>CM075941.1:45608474-45801059 GCA_038030265.1 Corythucha ciliata
GGCGTATTCGATGCTAAAATAAAGAAAATGCGCAAACCATAATTTTTTTTAGACCATTAATTCGAGGCTAAAATTGAGACAGCGTGCTAGTGTGCTGATTTATGGGCAAGTACGTGACAAAAATTTTAGTAAAAGTACTAGTATTCGCGGCTGATGCAGAGGAAAAGCGCTAATCCCTAGCAAATGCGGCAAAATCACGAATTTGCGGTTCAAAATTCTAAAAAAAAACGCGAAATCACGGTCATACTTGAGAAATCCCCGCTAATTCGAGGCAATAAAATTGAGAAAAAGCAGAGATGAGAATCGCTCAGCAGGATCGTCGCGGCTAAAATTAAGCGCTAGTACACGGCTAACATTTTAGAAAATATGATAATTCAAGGACAGTTTGAGAAAAAACCCAGAAATTCACGGCTGAAATGGAAAAAATGCGTAAAATCGGCTAAGGTTGTCAAAAAGCACTCATTCGCAGCTAAAATTATATGAAAAATCAATTTGAGAAATTTCGTTGATTCCCCGAGGCCAAAAATTGAATAAAAGTGGTGGGTACTTGGCAGCTGAAACTAGGAAAATAAATTGCTGCTAAAATTGAAAAAAAAAAAAACGCGAATTAAAATTAGGATAAAACGCTCACTCGTAAAAAGAAAGAATTCGTGAATTCACTGTTAAAATTGAGTTAAAGCGGTGATTTTCGCCTAAAGTTTAGAAATAATTCGCGACTGTAACTGAGAAAAATATTTTCATTTCCCGGTAATAATTGAGATAAGCGCTCATTTGCAGCTAAAATTGAGTAAAATAGGCGCCACGGAGACGCCTATGGGAGTCGTACTCCGAGGGATAAGCTAAGCCGAACCCCACCCAGGTCCCATAGGCGTCTCCGTGACGCAAATGGCAGCGTGCTGGACTGGTAATCCAGAGGTTGCGGGTTCAAATCCCGCTGGGGAGCCATTTTTTCTCGAAACTCGAATCGTGTTGGGCTATGCCCTTCCATCGTCGTCCGGATATCATCAGTCTAATTAATTTATTAATTAAAATACCGGCGACAGATTTATTCATTATATCCATCCAATAAGAATTACTCCCCCTCCACGCTCATTTCACGCCTCAACTTTGGCAATCCTAAACATTCCCTCAAATCTCAAAACTAATTAATTCACTTCATTCGTCGGAAATTTCGGCGCCTGACAATAGATTGAAGCTTGAAGCATTATTTTAGTTCTATGAATATTCATAAACAGCCATTATTCAAACATCATGGCGACAAATTGATTGTTATCAAGCTGTAAATAACGTGAAGAATTCTGACGACGGTGTTGGTTAGAGGGTCGGGGGGGGGGGGGTCGTATAATTATTCTGCCGTCCGGGATTACCCGGTACTGAAATCCCCGACTTTCGAAAAAGTAATTGTCCCTGTCTTCAGTAAAGGAGAGAGTTCAGGAGAGAGGGCGTAGCTCACTCTGTAAATCAGCAACAGAGAGAGGGAAGAGACTATAAGGTCTATCCAAGGTTAGTAGAAAGTAGTGAGGAAGAGGAATTATTGTAATTGTTATTGGTTATTCCGTTTATTGCATAGAAAAGCAAACAAGTAACAGTAAAAAAAAAACAGAATAGGAGAATCATTATGCAAAACTGAGTGGTTCTTTTCAAACTCCCTCTCCCAGAGACAGGAGGAAGCTAAAGAGAATCGTTCAATAATCGAAAATTTAAGCCCCCCCTCCCGCCATTGTATCATCTCCTTTTTGCTTGTATAATCATAATCAAGCATTCAAAAAGGTAATTTATACGCTCCACCCTACTCTCTTACGGTTTTACAGGATCGCCTATATCAATATAAATTGGTTTGTTACTATTGCGGTGGGCTGTAAGAAGATCGGTGGTACTGGTGGCTGGGTGGAGGGGAGGACGCTAAAACCATCGAATCAACAATTCAAAAAAGAGGTGGTCTGCTGGAAGAAGATTTTAATCTTGGAATATTCATAATGTCCTCGTGGAGGTCGTGGCGGGGGGGGAGGAGAAGTGGTGGGGTATTTTACATTTTTACGCCCTCTCTTCCGTTGCGGGGTTGAGGGATTAAAATAAAACGAAATGAAGGCAAATTCGATCAAGAATTTGAATAATAAAAAATCTAAGGACAGCGCTTTAACAGTGGAGGGATATTCCAGTTGTTGGCGTGAATGGAAAAATTCATTGAATATCGTTATGCACGGGTGACTTGCCCTGTAATGCCCTTGAATATTGGAAAATTCTGCCTTAGAAACTGACTTTTTGCGTCTAAAAATGACCATTCTGTTTGTGAAACAAGACGCAGTCTGTTCAATTCATAATTCAGTGACTTTCATTATAAACCACGGCCTCCTTTTTTTCCAATCAATTTCAGTAGAGTATGGGGCAATTTTGTCTAGATTTTAGCCACGATTAGCAGTTTTCCTAAAATTTTAGCCGTGTAGGTCCTCCAAGAACGGAGAATTGGCGGGTTTTCTCTACTCTGATTTGGACTCCAGAGTGAAACTGCTCTTCAAAAGGAGCCAATACCCTGTAACATTTGATTTTGAGATTGTGATCTGCGATGTTGGCATCTTGTAGGTAATCAAGACGGCAGAATTGGGCTTTTAATGGGTCAACGGCGTGAAATTGTACTCTATATAGCAGTGGAATCACCAAAATCGGTTTCTGGCGAACCAGATCCGCTACTATTATATGTTTATGAAAAAGCCAATAGGTGGAATCGCACTTTTCCAAGGAGCAGCAGGTGGAATTCGTTCTCGATGTAACCAACACTGCTAAATTATAGGATCAGTAAGTGTCAAATCCACGAAATTTGGACTTGGAAAGAGCTTAAAACGCACAAAATTTTGAGTTTGCAAGAGCTAAAGCCACGCAGTTGATTTTTTTTTTGTTTAATGAGTCAACCCAGTGAAATTGCCGTGCCCCACAAAATTGCTTTTTTGATAGGTCAAAAACGCTAAATTTTGTCTTTGATGCGAAAAAACCTGCGAAATTTATCTTTTGTAGGGTGAACCACTCCCACGAACTTTGTATTCAAGCCATTTTTCAAGAAACCGACATCTTCAAGTGGCAAATATGTGAATTCATGGTTAAAAGGGGTGAAAATCCGCAGATTCCAGCGATCGTCGTAACCAAGATCGCGAAATGGAGGAAAGTGACTCATCAGGAATCAGCCGTCAGCTGCAAATTAGCGCATTTTCTCAATTTCAACAGCAAATTCGCTCTTTTCCTAAACTTTTAGCCGCGGCCTTAGCTAGAAGAACAGCTTATTAGCACTCTCCCCACCACCATTTCACCTGTTCAGCGAATTAGAATTTTATTTCCAAATTTTGACCTTGCAAAGAAAAACCGCAAGTGAGCACTTTTCTCAAGTTCAGTCTCAGATTAACGACTTTTCCAAGTTTATCAGCCGTGGGCTTGCCCCCTTAGAATGGGCATTTTACACGGTTAGCAGCATAAGAACCTTCAACCTTCAGACACTAGTTAGAGATTTTGTTTTTTATCCAATTCTATAGCCGAGAATTTGCCTTCCTACACCATACAAAGTGTATAGTTTCCTTATAATTTTAGCGGCAAATTAGAACTTTTTCCCGAATTTTATCCGCCCTTAGCGCTCTTTACGCATTCAACCGCTGACTAGCATTTTTTTTTTTTCTTCTTCTTCTTCTTCTTCATTTTTAGAAAATTAAGTTGCCTTGAGGAGCCACGAATTTTAACCGTAATTTAAGCGTTTTTTACAAACTTCAGCATTTTTTATCAATTTTATCGGTGAATTAACGAATTTTCCCCCCAGTTTAGCCGCGAGCGACTTTTTTCAAATTAGCCGTGAATTCGTATTTTTCCTCGTTTTAGCCGCTATACACTTATGAGCAATTTTCCCCAATTTTATCTGTGAATGGGCGCTTTTTCTCAATTTTAGTCGTGGATTAGTGATTTTTTCAACATTCAGCAATGAGTTAGCGCTTTTTCCCACTTCACAGAGCTAACGGGCGTTTTCGTGATTTTAGCGACGAATTTTTGTTTTTCAACACTTTATTCGTGGAATTTGCGTTTTGTCTTAATTTAATTAGTGAGTTATGGATTTTTCTTCAATTTACCCACGAATTACTGTTTTTTATTAACTTTATCCGTGAATTTAGCTCTTGTCCTCAATTTCAGCCACGAAGTATCGTTTTAGCCCACCGTGAAGTGAATTAACTATTTTTTTTTTTTTTTTTTTTTTTTCAATTTTAGCTGTGATTAAGCGCTTTTTCTCAATTCTATCCGTGAATTAGCGGGTTTTCTTAATTTTAGCTACGGATTAGTGATTTTTTCCAACTTTCAGCAATGAATCAGCGCTTTTTCTTATACTTAAGCTCATGGAGCAGATTGGTGTTTTCGTGATTTCAGCGGCGAATTTGTGTTTTTTAACACTTTATCCATGGAACTAGCTCCATTAAGTTATTGACTTTTTATTAACTTTATTCGTGAATTTTGTTACTTTCCTCAATTTTAGCGGTGAAGTACCGTTTTAGACCTAGATGTTAATTAGCTTGGTATTTTTTTGTTTCAATTTTAGCCGTCATTAAGCGCTTTTTCTCAATTCTACCCGTGAATTAGCGGCTTTTCTAAATTGCAGCTGGTGAATTAGACATTTTCTCAATTTTAGCCCCGCATTATAGCATTGTCCTAAATTTTTTTTCTGAAATTTGCGTCTAGAAACCTCGTTTTAGCGTTTATTCATAATTTCGGCCACAATTCAGCACCTTCCAACATTCCAGTCACTCACTTCACCCGAGAACGGAACATTAGTGCGCCTTTTTCTCTCTGTTAGCTGCGAAATTGCTTCTAGAAGGCGCCAAGACAATGCTTACGCTCCTTTTCAACTAATATATTTATATTTTTATCGTTTTGAAATATTCTAAATCAAATTCTTCGCTTTTACAGTGTCTCGTATAGTGATGCAAAAAGCTTGAATAAGACCAAGACTTGACAGTCTTGGTCTTGGTCTTGCATCATGGTGTTGCATTCTCAATTCAGTCTCGGTCTTGGTCTCGCAAGCCAATTCTTGGTCTTGCTGCAAGAGTCTTGCGAGACTCTTGCACTTGTTAGGCGAGGGGAAGAGGGTTAATTGGCCATGAACGACGTGACATTTCATCAACGTATTGGAAGAAGTACAGACGTTTTCTTTCGGTTCGTTTCGATTCCGATCGAAGCAGGGGTGTAGCCAGCCCTTGATCCAGGGGGTGGGCAGTAGATGTCGGATTTTCTAGACACCTCAGCAAAAGAACTGCGTTAGTTCATCAAATCGGTGCACTAAATCGTCAAATTCTTCCCCGGAAATTGAGTTTTCATGAAAAGAGCCAAAATTCATTAAAAACTAACATCTCCGTTGGGAAACTAACTGTTTTAGCCTTCTATTCCCGTTTTTTTGTCCCAATTGGCAATGTCTGAAACGCCGATTTCCCCCAAAAAATTGTATATTTCACTCCAAAACCTACAATGTCACCGTAAATAAGATTTTCCTAAAAACGGATGAGTTTAGGCCAAAAAGGACGACTCTGCCTTGAAAGCCGGCTATTTCACCACAAAACTGACGAAATCATCATAAATGTGATGGCTTTATGCCAAAACAGACGCCAAAGCTGACTTGTTGCTGACTTGACGCCAAAGCTGAAAGTCATAAAATGGCTCTATACTCCGCGATGGCACTCTAACTTACTTCACAGCAAGCATTTCTAAAAAGAGCTGATTCGCGGGATATAATTGGGAAAATACTAATTCACGGCTGAAATTGGGAAAAATCGCTAATAACAGAATAAAATGTGAAAGATAAACTCTAATTTAATGCTCAAATTATTATGGATGATTCGCGGTTAAAAATGTAGAAAAATCACTACAAATTCGGATGATATTGAGGAACTGTGCTAAAATTCGTGAATAAAATGTGGAAAAAGCGCTAATTCACGGTTAAAATTGAGAAAAGCGCTAATCCGCAGGTAAAATTAATAAAAAATGCCAATTCATGGCCAAAATTGACAAGAACGCTAATTCGCGACTAAAATTAAGTGAACGCCAATTCACAACTCTGTGATGAAGGGATCTTCTTGGCCAAAATTGAGAAAAGGCGCTAACTAATGGCAAATATTAAGAAACATCGCACATTCGCGGGTAAAATTGAAAAAAATCGCTGGTTCGTGGCTAAAATTGAGAAAAACGCTAATTCATGACTTTGAGCGTTTGAAATGAAAACGCTAATTTGCGGCTAAAATTGAGAAATAGCTTTAAAAAAAAAAAAAAAAAAAAAAAAAAAAAAAAAAAACAGGTAAAATTGAAAAAATACGCAAATTCAAGTTCGTAATGGAGAAAAAAGTTAATTAGTGGTTAAAATTGAGAGAAAGTCAGTTCGCGTCCTTCTGAAGAAGGCAACTTTAAGGCTAAAATAATGGAAAAGCGCTAATTCGTGACTAAGAGTGAAAACGACCACTAATTCCACGACAAAGAATTGGCTTGCGAGACCAAGACCGAGACTGAATTGAGAATGCAACACCATGATGCAAGACTCGCTATGCAAGACAAAGACAGTCAAGTCTTGGTCTTATTCAAGCTTTTTGCATCACTATACGAGACACTGTAAAAGCGAAGAATTTTATTTAGAATATTTAAAAACGATAAAATATAAATATATCAGTTGAAAAGGAGCGTAAGCATTGTCTTGGCGCATCCTAGAAGCAATTTCGCAGCTAACAAAGAGAAAAAGGCGCACTATTGTTCCGTTCTCGGGTGAAGTGAGTGATTGGAATGTTGGAAGGTGCTGAATTGTGGCCGAAATTATGAAAAAACGCTAATACGAGGTTTCTAGATGCAAATTTCAGAAAAAAAATTGAGGACAGTGCTATAATGCGGGGCTAAAATTGAGAAAATGGCTAATTCACCAGCTGCAATTTAGAAAAGCCGCTGCAACTAATTTGTGACTATAAGTGAGAATAATCGCTAACTCTAATATTGGAAATACGCCAATTCGAGGATTCTGAAGGCAATTATTTATTTGTGGCAAACACTGTGAAAACGCTCCAAGCTATAAGAGAAAAAACTCGCTAATTAACAGTTAAAACTGAGGTAAAGCACTAATCCATAGCTTAAAGTGGGAAGAAACTGTTAATGCAGGGCTAGAATATAAAATAAACCGCTAATTTTGGAGAGCTACTATAATTAGCGCGGCTAAAATAAACATAAACGCTAATTTTCTAACTTTTTTAATAGTCAAATTGTGATAAAGTGCTAATTCGCTGCTATAAATTGGGGAAAATGCCAATTTGTGGTAAAAATTGAGAAAAATCGCCGATTTGCTGCTAAAATTCAGAAAAAGCGCTGATTCGCGGCTAAAATAGCGACAAATTTCAATTTAGCCCTAAAATTGAAAATAATAATCCAATCTGTGGCTTCTGAAGGATAGTTATTTGTCGCAAAAATTGAGAAAAAGCGCCAACTCTTGGCTATCGATGAAAAAACCGCTAATTCACGGCTAAAACTGAGGAAAAGCGCTAATCCATAGCTAAAAGTGAAAGGAAATTGTTGATGCAGGCTAAAATGTAAAAAAAAACAAAAAAAAACAGCGAATTTTAGGCTAATTTTGGAAAATCTCTAATTAATGCGTCAAATTTCAGAAAAACGCTTATTTGTTGGCTCAAATGGAGATAACGTGCTAAAAATTGAGAATACCCTCTAATCCATGGGATAAAGACTCTACTCTGGTGCTAAAATTGACAAAAAGGTTCAATTCGCGGCTTTAATAGAACCTCATTTTAATTTGTGTTTAAATTGGAGTACGCCAATATTCTCGGCTTCAAAAGGCAACTTCATAACCTGTCACGTGCCTAAAAATTGAGGAAAAGCGCCAATTCATGGCTGTAGGTAAAAAAACCTGCTAATTCATGGTTAAAACTGTGGATAGATGCTAATTTTCAGCTCGTATCTTAAGATTTCCTTGCTTGTTGGTAATATCTTCCGATTTTCCTGACAACGCCGAAAGGCACTGTTTTATTAGATAACGCCAAGATAAGCCGAATCAGCAAAATATCGGTCAAAAAAATGGCGTTTTCATCAGGGTAACATGGCAAGAGGGGAGCAAGAGGTCCTGAACAGAGGCGGACCTACTCCCATCAGTGTCCGGGGGGGGGGGGAGGATCTACATTAGAAGGAGGCCCCTTGGTCTCTAAATAAAAGGACTGGCTTGTTGTTGAAAATTTTGTGTGTTCGGCGCACACAAGGAGTCAATTATTTTGAGGTTCCAGGCAAGCCCCGAAACTTTCGAATACCTGGATATTTTATTTGGACCCGCAACTTGTAATTTCGCCGATATTTAGACCCGAAACTTTCAATTTTCAATTTTGCGACCATTTCTCTCTATTATAGCAGCGAATAAGCGTATTTTCTCAATCTCAGCTGTGAATTACCGCTTTTTCTTATTTTTACCCGCGAATAATGAGCAAATTTCATAATTTTACCTGCGAATTGAAGATTTTTTTTGAGAAAGGGAGCAATGAACTGAAGAAGTTTAAAATTTATGGTTTTGATTTGCGTTCTTCCTGTTTGTTGACAACTTCCAAGCTATCTGATTCGTTTTCTTTTTAAAATTTGTATAACGCTCTCGTTCATTCAGGAGTACCAGCTTTGGGAAAATTGGATTTTTTCCTCGTATACATGAAAGTTATACGCGGGTATACCAGACACCCATTTACGAGGCACTTCGGTATGAAATATTCCGCACAACGTGTACGATGGTGACATGTACAAGCTCCCCCCCCCCCAACACACACCGACGTACGTTAAACCTAATTTTCGGGTTTATCACGGGCCTCTATGAAAACCTTTCCACTTACTCTGACATGCAGGCTTTATTGATTATTCAGATTACGAGCTGGAAATCCATGTTTTCACAGCAGATTTCTCTACCTTATTTATATGTTTACAGAGGGAGACAAGTCTAATATATTTTCTCTCTTTCCAGCTCTATCTTCTTTTCTTTTTTTTTGTTGTTGTGGCGGTGAAGGCATACAATAAACGGTAGCTGGCTTTTATACGGACCACTTACTCCGTTCCTTCAATATATTACATTCCCAGTAGTTTTTTGCCCCCGCCTACTCCGGTACATTATGTAGCCTGTATTTGAATGTACATAAAGGTCTCATCTTCTTTCAACCCGGTAAGGGCCTTATCATTTCTTTAAATAGAGTGAACCATTCCTTCCTATTTGTGAGATTGCTCCTTTGGTCACAAAATTCAATTTCGAAAAGCACTCCGGAACGAAATAATTTAGCTGGGAGAGACTGATTAAATTAAGGGCCGTGAGTTCAATTTTGAATTTTAAAATAAAACACAAGGTCACATGGAGGTTCGTCTTCACATTCAAAGAAACAAGGGGTTTCCAGCTTTTCTCTCACCCCACGGTCTCTCACCATCACCGCTGGCCTTTTTTTCCCTTTTTATTGCCTCCGCACTTTAGCTGCAGCGGAACGAGTGTAAGTTTGGCACAAGAATGAGATAAAGCGAGTATGTTATATTTTTAGGATATATCTCTCGGACTTAAGGAGTAAGCCTGTAAAGGATGTCTGCCCGGTAACAAATCTTCTTGCAAAGAGGAGAGACACTTTTAGGGGTTCCATTCTTTTGCGGATTATAAAAAGGAATAAGAATGGGAAACGAGGGAGTACGATGGGTGGAGAAGGAAGTGGAAGAGACGGTGGATTATCAGACAGACCCTTGAAGGTGACAACCCTACCGCGCTCTCTCACACCGCTCCGCATTTTCCTTATTCCACCCTCTATACCCTGTGACTCTCATATTATCATATAAATGCGGAGCTACCTGGGCGCACTACTCTGCAAGATTGAGACCCCCCCCCCCCACCATCACTGTTTCCTTCAACATAGCGTCTCCAAATATGAAAATGGCCTTATTCCTCATCGGAAAGAACAATTTTTGTTTGTTTCTTTTGAAAAATGAACTCTTTTGATATGGGCTAAAAAAAGAACGCCGTTTTCATTTGAAATTATTGGATTTTCCTCTGTTGGGGAAAATCCCTCTGAGGTCCTCCTATCGAGAAACTGAAATTAATGTAAAAGCAAAGCTCATTTACGTACTTTCCTAATATATCCCGCCGTTATAACAACTTTGTAAATTATGAAAATTAATACCTCGTTTCACAGCAGGGACGCAATATTACGATGCTCACGGAGGATCACACAAATATACATATATGCTCTCGAATGATATTACGTGTCACTGGGCTTCTTGAAAACGAGGATGTATATGTCGTTTGTCAGCCTTTGCCCGTGAAGCAACCTATCACGAAGCTTTTCAGAGTTGTTAATTTTTGTCCAGTTTCAATTTCTATTGTTTTCGATATTTACTGGTGATGAACTGCATTAAGTGTAACGAGAGCATCTCTCCGAAAAGGAAGATCAAATGCTCTGTTTGTAAGAATGCGTACCACCCGAAATGTACGGCATATCTTTCTTATGACAATTTTAAAATGTCTGTTTGTAATAATTCGGGATGGAAGTGCACGGATTGTGATAGTAAAGTTGTTACTCGTCAGGCGATAAAAAAACAACAAACGGGATTGACCATTGACACTGATGAGGAGGGGAGTTCCGACTGCTCTCTCACCGAGAAGTGGATGCCAAGCGTGCGCGCGCGAAACATTCGCGGATGCGGCGGCACTCCTCACGGCTCCAAAAATGGTCCGATTTTCATTTTGAAAAATGGATTTTACTCGGGTACATAATCTACAATTTGCAACGTTAACCTTTTTTTAGATTTCACCTCGTAACCCAAAAATCAGACATTCAAAATCTCGATTTTTTATAAATTTGGAAAAATCATGTACAGCCCAGTTGTAGGATAAGTCACTGTTTTCAAAACATTTTTTAGATTC
Source organism: Corythucha ciliata (assembly GCA_038030265.1). Lineage (NCBI taxonomy): Eukaryota > Metazoa > Arthropoda > Insecta > Hemiptera > Tingidae > Corythucha > Corythucha ciliata. The sequence goes on from CM075941.1 coordinate 45,619,396, forward strand.
AAGATCGGGTAATAATGAGCGCCCGAAACAGAAAAATCGTGAATACAATAGAACACCCCCGCGCGCCACCTACCATGGGAAAGAAGGTGTTGGAAAGAGGGACTCTTACTTGCAGTCAAGGTCACGTCTCATTCACCTCGCAGGTCGTGTTTTTGGCTTATTATTTCTCAATAATAAGTCTTTATAATCGTATCGCAAAAAAATTTTTTTGACCCCCCTCAAAATTTGTAGTTTTACGTTTCAAAGTGCGTAGAATCCAAATCTGCAACAAAAAAAATTCCGTCCGCCGTCCGGGCCATATCTTGCCCTAGGATTGCTCGAAAAAACTTTGATCAAATAACTCCCTGGGGTTTTATGGGCCAAAAGCGGGTCCAAAATGGGGATTTTCAAAGGATTTGGGATCATAGGGGTGTGGGGTGTCGATTTTCATGTAATATCAAGCCGGATTTGACTACATCGATGAATAATAAACCCACAGTCGAAATAATAAGGCATTGTTCGATAATTCGCAGCGTTTTTGTTCTCCTCTAAACCTCATTTATTAGGCTTGATTAAAATATCATTGGTAATTTGGTATCCTGCCCTGATTGATAAGGTGCATAGGGTAGAGCTCAGCGACCAGCGCATGAAAATAAAATATGTCACACATGCGATGTAGCTAAATGTTTAATGGTGGATTTCACCACCGAGAGTTAAGGTTTGAGTTACGATAACTCAGAATTAACTGAAAAAAGGCGTCACTATTTATGTAAACAATGTTAGAGTTAGGTAACTCCAACCTAACTCCCGGTGGTGAAATTGGCCCTAAGAATACCTAGTAATATACATTTCTTCATGAGGATTCATATTTTTCAGGACAAGAGCACAGGTAAATAGTAAATCTGACAATAAGACCAATGCGGCAATGCGTAAGTGTTGTATCCGTTTGAGAAAAAGAAGAGAGGGGAAGAAGAAGACGGAAGTAAAGCACAGCACTGCTTTATATTTGACAGCTTGCAAACAGAAAGCAGCTCACTATGAAAACCAACTTTGAGCAATACCAACCAGGACAACAGTTTCTGGGGAATTGGTCGTCGTATCCAAGCTCTCCTACGAAAAGCCACAAGAGAAAATTATCTTGTAAAATCTTACTGTAACAACCGTCTCAATACCTAGTCAAAATAAAGCAATGGTTTGACCTAGTGATGTGGATGCACTAAAAAATATCTTCCTCGCCCAAAACAGCTTTCGCTTGTGGCGTCACAATTTTAATTTTTTTATTACCCCCGCCACATGAAAACAAAAAATCTGTTCATTCAGTTATAGACATTCTAATAAAATCGAGTTACATAAATATTCTTTAAAACGTTTAGTCATTACTCAATAATTGGTGACCCACCGACGTCTACGCACTGAACGTCTCAGCATGAGCAACCCCGATATCGACAATCTCGCGGCGCAGTTGGTTGAACTGCAACGACTAGTGCACCAACGTCCAGCTCTACCCGACGACGCTGCCCAACCGCCAGCTGTTCATCGCGTCAGCGTCAAAATCCCTCCATTTTGAAAGGAGAAACCACTACTTTGGTTTCGACAGGTCGACGCGCAGTTTCAACTCGCTGGAATTACCCAAGAAACGACGAAATTTGCTCACCTCGTTTCTCAACTTGATGAACGCTTCATTAATGAAGTAGAAGACAACCTCGTCAATCCTCCAGCTCAAAATCCATACACTGAACTCAAAAACGCTCTCGTCCAGCGGTTGTCTCTTTCGGAAGAACAGCGCGTCCGACAGCTGATTGCGGAACAAGAACTCAGTGATCGAAAACCATCACAATTTTTGCGTCATTTGATTTCCCTCGCAGGAACTATCGCTTTCAATGACATAGCGTCAACGGGTTGGAACCCTCTGGATCCAACGACTTCCTTCACACATTCAAGCCATCTTACAAACCCAAGCTGATCTACCGCTCGATCGACTCGCCGTCACGGCGGATAAAATAATGGAAGTACAACCCCTTCTTCTTCCCTCTCCTTCACATTAACCTACTACACCCGCCGTCACCACTCCTATTCCCCAGGACCCCCTCCGAGACACACTTGAAAGACTCCAACAGGAGGTTGCTTCTCTCCGCCTTCAAGTGAATTGCTTAACTCGCCGTTCTCGCTCTCGTGACCGTTCGCTGACACGCAGCTCTACAAGTCACTCTCGCAATCCATCGCCCGCCAATCCATCCCTCTGCTGGTACCATCATCGCTGGGGTGACAAAGCTCGGAAATGTATTCAACCGTGTTCCTTCACCCTTGCAAAAAACTTCCCGGGCAGCCAGCAGTAGCGGCAGCCGACTGCCCGTCTCAAGGTCGCCGCCTCTTCGTTATCGATCGTGCCACAAAATTCAAATTTCTCGTCGACACTGGCTCCGATCTCTGTTGCTTCCCTCGACGTTTTCTACCTGGCCGCCGCACCCGTGTCAATTATAATCTAGCATCGGCAAATAGCACCGAAATCTCTACTTACGGTTTCCTACCCCTCAAACTCGACTTCGGACTTCGCCGTGACCTGACCTGGACATTCATCATCGCCGATGTTGACGTACCTATTATCGGCTCCGATTTTCTGGCTCATTTCTCACTTCTCCCAGACTGCTGAAATCATCGTCTAGTAGACTCGATCACCGGTCTCACTGCCGTTGGCGTCCTCAACAACACCGACCAACTTAGCCTTAAAGCTATCACAGACACGTCGTCTCCTTTCGACTCAGTTTTAAAAGAATTCCCGGAGCTCACTCGACCGTCTGGTTTTCCCCGCGTCGTTCGTCACACCACCCGTCACCACCACGACGCCAGGTCCTGCTATTTCCTCTCGCCCCCGTAGCTTACCTCCAGACCGCCTTCGCATCGCAAAGGAAGAATTCGATTCAATGCTACGTGCCGGAATCGCTCGACGATCGGATGGACCTTGGTCTTCGCCACTCCACATGGTGCCCAAGAAAGACGCAGGCTGGCGCCTCTGCGGCGACTACCGCACCTTAAACGCCAGAACCATCCCTGATCGATATCCCATCCGCCATATTCACGATTTTTCCCGCCGCCTCGCTGGATGCACCATTTTCTCCGCCGTTGATCTCGTTAAAGCGTACAATCAAATCCCTGTCAACCCAGACGACATTCCAAAGACCGCTATAACAACACCATTCAGTCTGTTTGAATATCCTTACATGGGATTCGGACTTCGTAACGCCGGACAAACATTCCAGCGCTTTATCGACGAGGTAATCCACAGTCTTGACTTTTGTTATGCTTACATGGACGATATCCTGATTTTCTCTCGCGATGCAAACGAGCATCAAGTTCATCTCCGTGCTGTCTTCCAACGCCTCTCGAAACACGGCATCCTTGTTAATGCCAAGAAAACCGTCTTCGGATCCCCTTTCAGTCCTTTTCTTAGGCTACCAAGTCACAGCAGACGGTATTCGACCTCCTCTAGAACAAATCCAAGCACTTCAAGACTTTCCCCAACCATCCACAGCTCCAGGTCTCCGCCGATTCCTCGGCATGATCAATTTTTACCGTCGCTTCATCCCTTCTGCTTCAGAACTCCAAGCTCCTCTTCACGCCATGCTCACTCAACTTCGTGGCAATAAACCAATTCACTGGACCACGGTAACTGAAAATGCTTTCACCGCCTGCAAAAGTCATCTAGCTACCGCATCCCTCCTTGCCCACCCCGAACCCAATGCAGAGCTTGCTCTCTTCACTGACGCCTCCCAAACAACTATTGGCGCATCGCTTCAGCAAAAATTCGGTGACTCTTGGCAGCCATTGGCCTTCTTCTCAAAAAAGCTGACCCCACGTCAAGCGGAATGGCCTGCTTTCTACAGAGAACTACATGCGGTCTACTCGGCGATCCATCATTTCCGCCACATTCTGGAAGCACAACATTTCGTTGTCTACACCGACCACAAACCCCTCATCTACGCCTTCAGCCAAAAGAAGGAGAAGCTTCCACCCATTCAATTAAACCAACTCTCTTTCATCGCCCAATTCTCTACAGATATTCGACACACCAGCGGCACCGCCAACGTAGTCGTCGATGCCCTCACTCGCGTCGATTCCATCTCCGCAAACTCTTCCCCTCCCTCAACCTCGACACACTCGCCCGTGCTCAACTTGAAGACGATGAACTTCGCGACCTCATGGCATCACCTTCGTCTCTTCAGCTCAGTCGCGTCAACGCACCCGGCTCGGACGTCACCCTTATCTGCGACACGTCGACACAAATTCCTCGTCCTTACGTCGTAATATTTGATTCCCTCCATGACCTATGCCACCCCGGTGTCAAAACTTCTACGAAGCTTGTCACCCACCCATTGTGGCCCCGTTTGGCCACACATCCGTCGAGACTGCCGTACATGGACGCAGACATGCATCCCTTGCCAACGTGCCAAAATAACTCGGCATGTTCACTCTCCGACAGGCCACTTCCAGTTCCCCCACATCCCGCTTTGAACACATTCACGTCGACCTCATCGGACCGTTACCACCTGCTCAACAATTTCGTTACTATCTCACTATCATCGATAGATTTACACGATGGCCAGAAGTATGTCCCCCTCGAAGGCATCTCTGCTCCCACCGTTGTACGCGCTCTCGTCAAAACCTGGATTTCCCGATTCGGCTGCCCCGCACCGGATCACAACAGATCAAGAGCGACAGTTCGAATCCCAACTATTCAAGACTCTAGTCTAGGATCCACTTTCGGCACCGAGCGCATCCGCTCCACACCTTATCATACATGCTACAATGGCATAAACGGTTATAAAACTGACGATTTACTCATTAAACTGACACCTTTTAAACCAAAAATTTCCTCATTTGCGAGAACCAACTCCACATACCGTTAGGTATCGCACGCATAATTTCAAAGAAATACACAAAGAATCCGGGACATATTGCGTCCCAGGACGTCCTTGGTCGGGACGCGGGACAAAATTAGCCAAATTAGCTAACTATGAATATCCGGGGTACCCTGGGACAGTTCGCAGGCCAGGATGTGGGACAAAATTAGAGAAATTAGCAGATTATGACTATCCGCGATACCCTGGGACAGTTCGCAACCCTACTCATGCAATGCGCTTGACATCTTGGCAAGCTTGGGGCTATGCTGTTCCTGCTTCCTATCTTGAAGATCTGTTCTGGCGTTCGATTGTAGGCTGGACGAACTAGAAAAATGACAGTGAACAAAGAACAAGACGCTTGCGTTTCACAAATCCAGCTCTTGGGTAACTGGTAATTGAAAAAGTAATTCAATTACAGTAATTGTAATTTGTAATTATTCGTGGAAGTGAAAAGTAATATGTAATTTGTAATTAATCCTCTTTTTTGGAAGTAATTTGTAATTTATTACTCAAAAAGCTGTAATTTGTCCACCCCTGAGTGTATCAAGTCCTTCAGGCTGCAGGTAACCAATGCTGGTGATAGGATAGGGGGGGATGGGGTCAGCCAATTGGTGATGTGATGACTGCCCATATTCAAGTTCGTAAACACCAGTGGTCAGCTTACCGGTTTAAGTCGCGATTGGCCATATTTTACTTTGTTGAGCAAATAGCCATTTTTTGAAAGACACAAATCGTCATTTGCACCATCTGTAGCCTCCGTGAAGAGCGCAAATGATCAGTTTGACAATTTGTAAAGCGTTAATTAATAATAGTATGTCATGTTCCCAGCCAATTTAGAGCCTGAACAGTCAGTTTTGTCTTTTCATAGAGTGCGAATAGTCAGTTTGCCATTTCTAGTGCACAAATTGTCATTATGGTCACTTATATGGAGAAATAGCTAGTGTGAAATTTTCATGGCATGAATTGTCAAATTTGCCATTTAAGGGTCCGAGTGGTCAGTTTTGCCGTTTTTAGAACAGGAATTGCCAGTTTAGCAGTTTTTAAGAGCGAGAATGGCCAGCTTCAGGCATCATCAAGGCACTATTAAATCGCCCATTTAGCTGTTTTCAGGGCACATAGGGTCAGTATTGGCGATTTCAAGGCTTGAATAGCCATACTTGTTATTTTTAGGGCATATAGAGTAAGTTTTCCCTGTTATAGGCGCGAATAGTACGTCCGAAGCCAAGGCGAGAACGGTCAACTTGGCCATTCACGGCGCTCGAATGGCCGATTTTGCCCTTTTCAGGGCCGGAGTCACCTATTCATGCATTTTAGAGCGTGATTCGTCCGTTTATCCATTTTTAGAGCTCGTAAAGTCAGTTTATTAGCAATTTTTAGGGTTCAGAACTTCAAATAGTTCATCAAGCCAAGGCCATGGAATTTTGACCACTCCACGATTGTCAATTTTGCCATTTTCAGGGCAGGAATAATCTTTTTAGGCATTTCCAGGGCGCATGAAGTCATTTTGGCCGCTTTCAGGACCTCGATAATTAGTCCGTCAAGCCAAAAGCGCGTATTTGGTCACATTAGTCACGAGAATGGACAGTTTGACCATTTCTAGCGCGCCAATGGTTGATTTAGCTACTTTCGGAGCGCGAATATTGATCTTTTCAGGCATTTTTAGAAGTTCACCAATCGCCAGTTTAGCTATTTTTAGGGCGCGCCAAGTCAATTTACCCATTTTTAAATTCGAATCGTCGGTTTTGTGTTTGTAGTGCCGTTTTTATAGTGGGAATAGCTAGTTTTAATTACTTTTAGTCAGCAAATGGCTGTCAAGCCATTTTTCTAGTAGATGGAAGCACACCTTTTCTTTAGCCCCTCCCTTGGCAAATCCAGAATCCTCGTGTTCTTCCAGAATTTATTTAGGGGTGGGCAACTGCGCCACTAAATCTGCGCTTTCGAGTCTAGGGGAGGGGAGCTGCCTATTCTTGCCTCCCTCTTGCTAAACCCATGATTGTTTCCTTGTTGTTATGTCCGTTTCATTGTTTCTTGAGTGCTACACTTTTGAAGGAAGTCATCTGGTTTCATTCAATGTTTCAAGTAAGTCAGTGAGATCACATGATTTTCAACACTAGTGCAGCACTAGCAAAACAATGGAACGGACCTAAAGTTATTTCCTTTTTTTTATAAACGGTGTTCACAGATTTTTAGGTCCCATTGGTCTCTTGAGAAAATAAGTCACTGTATCTCAACCTGCGGAACTTCAACAATGATATAAGCTGAAATTTCCTAAAATAGACGTGGCAACACCGCATAATGTGACAAGTGACCTTGACCGCAAGTGCAATGTTGAAGTAGGAGTCTCTCTTTCCAACACCCACCCAGGGTTGGTGGCGCGCGGGGGTGTTCTATTGTATTCACGATTTTTCTGTTTCGGGCGCTAATTAATTCCGCTGTGAGTGATGAGATTGCTTTGACCGCTGGTGTACCACAAGGCTCCGTTCTTGGTCCCCTACTATTTATTTTGTATTATAACAACGTTTTTTCTTTTAATGTCACATCTGCGCCCTTTTGTTATGCTGATGACACAGTATTCTTGTTCTCTGGGGATGATTTGTCCACCTTATTGACTAATGTGAGAAATGATTTGATAAACATTAAAAAATGGATGGACTCTAACTTTTTGTCAATTAATTTTGATAAATCTGCGCTCTTAAGATTTGGTAACGCAATATCGCAGCCTCTACAGTTAGAGGCGGTCGAAATTCATGCTCCTACATGTTCAAGTAGCATTGGTTTTTGCAGTTGCCCAAGAATTAATTTTGTTTTCAAAAGTAAATATCTTGGCATTGTGTTTGATTGTAGGCTTACGTTTCGAGAACATGTGCAAAGCTTAGTGGTTCGAGTAAGAAAGTTGTTTTTCAAATTTAGATTTTTGAGATGTATCTTGAACATTGAAACCTTGAGGGAAGTTAACTATTCATTATGCCAATCTATTTTGTACTATGGGATAATTTGTTGGGGTAGCACCTGTAAGCTAATAATTAAGCGTCTCGTTGTAGCGCAAAAATCTATTATTAAAATAACTCTTAGAAAATCGTTCAGATACCCTTCTGTAAAGCTCTTTGAAGAATTTGGCGTGCCGACAATTGAAGAGCTCTTTTTGAAGTCCGTAATTTGCCACTTGTATAAACGTCGTTTTACAGACAATAAATTGGTGCATAGTCATTCAACTAGACTTGCCTCCTTAACGAATGTTCGTGTACCTATTCACCGTACTGCTTTATACTCAAGGCACTCGCTTATCGTTGGCTTAAAATTTGCCATCACGCACAAGTTCAACTTTGATTCGTTCAATTCCATCGGTGCAATGAAAAAGACACCTGAATGAACTGATGAGCGCCAAAAAGTTAGTTTTGGTGGATCTTACTGGATGTCTGTGATGATTTCTGTGATATTCTTGCATGTTTACATATTTGTTATTTATTCTGAGATATTTATTGATGTTTTGCTACTATTTAATAATGTGATTTGATTCATACTATTGTTGGTTTATTTTGTTCTTGGTTTATAACAGTTTACATTATTTGTTGTCTCATTTTTTTTATTATTTATATTCATATTTAATTTTTTGGTAGGTAATACAGTTAAAATAGGAAAGCACGAATAAAATTGTAAATTACATAAGCTAGGTTGGCAATTCTGGCTCCAGCTCTCCACACGAGTTGCCTCTGGGGAGCTGGCATCTTTAGTGGATAGATAAACGATAGTATTGGTAGATTGGATTATAGTATGCATGATGCAAATAATAAAATAAAATAAAATAAAATATCACAGGTGATACACAAGCGTCCGTGAAAGGAACAGTAACGGGGTGGTGGGGTTGGAAAAGAGGCCAACGCAATGTTGATCTCAGTTTATTCAGTCGGCTTCATCAACCGACTCCGCACGGTCGCTCGGCTGAAGAGCGCGTCGTTGAAACAATTAATTGGCTCTGGCGGTCCAAAATATCAATTTTTCGTACTGGAAGATACAATTTTCGCACTGAAATATCCAATTTTAGGATTCGATTCAAAGCGTGAGTTTCGTGGCGGAACAGGCCATACACTTTAACTTGGAAAGCAACATTGCCGGAAAACGTGTTCCTGACCTACTACCCCCAAGCTGAACGATCTCAATTACATATCTCAAAACTGTGATATATTTTTACTAGTCATTGTTCATAAATTGCTAATTGGTAACTGTTCATTATTTATTCATTTTTATAACTTAGTCATCACTATCCAATGTATTTACTTAAAGAATTAGACAACTAAAATTAATCATAGAGACTGTCGCTGGACAGAGTCCCTACCCCAAGTGTCAATGTGCTCAAGCACAATTTAAAAACATCGCATTTGAGCTTAACTCACAGTACATAAAAAAATGTACTATAAGTTGGTCATAAATAAATAAATTAAATTTAAAAAAAACGAAAAAGGAGTCACGGGTCGGAGTCTACGAGGACATTTCACTAGCAGATATCAACGTGATCAGTGGCGGATCTAAGGGAGGGGCCGCAGGGGCCATGTCCCCTCCTTGGAGTCGAGGTCACTTGCGCAAAAAAGTAGTGATGCACGAGACCGAGACCGAGACCAAGACGAGACTTGAGTGGTCTCGATCTCGGTCTCGATCATGAAAAGTCGGTCTCGATTCGGTCTCGGTCTCGAAAGTCTCGGTCTCGTCTCGAAAAGTTAAAGGCACGAATTCAAAGTATGTGTACGCTGTTCAAACACCGCGAATCAGCGATGTTTCTTTAACTTTCCTCGAGTAGGCGTTTTCCACAATTTTAGCTGCAAATTAGCGTTTTTTTTCAGCACTTTACTCAGTTTGAGCTGAAAATTACTCAATACTATCCGTAAATATTAAAATCCTAAATATTATCCGTTTTCTCGAAATGTTTACCATAAATTAGCATTTTTTGTTCACCATAACCATACGCTGCGGAATAGCGATTTCTTCTCAGTTTTAGCCGCGAATTTGCGAGTTTTTCACTCATAGCCATAAACTAGCGCTTTTTCTCAATTTTAGCCTCAAAGTTGCCCGAGGAAGCCGCGAATTAGCGTATTTCCAACTTTTGACGCACAATGTTTGTCTCAATTTGTCTAATTCAGTGAATTAGCGCTTTTTCGTAATTTTAGCAGTGCAGTAGCTATTTCTAGCCCGTGCATTATCAAATTTTGTTCATTTTAGCCACGAATTGGCGTTTTCTGATAATTTTACTGCAAATCGGCAATTCTTCGATTTTTGACAGTGAATTAGCACTTTTTGTTTCACTTTAGGCTGAAAATTAACCTTTACCTTTATTCTAGCCAGAAAAATTACTGATTTTCTCGATATTAGCCGCGAATTGGCGGGTTCTTTTACATTTTGGTACTGCATTAGCAACTTTTTTCAATTTTAACTACATGTAGAATAGGGTTTCATCTCAGTTCTAGCCGTGAATCAGTGTTTTTTCTTTTACTTATAACCATGAATTTGCCGTTTATCTCAATTTTAGCGACAAAGTTGTCGTCAGAAGGCGGAATTAGAAATTCCAACACACTTTATCCGCGATTACTATCATCAATTTTTGCCGCGAATTCACGTTTTTTTCAATTTTAGCTGCTTTGAAGCGTTTCTAACATGTGAATTCATGAATTACCTTAATTTTAGCCACGAATTGGTGATTTCCTCAATATTCAGCCGGGAATTACACTTTTTCCAAATTTGAGCTAAAAACAAGAGGTTTTATTTATTTATGACATGCTAATTATAGTGAATTTATCAATATTAACTGGTTTTTTTTTTTGGTTTTTTTACACTTCAGTCCCATGTCAGCATTTTTCCTTCAATTTTTGCTATGGATTAGCGTTTATTGTTTAATTTTAGCCTCGAACAGAAGCTTCGCATTGGCGTCTTGTCAATTTTTCAAGATTTAGTGATTTTAACCAATTTTGGCACGGGTTAGTGCTTTTGTTCAATTTTAGCAGTGCAGTGGGATTCTTTCGTTTGTATTGGCGATTTTCCTCCATTTTTGCCACGATTTGGCGTTTCCCTCATTTTCCGCTGCGGATTAGCCATTTTTTGATTTTTAGCAGTGAATTTGCACTTTTTTGTCAGTTTGAGTTGAAAATTAGAGTTTTCTTTAATGTTGGCCGCGCTAATTAATATTTTGTCAATTCTAGCCGCGTTTTTTTGGGGGGTTTTATCCCCGCGTGAGCAATTTTTTCCTACGGATTAGCGCTGTTTCTCAGTTTGAGCCTCGATTCTTTCAGAAGCTATACAGATTTCCGTTTTCTCAATTTCAGCCGCGAATTAGTGATTTTTCTTCATTTCAGCTGTGATATAGTGTTTTCTGATAATTTAGCAGCGAATTAGCACATTATCTATTCTCTTTTTTTTTATTAATAGAATATTTTTCGCCATTTGAGTTGTGAATTTGCCATTTTGGTCCAATTTAAACTCGGATTAGCGCTGTTTTCGGCAATAATTGCCACGATTTTTGTTTACTTGTACAGCCTTGAATTAGTAGGGTGTATTCTCATTCTCAATCGCAGCCACGGGCTTGGCCCAGAAACAACATTTTTCCATTGATGTCTACATTTTAGCCGTGGAATGGCCGTCGAATCGACGATTTTTTTTCAATTTGAGACCACGACGATTTTTTTTTTATTTGTGAGACCACGAACCAGCGCTTTTTCGTAGTTATAGCCACGAATATTAGCGCGTTGCAAATTGCAGATCAGTACAGTAGCGCGCTTAAGGACCTAACGAAACTTGGGAGTGGAGCGGTGTATTTTCTCTATTTTAGCCATGAATTTCCCACAAGGAGGCGCATATTTGTGATGTATTTGAGCTACCAGAATAGCACTTTCGGGGGCTCAATCGAATAGTCAGCCCACACTCTTTGATGATATCACTTGTAACGTTATATTCGATAAGATTGAAATTCGTAAGAAAACAAAAAACAAATCGTAGTCCAACCTTTTTAGATGAATGAACCTAAAAATCCTAATTTTTCCGCATTTAAGCTTCTCGGGAGCCCTGCCTGACAGTGGGCCCGGGGCGGTCCGCCCTCCTCGCCCTTACCACGATACGCTAGTGGCTTATACTGTTATAGATAGCTCTTGGGGGTGCCCTGGTCTGCAATGGACCATTTTGTGTGGTGTTGGTGCCTCTTGGTAGACCTTAAGCCACAATTTCTTTCACGGAGCACCTGACAACTATGGGCACTGGGCAGTTGAATAGGAGTGGAGTGTTTTGTACCGGTGGTGCGCAAAAGGACTGTATATTTATCCCAACTGTGCTCGGTTCTAAATATTACGTTAAAAATAAATAAAAGCCGACTGATGCCCCATTTCAAGTGAAGCCCGGGGCGGGCCGCCCCACCGCCCCCTTCCCCTTCTGCTACGCCACTGGTTCCACCGAAAGCAAGGTGTTTCGAATATTTTCGGAACAGAGTAGCCATGAGATCATCCATTTTATTGGCTGGTCTCATGGGAACTCTGCTCCGAACATGTTCCAAACACCAGCGCCAGAACAAACACCTATATTCACTCAATTGATAAGACAACTACAAACAAATGCACGTGCTGCGCTCAATCAGCTGAACTGCCAACAAATCAAGAGACAAGAAAGCCAGAGAAAGCTTCCTATGTAAAAAATTTAAAAAATAGGTTTTTCAATTCACTTCCACACTGACCCAATGTTGTGCAACATGAAGCAGAGAATCCCATTTCCGTTGGGATGCAAAAATAGTCAAAAATACTAACCCGCAACACATGATAAAGAATCGACTCTGCCCCGACTCTTGCGGGTGTCATTTCTAGACACAAAGAAACGGACTTAAAGAGTCTCGGTGTGTACTAGGCTTAGCTCTCTGACCAGAAAATGCGAGCTATATCTGTCCATATTTCATCCCATTGAGAACGGCCGGAACCTGGCCGAGAAGGCGTTACAGGACCGTAACTTCTCTGCCCAGACATTCTTGCAAGAATCTGGTGGCTTGCCAGAAAATATAGCACATATGTATTACATATTTGGTAGGTACATTTCTGTTGGATTTTTCTACCAGGGCACGAATTGGCGTTTTCTCGATTTTTTTTTTTTTTTTTGCTGTGAAATTAGCGTTTTTTCTCCATCACAGCCGTGAATTCGCCCCATGAACAGTTTTCAGCGTTTACTCGACATTTCAACCGTATAAAAGAACCGGCATAAACCGCGAATTCGTAGGTGTTTCTCAATTTTAGCCGCTTTAAAGTTGCCAAGACAAACGCTCTCTGAAAGCTCTCTCAAAACGTCACAATTATAACGCAGTGTTATCGATGAATCAAAATCAAAAGACAAAATAAAGATGACAACGGTCAAAATTTTGTTTTCACATGTCGCGTGGTTAAACCGAATCCCATTGCTATTGTTGCCCTTAATGGTTCCCATTTTGATATCTCTAGGTCTCGAATAAAAGGGCTTACACTCTACTGACGCTTGTTAGTCCAGCCCCCACACCCCCACCCCGTCCGGTTTTCACCCGCTTCACTCCTCCCCCCTCCACCTCTTGGTGGCATTATCTGTCTTTCAACTTATTTCCAGTAGAGATAACGATGCGGAGTAAGTACGCTTGAAAATAGCGATATCTAGGTACGTTGTTATAAACGGGTGTGCGGTGTGCTGGGTGAGCGAGGAGAGAAAGGGCCTTATAGCGTGCCTTCGTCGATCTCTTTTGCACGCATAGCTTTAGAAGAAAATCGTGTCATTGAGTGTGAAAATGAGTCTATTGCAGGGCTCAGTCAAACCAAAAAAAAAAAAGTTGGGCGTTGCGCTCGTGAGGGGGAGGTGGGGGTGAAGATCCGAGGGAGCTTCATTTAGGCGATCGGTCACGAGATATGATCATTATAGGAGGTCTTCCTTTCACTCCTTTTCTTTCCAATGATAATCATTTAACCAAAGCACTTCCACGGCGGGGTTTAATCCATTTACGCCTCGTGATCCCCTCGTTATTCTTGGATCAAACTTTTTTTGGTTACCAAAGGTGACGATTTATTTTTTTTTGTAAGGAGTACGCGCGGCATTTTAATGGTTTTACGATGGAATGACCATAGGGTCTGCCCCGAGAAACAAAGATCCACGTTATTAAAGGACTCCCCAATTACGTGCGAGAAGTCCTTTTCTTGTCCGTCTTATCTCGACCGATGTAAATCATTCTCGGAAGGAGGAAAAAAACCGTCCCAGATCTCAGATACTGTACCCCACCTTCCTTTAAAACCTATCTAGTATGTTACCGAGTCTCTGTAATTGACGTTGAAACTCTACCTCCGGTATTAAAAGCGACATCAAATTTACATTCACCACATGGAAACCAAAAATAGCCCTAAAACATGAATCAGGGCATGCTGGATTACCAATATAGCTTGGCTGCTAGACGTGACTTCTGAAACCCCATAAACCCTAAGTTCGGTGATGAGAGGAGGGGGTTGGAGCTCGTTTTATCAGCTCCGAACCTTATTACAAAGTCATTAACAGGTAAAGTTCATCTCTCACCGTTTCATTATTCAAGAATACGAGCCAAGGGGATCTCACCCCCCCTCCATCAACTCACACCCTCATTCCGTCAAACCCTTTTACCTTGTCGTCATGATGGAATACGACGAGGAATGCCAATTTTGCCTATGAAAGGGAAGGAGAAAAGAGAGGGGAAAAAAATATAAAGATGGTTAAGAATCGATGGAAGTAGTTGAATAATGGATGAACTACCGTTTTAAAATTCATGGCATGATGCGAGAGGGGGGGGGTAGGTGGCGGGTGGCGGTGGGTTCTCATCCTTTCACCCCGAGGGCGTAGGAACTTGAAGAGTACAGCAAAACGGTTGGTTGACTTGATGGTTCGGAAGAGTTGGGTGGGGGTGATAGACACTTGGCAGCACCGATGGTTTGATGGTAAGGTGTGGGGATGGTTGAATGAGCGGGTGTGGGGGGGGGGTTGAGAGACCGAGCAGCAAAGACTTTCGACAGTGAGTGAGTAATGTCGTGGTTTTGGTATGGTTGGGAGGGAGGGTGGTGTTGGGGGGGGGGTAGTGGTTGTGAGGCAAAGGCTCGACAAATTAGGGGTTGCCCTGGGATTTCATCTTGTCGCCTGCCAATGGATTTTCCAAGGCTTTACAAGACCTTCCGTGAAGTTTCCGGCACGGTGAAAGTAGCGGAAGAAAAAAAAACACACAATTTTCGATTTAAACTCATTTGGGCGTTTCTGGAATGATTAAATTCGACACTCGATGTAATCACGCCAAGAAACGGCTGGAGGCAGATTAAATCTCCCATTTTGAAACGGTACAATCCGCAATTCGTGGAGAATTACCCGCAAAAACGCAAGTTTAAACCATTCAGCTTGCAGTCCCTAAGAACCAGTTTCCCGCCCTAATTTCGCAAAAATAAGAGTTTATGGTGTGTGTAAATTCAAGTTTTCTCGAGCAAAACAATGCGTTCACTTTGTTAGACCCAAAAAGTCAAGCGAATCCTATCAGCTGCAATTTTGATTAAAGCAAAGCAATGCTTAGAATTTACATTGTTTTTCGACGTCGTTTGTGCTATACAGTCTGCGAAGCTCGTGAATCTTTAATTGAGTGGTAAATGAATTAAGTGAAGGGAATTGAGGGGGAGAACTCGGTGTGCGGGGCTGTGTAGAAGACTTGATTAATCGTTTTCGAATGGATAAAATGTTCGTGACTGCGGTTTTAAAGTCCAATTAGCGTTGTCGATGCTTTTGCTCGCTCTCCTACTTATAGGCGACCATGCTATACCAGCCAGATCGCCCCTGCGGTACTTGCTCAGTTTGCAATCGTTAACTATTATACAAATCGGCGAATTTGTTCTTTTAGCAGTGTGGGAGGTTATTAAATGTGAAATCGTACAATACCCCATGCAATATCACTATAAAAATGACTTTCTTCCCCTTTTGTATATTGACTCGAAACACTGTATAAAGAGCGTTACGAACACGTGTCCAGAGTATTAGGCGTCCAAGGATCGACGAGTGGACCGGACGGGGTGGGGGTGAGGGGGATGGTTCCCGTCGAATCTTATTCACCCTCTCCCTATTCGATTTTCAAACATTTCCATAAAGTGCTCCTTGGGGAAATTAAGGTGTCCCTCGAGACACCTCTCAATACATTTTGTTCGATTGCCTCGTCTTGGAATAGTAGCAGACTGAGTGTTGTTGGGGTGTTGGCTGGGTTGGTGAGGGGGGGAGTCATAGGGGAAGGGGTAGAAAGGGCGAGTTCATAAATAATTAATCAGATCCTACAGTTTGCATGATGATTTGAAACGGAAAAATCCCTTGAAATTTCTCTTTTTTTTTTAGGTTCTCTCGATGGCGCTTTACGCTCCATAAAATGCGCGTGTAAAAGTTGGAAAAAAAAAAAAAAAAAACGACAACCAAGGAAGAGCAAATGTTTGCCTCGTTTGCGTACATAAAGTAGCTGTTGTATAAAGAGGACTGGCCACAGCAGATAATGTCGCGTGAATAAAAAGTTATAGCTCTACACACCTGTGACGTCAAAAATCGCGCCTCGGGGACCTTCTTTCGTAATCGGATGGCGAGGCGTAGCAGCAAGATGGGTTGGTTGTTCGATGCGAACGGTGGCACCTGGCACATACTTTCGCTACCCCCCCCCCCCACACACACACCAAACACACACATACACACGTTTTTGTTGTGTGTTCGAAGGCAATTTTGTGCGTCGGTGGTTTTTCGGATGTTTAGCCCACGAAGAACCAAAATATCGCTGGTCTTGCTCACTCAAAAAAGTCAATTTCGCAGGAATAAACTCATTCAAAAATACAATGTCACGGATTTTGGTCCTTTAAAAAAGTCATTTCGTGTGTTGGCCACTATACTGATGTTCAAATAGCGTGACCAGACGTAAAAGTGTTTTCAAAGGATGCCTGGTACGAATAGTAGGGCGGTATAGTAGGGACGCTTTCAACGGAAAGTAGGACACAAAAGTACGACGCCTAAATACAGCCGAAACTTGTGATTTCTCCAAAAATACATCCGTAAGTTGTAATTTTGCTGGCATTAAGGCCCCAAACCAACATTTGCGCAAGAATCAAGACCCAAAACTTGCATTTTCAAGAGAATAAAGACCTGAAAGTTGCAATTTCGCGGACAATCGGCAAAAAAAAAAAAAAACTTCCAATTTCTTAGGTAATCATCCGACCGTGAGCGCTCTTGAGGCTGCAGGCAAACCTCAACAGTTCCGCTGCTACGAAAATGGCCCCGAAAGTGTACATTTTGCTTCAATTTCAAGACCCTAAACATGCAATTTCATCAAAAGTGAGATGCGTAAAGCCCGAAAATGTGAATTTCACGGATATTCAGCCAGCAAACTTGTAATTACGCTCAATTTTAGGGCCTGAACTTGCTAACTCCATATTTACAGCGCTTAATGTTGCAAATTGCAACATCGATTCGTGAGGCTGTGAGGCACACTCTGAGCCGGCCGGTTTGCCCGGTTCACTAAACAAAAAGGAATGGTTGCCAACCGTCCCGGGGTTTCCGGGACAGCCCCGGTTTGGTTAATGTTGTCCCGGGCAAGGTCATACCAAGAACGCAATTATTCCCGGATTCGGCTCTACATTTCTAAACAAATTGAATCGGGCGTATAATAATTTTATTCTTGGAATGAAGATGCGCGTGAACCTTCTTGCATCATGGGGTTAGAGCATTTTGGGGTTGCAGCCTTTCGGCGTGCTTTTGTGGTTAGAGGATGCTCCTGTAAAATTCCCCACCGCTAAGTGGCCTACACCGGTAACGTGCCAGCCTTGGCCAGCTGGCACAGCTGACGAGGAGCAGGGCGGGAATAACCAGGACTTACACATGCCGGGTCACTTTTTCGGCCGTCCATGACAGGTTCATTCAGGCGATGTGCCCGTCAAAAGGCATCATGTCAGGGTGGGAAGAAGGCACACACCTGGTAAGAGGATTTTAGGTTAACCAGGCAGTCGACGCGGTTATAACCACAAAAATCATGCCTCTGCTTCAAATTATTCAAACGGCCCTTCCCCAAAACACTACGGCTACACCGTCCATCCAACCTCTCATGAACACCGAGATGCTGCCACCCCCACCACGCAACCGGACTCCACGAGCCACCTTCGCCCAGGCAGTTACGACACGACGTCAACCATCCCTCGAGCGGACGATAGCACAAGCCCGCGCCAAAATTCACACGACAGCTAGCCCAGTCCCTAAAGCGGACAACAGTACCCAGCTCATGCTGAAACCAACCAACCCCATCGCCAAGCTACAGGACCTACATCCGAAGCTCCCTTCGGCAACGTCCCTAGGAATATAGGTCACAAGGGCCGGAGGGATCATCCTCAAATCCCGGTCTCCGGAGGATAAACAGGAGTTAGTCGCATCCTCAGCGGTCGCCGAGGTTGGCCTCAAGGCAACCCCGCTCCCTGGACTCCTACCCCGCCTACTAATCCCTTGACTGGACGCCGGGTCAACTGCGCTCATCCATTTTGCAAAACTTCACGGAACTCAAGACGGAAGGTGTCGTCCCCCTCTTCACCAAAGCCAAGCGTCCAAACATCACCGGCAAAGTTACAAGGGTCATCCAGGACACCACCGCAGCGCGTCACACCATCAATGCTGCAGGGAGAATATAACTTCAGCCCTGGATGTATACACGCCCGCGCGACCTAATCGAGACGTCCCGTTGCTTCCGAAGCCACGGATTCCGACATTCAACGACCACCTGCCCGCTACCACCCGAACAGAAAATCTGTGGTCATTGCGCAGACACAGGGCACGACTATGCGTCATGCCCTAACAAAGCCGAAACACCGAAATGCATTAACAGCATCCGGGAAAAGCGACCCGCCACCGGCCATCACACTCGAGATCACAAGTGCCCATCCCTTATAGCTGCCACGTAGCAAATGGTGCGGCACACCGACTACGGCACGCACCCAACCGCTGATGCAAAAAGCGACCCCCCATCGTCGGAGACTCAGATGGACACCGATGCCCAAACCAATGACTAGTCACACCACGCCAAATTACCTCCGAATCGGCCAAATTAACATCGCAGGCCATTGAGTGACGTGGGATGAACTACGCGAAACCCTCCCCTTCCTCAGAGTCGACGTCTTGGCTTTACAGGAAGTGCCGTGCCTCCCCTCCCCAAACTTGGGCAATGTCAGTCGTGTGGCACCCCTCTCGTTCAACGTGGAGCAGAAAACTGCTCCGAATAATGCCCGTCTACACAACGACCCTAGCCACATTCGCGGGACCGCAAGGGACGTCCTTCATCGATCTAACCATCACGGCAGGACACATCTCAGTGACCCCAGTGACCTGGGCCATTACAGATGACATCGTCACACCGGACCACCGATTCATTCGCCCCACCACCTGCCTCCGGTCACAAGGCAGGCCCGACATAACTGGACTATACAAACGCCAACTGGCCAGCTTTCCAAGTTCTGGTTGACAAGAATCTCACCTTGGCCTTTCACATTGACCATGCACTGGCAAATGACACCATTGTTGCCCGTATCAAGGACTTTAAAATTTTCATCATTAAAGCTGGGGCCCGCAGCATCCCCACCACTGCAATACCACCCAGACCCCCTGGTGGACTCCCGAAACCAGTGAGTTGAGACGTCAGATGAAACGCCTGAAGAGACGTATACCCACCCAACCAGGCGACGAACGGACAAACGCACACCAGTCATACGTGCAACAGCGAAAACTATTTAAAAATCTAATAAGAAGAGAGAAGCGCCGTTCGTGGCAACAACTGACTTCGGAAGAGCTCATGACCAACGCATGGGGTATCCCATACCAGATACATCGAGGCAGATGCTGCCCAAAAGCGCTCCTCACTGCGACGCAGCATTCACAGGACATCGGCACGACCCTTGAGGCCCTCCTAACAGAACTCTTCCCGCAAGACGATCCCGCCCAGGACACAGAGGAAGACCAACGAATCCGTACTACAATCAACGAGATGCCCGACACTCGAGATGCTCCTCCCTGAAAGTGGAGGAAGTCCTCGCGACCAGTCCCCCACGAAAAGCCCCAGGGCCATCCAGGATCACAGGCAACATGCTCCGGAATCTCCCTAACTCAGCCATTGCCATCTTCACCCTCCTCATAAACTAATGCCACGACGCAGGTTACTTTCCGATGATATGGAAGCGAGAGATCATCAGCCTCTTACTTAAGGATGCGGACCGCGACCGAAGCGACCCCACGAGTTACAGACCCATAAAACTCCTTTCAGATGAAGCAAAAACAATCGAGAAGCTTATTGTTGGACTCCCCCCACAATCAATAAACGCCCAATGTCACCGGTGGCAATTCAAAGGCATGTCTGGACGATCCACGGAACAAGCGATCCTGAAACACCTGAAACACCAGATCAATGAAGCCACTGGCCGAATAGTCGCAGTCATCTGCTACAACATCACAGGAGCATTCAACGCCGACTGGTGGCCGGCGCTAATGGCCGAACTTCGAGCCCAATGACATCCCACGCAAAACATCTACGCGCTCCTCCGCAGTTACTTAAGTGATCGACAGATCCAGCTAAGCTACAGCAATTCCACCGCTGATCAGGAACTCACGCGTGGATGCCCCCAAAGTGCCGTCCCAGAATGCCTCCCATCGGCTATCGGTTTCGCACCTCTCCTTCAGGCACTTGAGAACGGGGGACTAACGGCCACGGCATTCCTCACTGTCATCGCCTTCTCGCAATGGGAAAGGGTCACATTATTGACTAACCCATTAGTCCCAGGGACAAGACACAAACCAGGTTGGAGCATTTTGTGATTGGAGCATTTTGTGGTTCGATCACTTTGTGGTTAGAGTACTTTGTGGTTGGAGCATTTTGTGGTTGACGCACTTTCTGGTTAGAGCACATTGCTTAGAACATTTTGTGGTTTAAGTACTTTGTGGTTTGTGCATTTTTGGTTTGGTCGAGCGTGTCTCGGTTTTCCATTATTGTCCCTGCAAATTTTTGATTCTGAAATTTTTGTCCCGATTTTGTCAAATTTCGAGTAGGCGCAAGCCTACAAAAAGGGCGCTTCTACTTCTAATTTCTCTTAAATTAAACCGTGAAACCTGCAATATTGTGAATATTCAGCTAGGAAACTTCCTATTTTCATGGATATTTGCCTTCAAAATTGCGGCTACTCCAGCTTCACCGGGGGGGTTTCGTCGTCCACGGTCTCAAAATAAAGAATCCCAAAACTTTCAAATTCGCGACAGCAGGAACTTTTTGCAATTTTTCTATAATAAAGGCCGTAAACTATAGCAATTTCGAGGACATTCAGACCCCAAAACTTGCAATGTCACTGATTTTCTACTCCAACTCATAAATTTTAGACGGGGCTGGGGGAGACTCACATTTCGCTGATATTTGCCTCAAAAATGTTGCAATTTTACGGCGGTTAGTCAGCGTGTGGTATTGTGGGAGGCTAGGCCGGGTTCCTGGCAATTTCGCGATAATAAAGACCGGGTAAACTATCAAATTTCCGGGTATTCAGACCCGCAGTTGTAATTTCAGTATTTAACGGATACTTATGGACGTGAATTAGAGTTTTTTCTCAATTTTAGCTGTGAATGAGCGATTTATTTTCATTTCAGCCGGAGAATAAGCGGCGGGGTGGAAGGGAGGGTTTTTATCAATTTTAGCTGTTGGGCTTTGTGAAAATATGTCACCTTAATATTGCTCATGGTGAAGCATTTCGCATATTTGTTCCCCTTGTCGCACGTAAATTTTGGCCTTGAACGTGGCGATTCACGTCAATGCGTTTTCCCGAATGTTGCGTTTTGCCCACCGTGGGGCATTTTGCGTCGTTTACTCGTCGTGCCGCGGCCTTCCGAAAGAGTTTTTTTCATCACAATGTGACGTTTCGCTTAAAGTTTTTGCCCTTGGCGTGACCTTTCGCATACATTTTTCCCTGGACGTGGCAGCGTTTTCCGCTTAGTGAGGCAGGCCGTTCGCGAGAGTTTTTCCTTTAAATAACTTGGCAGTTTGTGTCTCTCGAGAACCTCTCTCTCTCGGTCCTCTGAGAAAATGATCCTAAAATTCATGGTGACCACCCCTCCTCGATGGTATCTTGGAGGACGCCTCTGTGGCCCCTCCTTTAGATCCACTACTGCTCCGCCAGTGCCTTTACCACGCCCTTTAGAGCCTCTCAAAGGGGCGAAAAATGAGTGATTTGCGATTCAAATTGGTCAAACAATATGTATTTTGAGGTATTTGTTTCTGTCACGTCTGCTAGAAAAAACGTAGCGCAGTTGAACAGCGTGGGGGGATCGTCCCAGTCAATCCCTATAGCTAAAAAAACGTGGGTATAGTGATGATTAAATGCTGTCGCCCTGAATATGTGTGTGTGTGTGTAATTGTGTCGGATAGTGAAAGGAAAATTACCGAGATTTGTTTTCTTTATGATCGAATAACAAAATTTACATTTTAAAGACTCGTGTCGAGTCGGTGGGACGCTTCCCCGCACCATTACTCGCTCCGATCCAACCATCAGCGCACCGTATAATTTTCTCTTCCTATGCCCTATAACTAAACAGATGCTCACCGAACAATTTCCAACCTCATTTCAATGTTATTTACTGAAAATCAGCATGGAAATCGCTTTATTCGCTCACAAAACATAAAGTATGAAGAATGATGATGATTATTAAATCCTTTGAAATATCTTCCCTCCTCCAGTACATTATAAAACCTCGTTTTTTGCGCTAGTTTTCTCAGGTTTTCCACTTAATGACAAGAGGGTTTGGAATTAATTTTAAAAATTTCGAGAAGTTTGGAGCTTTCAACCTCTTGGATTTTCATTAACATTCAGCGTAAATTGTTGTAAATTAAAAGAAGTTCCACCTTCCAGCTTTATTTGAATTTTAAATGTCTCGTCTCATTATATAAGATGTAAACAAAATTAATATTTTTTTCGAGGAACCAAGACGCAATTCTCCAGCTTTTGTGGTTTATTTTATTATGTATTTGAATTAAATTGTCCTTGTGCAAGCTCGTGTTGGTTCAAATTTCATGGTTAGCAAAATATAATCGATAAATATAACGATTCCCATCCCCCTTACTATATTCTTGCCTACTTAACCGCGTAGGTAAACTCGACAAATGGAATCCAAATTGCAGATTTAGCCGCAGTTGGAATCAATGCCCCTCCCCTCACCCCCCAACACTTCTTAAACCAAATCTACCATCACCATTATCAGACATTTTAGATGCACGAAATACTTCTTAGATATGCTAATGCGTCGCGTGCTCCCTCGGTAAAACTTGATGTTAATATTTTTTTTTATCCACCCACCCCTCTTTACACGTTGTCTTTTTTATCCTATACAGGGAGTTGAAAACAAAAAAGCCGCATCAGACGATTAAAAACTAGGCTAAAACAGTGTTTACCCCCTCCTCCCTGCCGACAACCTCGTAGTGGAAAATTAATTAAGGACACTCGAACAACGAGTTTTCTAAAATTATTGATTATATCCCAGCGGAGTTTGTTAACTCCTCTGGTAGGACATTGACAGGATGACGCTGTTGGCCAATTGAATACCGGACCAAGTGGGAGAAGAAGAAGAAAAAAGAAAAACATGCGTCTTAATGATCAATGTATATTCATGTTATGAGCGTTCCGTTGGTTTTTGGTGGAGTGTAACTTGTGTGTAGGTTTGATGAAGAGGTGGCGTTTGTGGTGAAGGTGGGGGGCGATTGGTTTAATATTCGTCAGTTCGCTTTATTTTTTCAAAAACAAACTGGTGAGCGAGGTACATCCATATTTTTCAATTTTGACGTGCTGGAATTTCATTTCCTTGAGAGGAAGGTGTCAGATTTGTCCGTCCTATAAATTAAAAAGTTTCAAGTTTATGTGCCCTCACCAGTCCGTCATTTTTTTGTGTCAGCGTCTACCTCGCCGATCATGTTCCATTGACTTTGACATTAAATTCACTGTGAAGACTTCGTATTATAATCGTGAAAATATAAACAATAGACGAAAGAAAAGGGCTTGTCAGTTTTCTTGGCATTAGGGGAAAAAGTATTGAACCCTGTTACGTGCGCCTTGTATTGTCTTTCCGATCACGATCTCACTATCGAGGGAAAAGGGACCACCCGACCACCACCAACCCCCACCCCCCAACCAACCCGACCATGACACGCTCTCGGAAAAGGGAATCGAATAACTCCAGATCGTGACGTATACAAAGATTATCACTGACGCGCCGAAAAAATAATTTTTGACGTTCCAATATTTGTCAGTTGAGCTCTTCCGCTTGGTCATCGCATATAAAAACAAATACTCTTCAACGTCCGCCAAAAAAAAGATTTTCCGCTGACAAAAATTGACTTTTTCACAAAGCCCTACGGCTAAAATGGAAATAAATCGCTCATTCACAGCTAAAATTGAGAAAAAAACTCTAATTCACAGGTGATATTGAGCAAAAACGCTCATTCACTGTTAAAAGTGAGAGAAATAGCCGTAAATATAAATAGGTGCGAAATTGTAAGTATCGCGTGCATAAGTAACCGTTAAATACTGAAATTACAAGCTACGCCGGGTCTGAATACCCGGACATTTGATAGTTTATCCGGTCTTTATTATCGCGAAATTGCCAGGAACCCGGCCTAGCCTCCCACGATACCACACGCTGACTAACCGCCGTAAAATTGCAACATTTTTGAGGCAAATATCAGCAAAATTGTGAGTCTCCCCCAACCCCGTCTAAAATTCATGAGTTGGAGTTGAAAATCAGTGACATTGCAAGTTTTGGGGTCTGAATGTCCTCGAAATTGCTATAGTTTACGGCCTTTATTTTAGCAAAATTGCAAAAAGTTCCTGGTGTCGCGAATTTGAAAGTTTTGGGATTCGTCATTTTGAGTTTCCTAGCCGAATATTCGCAACATTGCAGGTTTCACGGTTTAATTTAAGAGAAATTGGAAGTATGAGGCCCTTTTTGTAGGCTTGCGCCTACTCGAAATTTGACAAAATCGGGACAAAAAATTCAGAGTCTAAAATCTGCAGGGACAAAAAATGAAAATGCACTAACCACAAAGTACTCTTAACAACAAAGTGGTCGAACCACAATATGCTCCAACCACAAAATGCTTAAACCACAATGTTCTTTAAAAATATAGTGCTCCAACCACTAAATGCTCTTTGTGCGGTTTGTGTCTTGTCCCTGGGATTAATGGGTTAGTCATTAACGTGACCCTTTCCCATTGTAAGAAGGCGATGACAGTGAGGAATGCCGTGGCCGTTAGTCCCCCGTTCTCAAGTGCCTGAAGGAGAGGTGCGAAACCGATAGCCCATAGGAGGCGTGCTGGGATTTTATTCTTAAATTGGTGTTTTAATTCTTCAATTGTTTCTGCGTGTCACGCATTTTTCAGCAGCGAATTAACACTTTTTCTCAATTTTAGCCGCGCTTGTTTGTGATTTTTCCCAATAATGGCCGCATATTAGCAGCTTTTTAATAATTTTTGATCTGCATCATAATTGTTATGGACTTTTAGCTAAGGGTTAACGCTTTTTCCTTGTGTGAAGCCCAAAGTTGCGTTCAGAGGCCACGGACTCACATTTTCCTAAATTTCTGCCACGAATCAGCGTTTTCCTACATTTTAGCGGTAAATTAGGGTTTTTCTCAATTTTAGCCACTAATTATTAGCGATTTTCTCATTTGAATCCACAAATTATTGTTATTTATAAACTTTATCCGCGAATTAGCAATTTTTTTCTTAATTTTAGCAGCAAATTGATCAGAAACTATTCTTAACTTCGACCGCGAATTAGCCTTTGTCCAAATTTTAGCCGCTAACTAGCATTGTTTGTCAATTTCATGCGTGATTTTTCTCAATTTTATCAGTGATTTGTGATTTTTCTCATTGTTGTTTCGTCATATTTTAGGTGATATTTCAATTTCAGCCCTCACCAGGGTTTTGTTTTTGTTTTTTCAACTATAGCCCCAATGTTTTTCACTTTTAGAGCTTTGAATTAGCGTTTTTTCACCACTTTATTACCCGCGGGATTGGCCAAAGAGCAGCACGTTAGAATTTTGTTTCCCATTTTAGTCGTAAAGTGGCAAATTAGTGATTTTTTCTAAATTTAGGTATGGAAGTTGCATCGAAAATCACGAATGCAGGCTTTTTCGCAATTTTAGCTACGAACATTCTCTTTTTTTTTTCAAACGTTTTACTGCATACTTTCAAGAGTGCACCTTTTCAACTATATCGGTTCAAGAACCTGAAGAAACTTGCATGAGATCGACGAATTTTCTCTATTATACTACCTTTTACGCCTTCGAATGACCGGTGCCTGGGCCGTTGCCGACCTTTAACTGGCACACCGCCCCATCCGTGGTCGGATGGGCTGAAAATCGTCGAAAGGAGCCAATAGCACTGCAAAACTCATTACAACATACCTACTTTCATGATAGGGGGCCCGGGGCTGCCCACCCCCATGGGCGGAGGTAGCCGATGTTCCTTGGGGGGGGGGGGGCTTCAGTCCCTAATATGACTGCGGGAATGATCAATAGTGTGAGGGGGGACCCTCCCCCAAATTTCACACCTTCAAGCCCAGTACACTCGGAGGCATTTTCCTAGAATTTTTTGTGTGTTTGCCAACAGCTAGCTCTGTTGTCAGCCCCTATCCCATGGAAAATGTCTGGTGATCCCAGAAGTGTCATCTCCTAGACCATAAAAAACGTCCTGTGCAGGTGCCAGACACGATCAAATGCCCCGGATTTTTCATACGGTGGGCTCCCGGACTACTTTCTCTCGAAAAATGAAGCATTTTAAAAGGTTGCGTAGACTCCACAGAACACATACATGCAGCTCGTGAACGGTGCCTAAAAAATGTCTCTGGGTGTACTGGGCTTTAAAAGTACGTAGAGACGGTGAGAATTTCCTGTTATTTAGGTCAACCCCACCGGCCGGCCGGAGCGTCTGGACCTGACTTTGACTTCAGTTGAAGTCACTTTGAAGTTGCCACACATCAGTTGAAGAAGGCGCAGTCCAGCTCAACTGATGTCGAAGTCTGGGCACACGCTCCGGCTGGCCGGTAGAGAAAATCTCACCGTGTGTACGTACCCGATAACTGTAGGGGTTAAAGAGTCTGGGGGGAGGGACTTCAGGAAGGAGAGCCTGGGGGGAGGGGCTACAGAAACTTTTGGGGGCTATAGGACCAAAGGCCCCCTCTATCTCCGCCCATGCCCACCCCCCTCGCCACTACCCCGGTACACTACTGTGGCCAGGGGAGACATGGTGGCCAGCCGCCTACCCATATTCACAGCGGCCCATTTTAATTTATTTCAAAAGTAAAAACATTATATCCTCCACAATCTCATCAATAACAAAATTTTCGGGCGATTATGTGCCTCTAACAGGGGACAAAGCGGGATTTAGCGTCAAAGGAGTACATTTGGCCATTATGCCCCTTTTTCTAGCGTCACGCGGTGATTTCTGATCTTTTGTATCAGGAGAATATAATGTTCTGGGAGTTCGGCTTCCGTCAAAAATTATTTCGCTGACTCGCTCCTGGCACATTCTATTTTCTTGGTCATAGAGAACCAAGTCTTGTCAAAAACGACGACTTTGCCATTTTTTCTCAGGGTAATACGGCGATTTCTGGTCTTTCGTATCAGGAGAACATAATGTTCCAGGAGCTCAGCGTCGGGAAACATTTTCCACGTGGTTTCGTACAAATGTGCATAAAATTACCACGTCGTTATTAAAATGGGCCCCAATTTCTCTCGAGAGTGACATCGGGCACCCCTGGAAATGCCCATCTCTCAACCCAATTAGCACGCTAGAAAACGCTCGAAATCGATTAAACCACACCTTGTCACTTATTGGCGAAAATTCCTTATTCGACGAGCTCCCAGCACATTCTATGGTCGTAGGGGACCAAATTTTGCCGAAATCGACGATTTTGCCCCCTTTTTTCCAGTGTCATGCGGCGATTTTTGACCTTTCGTATAAGGAGAATATTAATATTCTAGGAGCTCGGCTTTCCGTCAAAAAACATTCCGTTGACGACCTCCTGGCTCACTTTATTCTCCTGGTCGTGGGAAAGCAAATCTTGTCAAAAACTGATGCGGCAATTTCTGAGCGCGCCAAAAGTAATAAATTCTGACGATTTGTGCCTTCTCACGTCCTGAAAACGCCTAAACTGACTATTTGCGTCCCAATTTTCCTCAAATTTCCGCAAGTATAGTTTTTATCCCGTAACTAAGCGATTTTTCTCACCACGAATTTGCGTTTTTGAGCGAGAGGGGTCATTACGGCGTTTCAACAGTGAATTAGCACTCTTTCTCAATTCGAGGTGAAATTAGCGCCTATCCACAGTTTTTGCCGGGAATTAGGCAGGTTTTTTCATCTATACATATAGCCTTGAAGCATGAGGTGGCGTCTGAAGTTGACTCCTGTAGCCGAGAATAATTGGCGTACCTCAATATGAACACAAATTGAAATTTGTTTGTATTATAGCAGCAAATCTGCGCTTTTTCTCAATATTTGCTCAATATTATGTTGAACTTGTGACACAAGCAGTAATACAAACAGTAATGTAGAGATTTTTCTCAATGTTTGCCACAAATTGGCGTTTTCCTCAATTTACAGCAGCGAATCGGCACTTTATCTTAATTTGACCTTTAAAAAAAAAACTAGAAAATTAGCGTTTTTCTTAAATTTAGCCGCGCTAATTACTGGCTTTCCAAAATTAGCGTTTTTGATTTGTTTTTACATTCTAGCGCTGCATTAACAATTTTTTTTTCACTTAAGCTATGGATTACTGCTTTACCTCAGTTTTAGCAGTGAATTAGCGCTTTTTTTTCCTATACATTTAGCCATGAATTGGCGCTTTTTCGCTATTTTTGCCACAAAATAAATAATTGCCCTCAGAATCTTCGAAATGGCGTATTTTCAATATTGGACACAAATTGAAATCGGTCTATTTTCAAGTCGCGAATTAGAGTTTATCCTATACTTTATCCGCGAATCAGTGATTTTCCAAAATTTCAGCCGCGAATTAGTGCTTTTTCTCTATTTCGGCTGCTTAATTATGTTTTTGTTTTTTTTCTTCGTTTGTTTGTTTTTTTTTTCTATTTTCAGCAGTGAATTTGCAATTTTTTCTCATTTTGAGCTAAAAAATAGTGTTTCTCTTGATTTTAGGCGTACTATTTAGCGATCTCCCAAAATCATCCGCAAATCAGCCGGTGTTTTTACATTTTAGCCCCACGTCTCTTTTATCTATGAATTAGCGCTAATTCTCACTTTTAGTAGCATATAAATTAAGTTGCCTTTAGAAGCCGAGAATAGGCGTATTTTCAATTTTAAATACTTTCTCCATTTAGCCGCGAATTAGCACTTTTTCTCCATTTTAGCAGGGGATTTGCACTTTTCTCATTTTGAACTGAATACAATCGAATTTATTAGCGTTTTTCGCCGTAATCGCATGAATTAGCGTTTTTTCTCTATTTTTGCCACAAATTGGCGTTTTTTTCTTCAATTGTTATAGCAATGAATTGGTAGTATTTCTCAATTTCAGCTGAAACTTGGACTTTTCTTAATTTTAACCTCGATAATTAGTGATTTTCTCTCTCTCTAGCCACGTTGGCTTTTGTTTTTTTGTTTGTTTGTTTTTTGTTTTTCTTTCTTTCTTTCTTTCTTTCTTTCTTTCTTCAATTTTTGTTGTGGATTAGCATTTTTTCTCAGTTTTAGCCCTCAAAATATCCTTCTGAGGCTAAGGATTGGCGTTTTCTCAATTTTAGCCGCGAATAAGTGTTTTTTTTCACTAGTATAGCCTTGCTGTTGCGAAAGCAGCACTTAAGCGTTTTTTTTGTAGATTTAAGCCGTAAAATTGCCTCTATACACATTGAGTCAGCAATTTTTTTTAAGTTATGGTCTGAAAGTTGTATCGAGAAACCACTCCACACCACGACCACCACTTTTTCTCCATTTCAGTCACGAATCTTAGCGCTTTTTCCAAACTTTTTGTCGCCTATCTGCCTCAACATCGGCACATTAGAGCGCCTTCTCAATTTTATCTTCTTACGGACCTAAAGAAACTTGGGAATCAGCGTATTTTTTATGTTTTAGCCGTGAATTTACATTCCAGA
Organism: Corythucha ciliata; assembly: GCA_038030265.1. Lineage (NCBI taxonomy): Eukaryota > Metazoa > Arthropoda > Insecta > Hemiptera > Tingidae > Corythucha > Corythucha ciliata. Next base: position 45,649,425 of record CM075941.1, read on the forward strand.
AGGCGCGAATTTTCTCAATTTGAGCCATCAGAATAGCGCTTTCGTGGGCTCAATCGAATATTATTAGCCACTCTATTTGCTCGTTCTTATTAGCTCGAGGACGGAAGGACCGAATATCGTCGAGAGGAGCCAAATCGCTTTTAATCACGTACCAAAACTCTTTTTCACGTACCTAAATCCATGAACATTGAAACCTAAAAATCCTCATTCTTCAATATTCAAGGTTTTCGAGGGCCCCCTTGGCTTGGTCCAACCACCACGCCCCTATACCTTTTACGCCTGTAAAGGCTTAACAGACTACCCCGTCCCTGAAAATTGCAAAATCGACCATTCGCGCGCCAAGAATGTTCAATGACCACACTCACGCCTTGACTCGACGGACTAGTTGCGCGCTAAAAATACCCAAACCGGCGATTCCCGCTCCAAAAATGGCCAAACTGACTCTATACGTTTTGCTATAATACATCCGGATTATTTTTAAACCTTTTAATTTTCTTTGAGCGGGAACACGGAAGTAAAATGGAAGAATACGTAATATCTTGAGGTTTCTCGGCACGGGGAATCCGAAAAAACGCCCCAATTAATGGTTCCTCTTGATCCATACTTTTGTACTCATCGTCAGTGCTGTTATTTTCGTTGGTTATTCTCACAGAAAACAGCCGATTTTCTGTTAGTGAAATATCCGAACTCAGTCTCTCCATTATCCACCTAACTTATGATATGAATATCGCCGTAAATTTAACAAACAGAATGGAAAACAAGCTGGAGAGATTCTGCACTGATTGCCTTTATACGTGGGCTGACCTGATTACAATTCGTAATGAGGCAATGGAATTTCGCTTTTTGGTTCGTTCCTCCCTGTCCTCCCCACCCTTCTACCCAAAATGTCTGATGAACGCGATGGCTCTGGATGCGGCGCGGCGTGAGTCGCTAGTTGGGGCAGTGGATTTAATGTTTGGAAAACTTTGATGACTTCTATAAAGTTTTTTTTCTCTCTCTCTCCTCTCTTTTAATTGAATTGACCAAAGTACATAAAGTGCCAGAGCTAATGATGTCGGCCATTGACTTATGGAGCAGCTGTCGAATCTGATGAGGCTATATGAGAGTGCTCTTAATGAAGGGGGCAACCTTTTTCCGGAGGCCCGCAATAAAAACGTCTCATTATGTAGATTCCTCTCGAATGTTACTATACTCGTCAATCGAACGACGTTAGTCGAACATTCATCGTAAAAACGCACCCTTGAAAAAAACGGAAAAGATGTTATCAAGCAAAAAAAAAAAAAAAGTTGAATGCGAGATTTCTCTTTCGCATCAAACAGTTCCGATCTTCATGTACAGCGTGAAAATACTTCTCGTATATAAACTACAGCTACCACACCTCGGAACTGAATGAAAAGCCGAGCGTTAAAAAAAAAAGACTACCCGTACACATTGAATTTAGAAGCTCCGGTTGCTCCGCATATAGCCAAGGGGGAATGTGTACACCCTCAAGGCCTTAAATGCTATCTGTTCGTCCCATAAACTTCCCTTTAATCGCCTCCTCGCCACCCTGATACTCCCAAGTTGAACAGCATAAACATCTCACTATATCACCTCTACCTTTCTATTGATCTCTCTCGCTTTTTTCTCTCGTGTTGTAAATACGGACACTATTTTGTCTTGGGAAGGGGGGAGGGGGTGAAAAGAATTTTATAATCCGTGGATTTCGGTATAAAACCCTCTGAAAATCAATTGGAAGGCGCTCGAGACTATTAAACACAGATGTTGTTGTGAGGCCCGGATCTGGGATGCTCTCGAAATCCTCCTGCCCCGCACGTTTGACAAGCTCACGAATTTTCCTCCATAATACTTTGTACCAACCCACAAAATAAGATGTCAATAGGCTTCGTTATTTTTCCGCCTGTTCAAACATATTCAATCCTAAATCCTCAAGTAAAAGCGGGAAAAAGTACTCGTAGAGAGAGGCTTTTGATCGAAGTTTCGTGATTCGCCCGAGGGGACTTCTCAGCGAGCAAATTCGTACACTTATGCGGGGGTCTGGGGAAAGGAACACGAAAAGTAAGACATTTATTCATCAATTTGGTAATGAAGAAGAATTAATGGCTTAATTCTTGCTTGCCTTTTATTTAAAACCGTTAGGTATCACTAAACGGGTGGTGGGAGGGGGAGCCGGTCGTACTAGTAAGGAATCTGTGAACCCCGCCATTAAACTCTGATTTAGAAGCGAACAAAAAACTAAGTTTCTAATATTTATTGCAATGTGAACTTTGCGCTTAAAACATAGCTTTAAAAACTCTTTAGTCTCCCATGTTTGCCTCCCCTAATTTACCGTTAGAATATACTGGTACCAAGTCCTTAATAAACAGCTCTTATACTCCCCTTGTAATGGATGGATCGCGTGAGGCCTTTCGCTAATAAAGAAATCAACATTTCGTAATAAACTGTTTCACGATGGAAATCGGGGTGGTTGGGGGGGGGGGGGCTAAGAAACACAGGGGGGCTCACTATTCTTTTTGAGGGTTCTCTTCCTTCTAACAAAACCTTTTAAAGAGCATTACCGTAAAGGCCTGTTTTTCAGCTTCTTATCTTATACAGAGAACGCGTCACCTCGCTATTCCTTTTTTCAATACGTGGAAAGCCCCACCTTGCCATTTCAGTGCAAGTTAGATAAATCACTGAGGAGATTTCCCTTTAATATAGAAATCTCGGTCACTGACGATTACGTGCCGTTAGCGCACGTGCTTTTAGCGCACAATGAAAAAATCGTGTCTTTAGCACGCATTACCTTACGAGAACACCCTTGTTATAGTTGATCCTATTACTTACTGCTTTCAATCTTTCAAGGGGCCAGAACTTTTTCTCACGTGCCTCTACGTCATATTTTTTTCTTGTTTTCCTTCTTCTTATTTTCTCAGCTTGCCATTATCCCGAAATTCGAAAAATGTAAACCTACCTACTCGTTTGTAGCCATCTATTCCAGATTTTTCTGTCCAAAAACTGATAACTTTTGCCCTTATAAAGTGGTACTTTTGGAGCTATATCTTTTGGGTGTTGGTCCCCTGAGACGGTAAACTGCGGTAATTTAGTCAAACTCGACTTCGGACTTCGCCGTGACCTGACCTGGACATTTGTCATCGCCGATGTCGACACGTCCCTATCATCGGTTCCGTGATTTTTTGGCTTATTTCTCGCTACTCCCCGACTGCCGAAATCATCGTCTAGCTATCATAGACACGTCGTCTCCTTTCAATTCAGTTTTCAACGAATTCCCGGAGCTCACTCGTCCGTCTTCGTTCTCCCCGCGTCGTTCGTCACAACACGGTTCATTTTATCAACACAACGCCTCTGGTCCATCCCCTCTCATCTCGTCCCAGACGCTTGGCTCCCGACCGACTTCCAATAGCCAAAACGGAATTCGACATAATGCTACGGGCAGGCACAGCTCGGCGTTCGGATGGTCCCTTGGTCGTCACCTCTCCACACGGTTCCCAAGAAAGATGCCGGCTGGTGCCCTTGCGGGGATTACCACACTGGGGGAAAAAAGAGGCACTTTCTCGGTTAATTTTAACCGAGAAATCTCGGTAAAATGTTTGCAACCGTCACGAGTCTGTAATGTCAACCGACAAGCTTGATACGGTTGAATGCACGTCTTGACTCGCTTAACGCATGTTGTCGGTAAAATATTTGCAACCGTCATGAGTTGGTAAAGTCTACCGACAAGCTTTATACGGTTAAATGCACACGGTTAGCGCATACTAGACGGTTAACTCTAACCGTTACTTTACGGTAGATTCTTCCGACCCACAACTCCCTTGTCTGTTACAGCAACTGTCTAACATCGGTGAAAGCTGACCGTATACTCGGTAATCACAGCCGTGTCAGGCGGTTAGTCCAACAGTGTGTTTACGGTAGTGGCGAACCGAATTTTGGATATTATACGGTAGCATCAGCAGAAAAAAAAACGGTAAAATTCTACTGTCATGACGGTTGCATCAACGGTTACTCAACGGTAAAACAGGTATCTCTACTCGGTTAAGAAACGCCGTCTTGAGTCTGGTGTCAACCGTGACATAACGGTACATGCTACCATTAAAGCTCGAATAAAATAGTAATCTCCACGGTACTTTACTTATTTAATTTAGTGTAACCGGTTTTCGATCCACCGGATCATCATCAGCACTTAAAATAAAAACATCAGAAAAATGACTTTGTCAATTGTAACATTAGGCTTCACCATGTATCGGCTTGTCAACACCTTCTCCAGCTAGCGAACAACTTCAGCAAGCGAGGACTAAATAATGAGAAGTACGAAGTTATTGGGAGCAGTGAGGAAGACAGACCTTGCGCGTTTTCTGCAGATGCCGCTAAAAACAAAGAGAGGGAGTGCTTCAACCGATAGAGCACCCTGAATCAACAGAAATTTGACGGTTAAGGGTTGCCTTACTGAACCGTCTACTTAGTTGTTGCATCTAGTTACGAGTTCGTGAAGTCGGTTAAAAACTGCTTGTCTAAGACTGCCAGAACAGGAGAGTTTTATAGGATGATGAAATGGGGGAGGGGACCTCTTGGGTAACGTTATATCTATATGTATCTGAATGCTTTCATTAAATAAAAATATATACTAGGCTACCGATGGGAGCATTGAGTTTGATTCGATTTACATTTTGTGTGTTTTCTTCATCGAAAAATATCCCGCTTTCTTTGATTGTGACCTGAGACCCAGGGCAATTTACGAAAGTTGCAAGATCCGGAAGTTTTAGAAAATGAAAATTTCGTTTCATCGGTTTTATCGTCCGCCTACACAGTACAACGTCAGTACATTTGATATTAGTGGCCATGGAGCCGGGTTCACCGTCATTCAACTCTGCTTTACAGTTACTAAACTCGGTAACGCCGTCTTTAAACTCTGTTACATCGCCATATTCAACTCGATTTCACCATCATTGAATTCTGCTTTACCGTCACTACGCTCGGTTTTACAGTATCTCGGTAACACGACCGTTCAACTCGGCTTTACCGTCATTCAACTCGGTAACATGGTCGCTCAACTCGGTTTCACCGTCATTCAACTCGGCGGGGGGGATATGGGGGGATAGACCCCCTCCCCCAAAGTATGAAGGAAGGAGCACTAGTACCATAACGAAGAGCCCTATAAAATCCCCAAAAATGACCGATTCACGTTGAAGTTAGGTTTAGCAGATTTTCTGGACTTGAAGCAGCCCGAAAAGGTCCGAGTTCGTCCAGCTTTTTTTTGGACTTCAGACCCAACGCAGTAGTGTACCGAGGTACGTGGGAGGGGGGGTTCGCCCCGGACCCTCTATCAGACAAAAATCGGTAATATTCGTGGCTATAGCTGCTAAAAAGCACTGATACATGGTCTCGCGATGCAACTTCCAGACTAAAATTAAGAAAAAAATCGCTGATTCACGGTACATGGAGGCCATTCTACGAATAAATTGTCGAAATCAACGCAAAAGTGTTGTACTTGGGCAAACCCCGCGGTTAAAGTTGAGAAAACACGCTATAATAATGAAAAATAAAAGACGCTTTCAGGTTAAATTGGACAAAAATCGCAAATTCACAACTGAAATGGCGTAAAATCGCCCATTAGTGTATGAAAAAGGGAATAGGATGCTGGATGGCCACAAAATTAGCACAAAACGCTATTTCACAGCTGAAATTGGGAAAAATCGCTAATTAGCAATTTGCAGATATAAAGTTGTGGAAAAACGTTAATTCGCGGATACAAAATGAAGAAAATCACTAATTCGCGGCAAAAATTGAAAAAATCACCAATTAGCACAGCCAAATTTAAGAAAAACGTTAATTTTCAGTTCAAATGGGGAACTCGCACATTTTTCAAGCCCTGGTGTTTCTTAAAAGAGGGCTCTTCCTCATTGCTATTGCTCACATTAAGCACTGAAATCAGTCAAGGATTTTTTTAGTCAAGGATTTTTACGTCATTTCCCCTGGAACCATCTATCCCCTATTGAAGAACTTTGAAATGTATTTACAAATCACGAAATGCACCAATCCGGCTGCAACTACCGTTGATATCCTTCTGCCCATGTGCCAATTCACCGGTATAATTTTCTCCCAAATCGAACATTCATGCAAGTTCCCCATTGGGGTAAAGTACTAATTCTCAGTTAAAAACGGAAAAAATTGTTAATTAGCAGCTTAAATTGAGTCAAACGCCAATTCTTGGCAAAATTTGACAAAACTCGGTGGGTAATGCACGGGTTGGAAACGCCACCACGCTACTAAAATTTAGAAAACGCAAAAATTCGCTGCTAAAATTGAAAAACATCACAAATTCTCGAATAAAGTGTCGTGAAATTTATAATTTAAAAATGATGATTTTTTGACAGAAATGGATGGATAGATCTAAATTTTTTGGTTTGAAAAAAAAAATACAACTAAAATTCGCACCTTCTGAAGGCATTTTTGTGACTAAAATTCAGAAAAATTGCAAATTCATGCATGGCTATAAGTATAATGTTAAAAAATACGCTAATTCACGGCTTGAATTAAAAAGAAGCAATAATCTATAGCTATAAAAATTATGTAGTTTTGCTAATGCGGTGGTTAAATGTGGAAAACCGCTAATTTGCGGATAACATGTAGAAAATAAAATAATCAGCCTGGTAAAATTAAGAGAAAGTTTAATTTTAAGCCTAAAAATTGAGAAAATTGCTAATTTGAGGCTAAAAATCGAAAAAATCGCCAATTTACAGCTAAAATTGTGCCAAACGCCAATTTGTGACTGAATTTGTGAAAATTCGCTAATTCACGGGTTTGAAACGCCACGACGCGTCGCCGCTACAATTTAAAAAAAAAACGCTAATTCGTGGTTGAAATTGAGAAAAATTCTAATATGCGCCAAAAACTGAATATACGCCAATTTGCGGATTCTGAAGGCAACTTTTCAGGCTGAAATTGAAAAAAAGCGCCAATTTATGGCAATAGGTGAAGAAACCGCTAACTTGCGAGTAAACCGAGAAAAATCGCTCATGCATTTCGTATGGTGAACCTAAAAAATCGTAATTCGTGAAAAGTCCCCCTTTTTTGCGGCTAATATTGAGGAAAACACTTAAGAAAAACATTAATTTCCAGCTAAAACTGAGAAAAGTGGTAAGCCTCTGGTAAAAAAATTTTAAAAATCGGTATTATGCTGCTAAAATTGAGGAAAACGCCAAAACTCGTAAATAATTAAGAAACATCGCTCACGGGATGAAAACGATACTTTGCTGCTAAAGTTGAGAAAACGCGCAATTTCATGACTTTGTGAGGGGGTGGGGCAAAACCGCTAATCTGCGGCTGAAATTGAGAAGAACGATAACCCGGCAAATAATTGGGAAAAGAACTAATTTGCGGCTAGAGTCCTAAAATCACTCTTAACTGAAAGATTGAGGCAGTGGTGAGGGCAGCAAGATGTCCAGATTCAAGAGTGTGCTGGCTGAGTGGAATGATGGCTAAAATGTGAAATTACCCCCCTCCCTTCGCCCTCACGAGATTTCAATCTGACCCCCCCCCCCCCCAAGACAAGAAGGTCAGAACAGATCTTTGAGATAGGAAGTAGGAACAGCATAGCCTCAAGCTTGCCATGGTGTCAAGTGCATCGTCGTCAAGTAGGGTTGCGTACTGTCCCGGGGTACCCTGCACAGTCATAGTCATAGTTTGGCTAATTTTGTCCCGCGTCCCGGGACGCAATGTGTTGATTGGCCAACTCTACGCTCGGGGGGGGGGGGAGGATGGTGCTCAGGGGTATCGCTCCATCGCTCTTGTCATAATTACTATGAAACTCTCATTTTTCAGTGAATTTCATTCAAAAACATTTTTTTCTCTCATGCTTCAAGTAAGGCGCCGAAATAGTACCCTCGTTTTCGAAATAATATTGGCTCTGAAGATCGGAATGTAATTGGTAATTGTTAATTGCATATTACTTCGAAAAAGTGCTTCTAATTACAAATTACTAATTACAATGGCGTGTTGCTATCAATTAGAAATTACTAGTTGCAATTGAATTACGTAATTCAATTACTGCCCAGCCCTGAATGTACCGTCTTTTCCATCATTGACCTCATCAAGGCATACAACCAAATTCCCATCAACCTGGATGATATACCAAAAACTGCGATAACCACTCCCTTTGGTCTGTTCGAGTCCCCCTTTATGAGTTTTGGCCTCCGGAACGCCGGTCAAACATTCCAACGTACGGTTTATAGACGAAGTCCTTCACGGTATTGATTTTTGCTTTCCATACATCGACGACATTCTCATTTTTCCGATAGACGTCGACGAACACCACTGACATCTTCGCGCAATTTTCAAACGTCTCAGTGATCACGGCCTCCTCGTCAGCGCTGGAAAGTGCACCATCGGTACCCCAAAACTTACTTCTTCAGAGGGCACACGCCCACCCCAAGAACGTATCGAGGCACTTCAAAACTTCAACCGTTCTCTCACAGCACGGAAAGTCTCCGCCGCTACCTTGGAATGGTCAATTTTTATCGTCGTTTCCTGCCATCCGTGGCTAGCATTCTCGCCCCTCTTCACGCGGCACTCTCTGGACTTCGCTGAAACCAACCGATCACGTGGACTCCTGAGTTAGACCAAACTTTCAACTCCTCCAAACAACATCACGCCCAAGCAACCCTCCTCTCTCTCATCCCGATCCATCCAGCTGACCTCGGTCTTTTTACAGATGCTTCCCAAGTCGCCGTTGGTCCATGCCTCCAGCAACGGATGGGCGACAGTTGGCAACCTCTCGCATTTTTCTCTCACAAGCTCACGCCACGCCAGACGGAGTGGCCAGCTTACTACAGAGAATTACTCGCTGTTAATTCTGTGATTAAACACTTTCGCCACATCCTCGAGGCCCAGCCGTTCACGATATTCACGGACCATAAACCACTGATTTATGCGTTCAATCAAAGAAGAGACAAGTTGGCACTTATACAGCTCAACCAGCTTTCATTCATTACGCAAGTTTCGACTGTCATTCAGCGTGTTAGCGGTTCAGTTAATATTGTCGCCGACGCTCTCTCACGTGTCGATTCAATTTCAACCAACCTTACCTCTCCTGCCCATGCGCAACTTGAAGACAATGAACTTCGCGAACCTCATGGCATCATCTTCGTCTCTTCAGCTCAGTCACGTTAGCGCACCTGGCTCGGACGTCACCCTTATCTGTGACACGTCGACTCAAATTCCTCGTCCTTACGTCGTAATATTTGATTCCCTCCATGACCTATGCCACCCCGGTGTCAAAACTTCTACGAAGCTTATTGTCACCCACCGCTTCGTTTGGCCACACATCCGTCGAGACTGCCGTACATGGACGCAGGCATGCATCCCTTGCCAACGTGCCAAAATAACTCGGCATGTTCACTCTCCGACAGGCCACTTCCAGTTCCCCCACATCCCGCTTCGAACACATTCACGTCGACCTCATCGGGCCGTTACCACCTGCTCAACAATTTCGTTACTGTCTCACTATCATCGATAGATTTACGCGATGGCCAGAAGTATGTCCCCCTCGAAGGTATCTCTGCTCCCACCGATGCACGCGCTCTCGTCAAAAACCTGGATTTCCCGATTCGGCTGCCCCGCACCGGATCACAACAGATCAAGAGCGACAGTTCGAATCCCAACTATTCAAGACTCTAGGATCCACTTTCGGCACCGAGCGCATCCACTCCACACCATATCATACATGCTACAACGGCATAAACGGTTATAAAACTGACGATTTACTCATTAAACTGACACCTTTTAAACCAAAAATTTCCTCATTTGCGAGAACCAACCCCACATTGGCTATTTCGTCGTGAAACTGACAAGTTTTTTCAATGAAATGGATAATATCATGATAAAATTGCCCTTGGTGAAGCGTTTCGCGTATATTTTGCCTTGAAAGGGGCGGTGTAGGTGATTTATTTTCCCTAATGTTGCGTTTTGCCCACAATGCGGGGCATTATTGACGTAAATTTTTCTCTTGGTGTGCTGCGTCCGTTTAGAAACAGTTTTTCTCCCACATGGTGACGTTTTGCGTAAATTTTCCCCTTGGCGTGATTTTTCGTGTAATTTTACCCAATGCGGGTGGTTTTTCGCGTAAATATAATTATATTTCTCGAATTTTCGATGCCGTCAAACCAATTTCGCCGGGCGACCCAATTCAGAGACCGACCCTTACTTGGGTCAGCCGGCAAAATTGGTTTGCTGGAACAAGAATCCCCGAAATAGGTTGTTGAGCGAGCAAAATCTGAGAAATGTATTTTACAGTTTGTCAGATCCGGGAAAATGTTTTTATTCTGAACAAAAAATTCGTGAAAGAGAAGTATTCGTTTTTCAAACAGAAGATGATGACGAAGAGGGCAAAAGTGCAAGTCTCTCTCAAGAAAACTGCAGTACCTAATCGGATTAAGGTTTGACAGGGGTGTTAGTACAGGTAGTGCGCGCTAAAGACACGATTTTTTCATTGCGTGCTAAAACCTCGCGCGCTAACAACACGACACCGTCACTGACACCTGGAACGGTCACCAGAGGTCCTTCTTTTGGAAGGACGGTACCACTTTTCAGCTCATGGTCCTATGGTCCTTTGCTTTTCTCGAAAGGACCCTGAAAGGTACTTCCAGTGAGAGCCTGAAGGACCTCATGAAGAAAAATAGATTGTCCCGAAATAATAATAGTCCGGGAGCCCACCGTATGAAATATCCGGGTCATTTGATCTTGTCTGGCACCATGCACAGGAAGTTTTTTATTATCCAGGAGATGACACTTTTGAGATCACCATGACATTTTCTGCAGGACAGCAGCCCACACCAGAGCTAGCTGCAGGCGAACAGCAGGGATAGCTGCGCAGAGCAAGGCCTGAAGGTCAGAGCTAGCTGCAGGGCCTCTCCTACACCCGTTTTGGCGCCTTCAAAAGTCAATTTTGTGTTTTTGATCCTTCAAAAGCCATTTTCGTGTTTTGGATCCTCCGGAAGGCAATTTCGTGTTTTGGCGATTCTGGTCATGTCCTAATTAGAATCAGAGGCAAAATATTGGAACTAGGATCAGTGACCGAGGTAGTGAGTAGAATTAGTGGCCTCTCCGTCCTTTCTGCTCCATCAATCCCAACACCCCTCTCCGCCATTATAAAATTTTGGGTCCTTCTTTCGTCTGGGAAAAATGTGGTCACCCTTAGGTCACTAAGGGCAGCAAGCCTCTGACGGGATGTGGGGGACTAGTAGTGCCGACAAGGTGTGGCAGCACATGGGAGTCGCAAAAGAGGGGGCAATTGAGGGCAGATACCCCTTCCTGGATGCAAGAAAGCGGAAATTAGCCAAACAGTTAATAACAGTTGGATGCGTTGGTGTGAATAGGAAGTTCAACCTCGCTGTTATTTCTAATTTATGTAATTGTGAAAGGATTATGTGTGACTAATAAAATTGTGAAAGGATTTTGATGAGGAGGGGTACCTATCTAGCGTGCCCTGTTGGGCAGCTTCCCCATAGTGACATAGAGAGAATAATCGAGCCCAGGGGCAGAACTCAATGGGACCCTTTCACTAACACCTCCACCCACCCACAGTACCAACATCCCGACACCGTGTTAGTGTGCCCCCTTCGCTCTCTCTCACAATAGGCCCACATTCAAAAACAATGAGTGGTGAGTCAAAAGTGAAAAGATAAGTGACGCGATGTATGGAAGCCTACGAGGAAGGGCCTCTCCCCTCTTAAATCATTCACCTATCGTGCTCTGGAGCGACCGGACTACACATTGACACCGGGTACATTCGTGCTTTTTACCTCCTCACCAATGAGGCTCCCACCTAAGCCAAACTATTAAACCACAAAGAAGGCCCAAACACAACAAATCTCCTCCTAGCTCAGCGGTAGAGCGCCTGGCGCGAAACTAGGAGGTCGTGGGTTCGAATCTCACTTAGGGAGCAATTTTTTCTCGGAACTCAAAACAAGTAAAAATAGTAAGTATTTAGCTTCAATAAAGTTTAATTCTTTATTTTCAGCCTCCCCACTCCCTCTAATTCACGGACGTGACTAGGATGGTGCAGTGAGGGGGGAGTAATCCCTTGAAAAAGTCCTAAGACAAGGGTCGTCTAAAATTCAATTTGTGGACATTTACCCTATGAAATTGAAATGCCCCACCTCCAGCTGTGCCCGAACCATGAATTGCGTTTCTCTCTATTTCAGCTGCGAATTAGCGCTTTATTTTTGTCGGGAAATACGATTGAGCCACGAATAATTTCTCAATTTTAGACGAGAATTAACGCTTTTACTCAGTTGCAGCGAATTCATGGATTTCTTCTTCTTTATCCGCGAATTAGCGTTTTTCACAATTTTGGTTACAAATTATTTCGCTTTCAGTCAATTTAATCCCCGGGGAATCAGCGGCTTTTCTCAAATTGATCCGCGAATTGGCGTTTTTTACTTTTTTTTTATTTTAGCTGCGAATGAGCGCTTTTGTCAGCCTTGAATTTACGCCTTTTCCCCATTTTAGCTGCGAATTACCGGAATTTCCCTCATAATGTAAATCATCGAATTTCTGCCACGGTCTAGCACGTTTTCTCAATTTTAACCGCGAATAAGCGCTTTTCCTTAATTTTCTTGGCGATATGAGCTTATTTGGCGATTTTTTCCTCATTTATCGCATGCGAAGTAACGCTATTTCTCAATTTTAGTCACGAAGTAGGCGATTTTTTTTCTCTCTCTCTTCAATATTGGCTGAGCCTGCTGAGCGATTCATCGCTTCCTTTTCTTGACTTGATAGACGAGAATTAGCACTTTTTCTCGCGCTCTCCTAATTTTTAGCCGCGAATTAGTGACTTATTTTTCCTTTTTTGCTGCGAATTAGCGGTTTTCTACTATTCTAGTCACGAATGTGTGGTGTACTTGCCCCAAGATTGTAGCCCAAATTTCCCAATTTCTGCCTCCTAAGGGCCTTAAGAAACTTGCGCATTTTCTCTTATTTTAGCAGCGAAGTTGCCTTCACGCTTTCAGATATCTTGTCGTACTGGCTGCATTAAAAATTGGCGTATTTTTCTCAATTTTAGCAGCAAATGAGCGCTTATTCACAGTATTATCAGCAAATAAACATTTTAAAGCCAAAAATCTTTGTATAGCAGTTTTAGTCACAAAGTTGCCTTTGAAGTTGTCAGTTGTTACTTACATTCCACGTGCGAATTGGCGTTTCTCAATTTCTCAGTTTATTTGAGTTTTTCTACACTTTATCCGCTATAATCAGCGTTTTTTCTCGATTTTAGTCATGGGTTAGCGTATTTTCTCTGTTTTACCCGCCGATTAGCACTTTCTTCCAATTTTAACCGCGACTGATTTGTCTCAGTTTTTTTTACACATAAATTAACAATTTTTTAACCGTGAATTAGTGATTCTTTCAATTTAAACCGTTTTGCTTTTTCTACACCTTATCCGTAACTCAGTGCTTCCGCGCATCCGCTAATTGGTGATTTTTCTCGATTTTATCAATGAATTAGCGCCTTTTTTCTAAAGTTTTAACCCGCGAATTAACGATTTTCCAAGCCGAGAATTAATGTATATCTCAATTTCACCCGTGAATCAGCTATTTGTTTCAGTTTGTTCCATGAATTACCGCTTTTTGAGTATATGAGTGATTTTTTCAATTTTCTCCTTTCATTACACGGGTTTTTGTACACTTTATCCGCAAATTTGCGCTTATTCTTATCGCTGCTAGTTATCCATTTTCCTCAATTTCAGCCATGGATCATCGTTTTCTCTTCTTTATTCGCAGATTATCACTTTCTCTCAATTTTAGCCGCGGATTAAGTTTTTTTTTTAAATTGTAGTCGTGAATTAATGTTTTTCTTAATTTTAGCCTCGAATTAGAGATTTTGCACACAATTTTACTTGTGAATTTGCCATTTTTTTCAATTTGTACCATTTATTACCATATTTTCCACACTTTATCAGAAAATCAAAGCTTTTTCTTGATTTATTCGCTAGTTAGCGATTTTTCTTGATTTTAGCCTCAAAATTGGCGTTTTCTCTTTTTTAGCCGTGAATTAGTGATTTTTTTGTACACTTCATCCGAGAATTAGCGCGTTTTCTTATAGTTTACCCGCTAATTATTAGTGTTTTTTTTTAATTTTAATAATTGGCGTTTTCCTCCACGTCATCTCTCGCTGTACCACTAGCTAGCTGGTGGATGGCAATGCGGCATGGAGTGATGGCCATAGAGGGGGGGGGGGGTTGACTATCAAATTAGTGTTGTTCGGGCCTTTTTATGAGTTCTGCCTCATTGATACCGTTTCAGCGCCACTGAGGGGAGGTTTGGGGGCACTCGTGGCCCCATGTAAAGGTCAGACGAGGTCCCAGCAGGTTTTATGGGTGTGGAACCGATCAAAAACCGGCTCATTTTCGTATTTACAAACCCCCCTTTTGCGAATTTCTACTTTTTATAAAATGAAATCAAACTTTCACGTATTTTAATCATTCAAACCCCGGTTATCCCGGGGCCCTTACCAGAAACGCGAAGTGGCCAGACCACAGGCAATACTCGGAGAATGGGGAAAATGGGGTGGGTGCGTTATGCCACCATTTTGGACTGCTTTTCTGGGATTTTGCAATTCCTATTACGCGCTATCTCTCATCGTACACAACACTGTTATCGATGGGGAGGGGGGGGGAGTTTGTTAGATTGCTCCGGGGCATTTCATTCTTTTAGGGACGAAAAAATGTTTCTTCCCTTCTATATTTCGCAAGTCTCACGAGAACGACTCAGTATTCAGTGCGACGTTCTCTTAAGGGACGCTTGGAGGTTATAAATAAGCCCAAGATAATAGTAAGAAAAATAGGATTCCCCCACCTCTTTTTACCCCCAAACCCGCTATACAGTACCATGCGGCACGACTGCGGGGAGATGGATAGGGCTATTCCTCGAACTGTCTTGAAACGCGAGTTTTTCTTCTGTCATTATTCTTACTGAAGGGCTTATCAGGAAAAATCATCCGCGTTTTTCCAGTATTTCCCTCCCCCACCCCTTATTCATTCGGCCTAGGAACGTGGAAAATGGAAAAATGAAAATTAGGGTTATAGCGATCGACTTCCGTGCAACGCGTGTAGCTTAGTTTTTGTCACTTAGTCCCAAACTAACGAGCAGAACGTTTCTGCGCACATAATTCTGTGCGTTTAGTAACAAACCGGAGCGATTTTCAGAAATAGACGAGGTTTTTACAGAAATAGGGGCAAAAAAGAACATCCGAGAGCGTAGCCTTTTTCGGAATTGTATTCGCTGGCAATGCCTCGAAAGCCGAAGAAAACTCAACCCAATTAAAAGGAGTATTCCCAGTGACTGTCTTGACGTCGCCCCATCAGACTTCTCCCAATAATTGGCTCGGCGACTCTCTATCTCTCTCTTCCCTTCTATAAATACAAGTCGGATCTAAAGTCCGTGTGGAAAGAAGGGCGGGGGTTCTCTCTTTAAACAACGACCCTCCCCCCCTCATACTCTCTCACTCTTCACCATCGACAACCCATTTCATCCAACTAACCTGAATGTCTTTCGATGGAAAATCAAAGCATATGAGCGTTTGCATATTTGCGAATAACAAAGCTTTGAAAATCCGCTGTTTCTCCCCCCCCCCTGTCCCTCTCAGAATAACAACAAAAGCTTCAATGTTATCGGAGAAAGGTTCAAACCGACGGCGGAACAATGGGACGCTATTTAGACGCGACCTTCGGTATACACGAATCTTTAATGCCTCCACTTCCCTTTCCTTACTATAATTCTACCTTGCCATATACAGTCCCTTATTTATTTATTTTTATAAATGAATTTTTAATTGCGAGAAGACACACCACCGAATTTCACAACAACATGACCATTTGGAGTAAATTACTGGGTACTTGACGGTTTGAGCTCGCCCATTTTACGAAGTTCATGAGCTCGGCTCGGAGGGGAGAGAGAAAGAGAATTTCGAGAAAATAAAACGTAATGGGGTGGACCTCGACGCGGGAAAAACACCGCGTTACGTTTAATTTTGTCTCTAGGTACATCAATAATGGTGTTGGGGAGTGTGGGGAGAGTAAGTTGTGTCTTTTGATCGTGGAAATAAAAGTAATACGTTTTTCGTGTCCCTTGAAGACTGCTATTATTTATAAATCAAAGTTGTAATAATACGAAGATGCGAAGATGATTTATAATAATACGTCATCGCTATCAAAATATCATTCGGTTTTATTACGGAAAATTACAGTCTTCATCATTTCTGGCGATCATTAACGGTTTCACCACTTGATTACGTTATTGTAGGTGTTCAAAAGGGACTGGAATCCACCAGATGCCACCCCACCCATTTGCGCGTCGCCCCCTGTCGTTGAGGTTACTTATTTGTGACATGTGGAATGCTTTCCAATAAGTTATAGTTCTCGTTGAATAGCGCTTCAAGCTTTGCAGGTTGGCGAACCTGCATTTGCTAATAAAATCCCCAAAATTTCGTAGGGTTGGCCCTTGGGAACTCCGTATAGAGCGTTACAGGTGATCAGTACCACGCGTCAGGCGTTCAGATGTAACTGAATCGAATGTCCAGCCCACAAAAGCGCTATTCTCAAGGCCCAATTTGAGAAAATTCGTGCTTTCTAGATGTAAATACGCGGTTCAAATAAAAAAAATACACTGTTCCTCAGTTTCTGTAGGTCCCTGAGAGGCTAAAATTGAGAAGGCGCACTAGTTTGCTGTTCTTGGGGGCAAAAAGTTGGGGAAAAGCGTCAATATTCGTGGGTGAAACAGTGAAAAAGCGGTCATTTGTGATTTATCAATGCAACATCTAGACCGAAATTGAGAAAAAATCGCTGATTCGCGGTGTTATAGAGGCAATTTGGCCAGAATGTAAAAAAAAAAAACAAAACAAAAAAACACTGATCTGCCGTTTTAGGACCAAGCCCGCGGGTGAAATGAGAAAAAGCGCTAGTACAAGGCTATAAAAGAGAAAAAATAACTGCTAAAATGGCAACAACAAAAAAAATTCGGGACTAAAATTGAGAAAATGGCAAATTCGCAACTGAAATAACGAAAAATCGCCCATTTGAGGATAAAAAAGAGAAATGGCCCTGATTCGCGGCTAGCAAAAAAAAATCTTATCACGGCAGACATTAGGAGGAACGCTAATTAGCCCAGGCAAGCCAGCCACGACAGAGCCCGAAATAACATCACATCTGCGACATCTGGGGCTGTAATATAAAAGTGAAACACATGTGCGACGAGTTGAGAGCACATTTCATAGCCTGAGTGCGTGCATTTTAAACTGTTCATGTCAATTTTTTTCATGGCAGCCTTCCCCTCCCCCCACCTAGTGAGTTTGAAATCTGCGAAATTGCAAGTTTTGGGTCCGAACATTCACGAAATTACCAGTTTTCTGTTCTTTATGCGCGCGCAATTGCAAGCCTCTGTCCTTGATTTTCACCGAACTCTGACTCTGAACCTGGACAAGTCACATTATTGGCAAATAGCCACAAAATTTAGCGTTTTCTTAATTTTAACGTCGAGTCAGCATTTTCTCACATCTCTAGCGCTAATTTACGGCTAAAATGCTGATTTCAGCTAAAAATTGACACTTTTTTCCAATTTTAGTCGCAAATTAGCGCTATGTATATCAATTTTAGTTACGAGTTATCGTTTTTGGCTCGACTTTAGCTGTGAATGAGCGATTTATATCTCCTTTTTAGCTGCAAATAATCGCTTTGATTCCATTTTAGCCGCTAATCAGCAAATCAGCGTTTTTTACCTCATTAGCACTTTTCTCAATTTCTTGAATTAGCGTTTTCCCTTCAAGCGACTTACCGAAAAATGGCAATTTTCTCTCAAGCGAAATTTCAATATTTATCGTTTTTGGAGGACAAAATGTTCGGGATGCTAATCACATCAGTCATTTTGAGAACTGAAATTAAGAAAAACGATAATTTTCAGCTTGAATCGAAAAAAAGTGCTAATTCGCTGCTAAAAATGGGGAAAATCGCTTATTAGCTGCTAAAATTGAGGATAACGCGAATTCGTGGCTAAAATTGAGGAAAATCACCAGCTCGCGAGCATAATGTGTGTTTTAAACGCTCTAATTCACTGCTAAAATTGAGGATGCTCAAATTCGCGGGTTATGAAGGTAACTTATTGTGGCTGAAATTGAGAAAAACCGAAAATTCCGTGGCTATAGGTGAAAAAATCTACTGATTTGCGGCTAAAATTGATAAAGCGCTATTTGGCATGATATAGGTGCTTTGGATGATATTAATGCTTATTCGTGGCTAAAAAAAAGGAAAAATAAATAATTAAACGCTACTTAAACCCGAAATTGCTACCTCACAGCACAAATATTTACCTAATTTCGTTGATATTTAGCAAAACAAAATGTTATGACATTGAGGCTTCTTATCAGGCCGCTTGTTCGGAGTTCAACGGTAGCTAAAAAAAAAAGACAACGAAAGTTTCAGGAAGCTCCCAATTGAGCTGATATTTACCACCAAAGTGTTTCAATTTTGGGGGTTTTGTCAGGGCGTTGTCGTGGGAGGCAAGCTGGTCACTAAAAAAAACAACAGCAAACTACGAAACATGTAAATTCCCGGATACTTGGACCCACGACTTACAATTTTGTGGATATTTAAGGCAGGTTTACACGATGCCAGTGAGTGTGTCAGTCGACTGGCCACTGGTCGACTGGTGGAGCCTGTCGATTTGCGCCGGCATTGTTTAGGGCGAATCTTTCATTAACACCTCCGTGAATTCACCTTCAGGAGCCGCGAATCAGCGTTTTTTTTTTTTCTTCACATTTCATCAATTAGCGATTTGTCTCCGCGAATTAGTGATTTATCTCTATTTTAGCCGCGAATTAGCGATTTGTCTCCATTTTAGCCGCGAATTAGCGATTGATAACCTTTGAGCTGTGAATTTTTTTTTTTCAATGAATTTGTGCTTTTCCCGATTTAAGCCGCAAATGAGCGATTTTACCCGTGAATTAGTGTTATATTTTCTAATTTTAGCCACGAAATTGTCTCCGGAAACCGTGACTTGCCATTTACTCAATTTATTTCTGTGAAATGGAAAATGTTCTCAATTTAACCCCATAAATAGCCATTTTTCGTTACTTCCGCCGTGAATTAGCGTTCCACCTAAGTTTAGCCTCATAGCGAGCCATCAATGAAAGTTTTGTTCCCCAATTTTCGCCGCGAATTAGCGCATTACCCTCATTTAGCTGTGGATTAGCGATTTTGTTCACGTTCACCCATCAAGTTACCTTCAGAAGCCGTAATGCGCGTTCTCTCCATTTTAACCGCCAATTAGCATGTTTTTCCACACGTCAGCGCTTCTTCTCAATTTTATCGGGGATTAAACGATTTTTCTCCCATTTTAGCCACGGATTAGCGATTTTTTGTTATTTTAGCGATTTTTCACCATTTTAGCCGTGAATTTTCTGAATTTTGCAGCGAATTCGTGTTTTTCCTGATTTCACAATTTTCCGTGAATAAGCAAATTTTCTCAAATTAACCTCCCCAATTAGCAATTTTTCTCGATTTCAGTCACAAATTAGCGTTTTTCCTCATTTTAGCCACGAATTATGAATTTCTCTACGCTTCATCAACGAATTTGAGTTCCCCCAATTTTCGCCTCTGATTACCTATTTTCTTTTTCTGAAACTTGGCCGCGGATTAGCGACTTTTTTCACTTTCTGGCATGAAGTTACCTTTAGAAGCCGCGAATTGACGTTTTCTACATTTCATCCGGGAATTAGCGCTTTCTTTACTTCAGCGCTTCTTCTCAATTTCATCGATGAAGGCAAGGGTCCCCCCGGCAAGGGTCATTTTTCACTATTCAGCCGATCAACAGTCTATTCAGTCTGAAAACTAAAGCACCCCCCCCCCCCGGCCACAAATGCCCTTATCAGATCTGTAACCCGCTGTGGCCCGCTGACTCAGCCGAGCCTTTCACAATGGCCCGCCCAGGGCCTACAGTGCTAAATAAATCATCGTTAAATGTTGGATTTTGGCGCCACTCGGATTTTTGTGGAAATGGAAATCGCTACAATTCGCGCCTCCTCGTGGGCGGCCAATTCCCCGCCTAATCCAGACCAAAATGGAAAAATAACGCTAATTTGAAGCTGAACTTGAGATAAACAACTAATTCACGGCTGAAATTATTGGAAAAAAAGAAAAAAAAAGAAACTGATTCATAGCCATAAATAAGAAAAAGTGCTAAATCACGGATAAAGTTAAGAAAACTTCACGGCAAAAATTGAGAAAAAGCTCTAAAATCGCTTTTAAAACTACGAAACACGCTAATTAATGGATAAAACCGTGAAAAAACAATAATTCGCCACTGAGAAAAAGTGCTAATTAGCGCCTAAAATTACGAAAACATGAATTCTCGGCTTATTCAGAACGCAAGTTCGTGGCTCAATCTGAAAAAAAAACGCTAAATCATTGCAAAAAACGCTAATTCGTGGGGAAAATGTAAGAAAAGTGCTAATTCACGGATAAATTGGGGGAAATAGCTTTAAGCAGGTAAAATCACTTATACACCGCTAACGTGGAGAATAAATTGTAAAAATAAATAAATAAATAAAATAAAAGCGCCTAGATGCTAGAAGTATGGAAACTACAATTTTCAGCTTCTGAAGGCAAGTTCGTGGCTCAAACTGCGAAAAAACGCTAATCCGTAGCTAAAAGCGAAAGAAATCGCTAATTCTTAGCTTAAATTAAGAAACGTTGCTGAGAAAAATCGCTAATTAGGGGCTGAAATATAGAAAAACATGAATTCACTGCAAATTTCAGGTACATCGCTATAATTCGCGGCTAAAATGGAGAAAAATTGCTAATTTATCGATAAAATTGACTAATTCTCGGATTAAATAGAGAAAACGTCAATTACAGGCTTCCGATCGTAACATCGTGCCAGAAACTGAAAAAAATTGCTAATGCGCAGCCAAATTTCATAAAAAGCGTTAGGTAGTTTGTGGAACTCCAATTCGTTGAGGAAACAGAAAAATCCATAATTAGCGGCTAAGATGAGGGAAAACGCTAATTTGCGGCTGAAGTCAAGAGAAATGGCTGTTCATGGCGTTAAATTGAAAACATTTTCTAAAGATCCGGGAATTAGCGCTTTCTTTACTTCAGCGCTTCTTCTCAATTTCATCGATGAATTAGCAATTGTTCTCCGTTTTAGCTGCGAGTTAGCGATTTTGCACAATTTCTTTCGTGAATTAGCTTTATTTTAATTAGTTTATTTTATAGTTATTATTATTAGCTTAATTAGATTTATCTGAATTTTGCAGTGAATTGGCGTTTTTCCATATTTCAGCCTCGAATTAGCGATTTTTCTCAATTTCACCCATGAATTAGAAACTTTCAATGCTTATTCGTAGCTAATTCGTAGCAAATTATCGAGATTTGTTTCGCTTTTAGTTATAGATTAGCGTTTTTTCGCAGTTGGAGCCACGAACTTGCCTTCACAAGCTGAAAATGGTCGTTTTCATACTTCTAGCCTCTTAGCGTTTTCTTCTTTTTTTTCTTTTTTTACAATTTATTCTCCACCTTAGCCGTGATTACGTGATTTTAGCCTCTAAAGAGCAATTTTCTCTAATTTTATCTGTGAATTAGCACTATCTCCTAATTTTCCCTGCGTATTAGCGTTTTTCCAGATTGAGCGTTCTGAATAAGCCGAGAATTCATTATTTCGTCATTATAGGCGTGAATTGAAGTTTTATCCATTTATAATCCGCGAATTAGCGTTTCCTTTACTTCAGCGCTTTTTCTCAATTTTATCGATGAATTAACAATTTTTCTCCATTTTAGCCGTGAATTAGCGTTTTTGTCATATTAGCGATTTTCCACCATTTTAGCTTTATTTTAATTATTTTAGCTTTATTTTAGTGAATTAGCTTTATTTCAATTATTTTATTTTATTATAATTAGCTTACCAAATTAGATTTATCTGAATTTTGCAGTGAATTCTCGTTTCTATTATTTCAGCCGCTAATTAGCGATTTTTCTCAATTTCATCCATAAATTAGCGAATTTTCTTAATTTTAGCTTGCGAATCAGCGAGATTTGTTTCACTTTTAGCTGTGAATTAATATTTTCGCAGTTGGAGCCACGAAATTGCCTTCACATGCTGAAAATGGTCGTTTTCATACTTCTAGCCTCTGAGCGTTTTTTTTTTTTTTTTTTTTTCTTTCTTTTTACAATTTATTCTCCACCTGAGCCGTGGTTACGTGATTTTAGCCACTAATGAGCATTTTTTCTCCAATTTTATCCGTGAATTAGCACTATCTTCTTATTTTCCCCGCGAATTAGCGTTTTTCCAGATTAAGCGTTCTGAATATAAGCCGAGAATTTATCTTTTCGTAATTTTAGCCGCGAATTGGCGCTCTTCCTCAAAACCATCGGCGGTGGGGCACCGTTTGTTTGACATCCAAGTTTTCTCGAACATAATTTTGTGGATCCTTGGGTGCCTTGGGCGGGGCGGGGGGGGGGATTTCTATATCAAAATTGACATTTTTTAAGACCGCGCCCGATCCCAATTGGTGAATATTCGATTTTTCACTGTTTTATCCGTGAATTAGCGTGTTTCGTAATTTTAAACGCAAATTACTGTTTTTTGAACTTTATCCGCGATTTTAGAGCTTTTTCTCAATTTTAGCCGTGAAGTAACGTTTTACCTCGCGAATTAGCCATGTATTTTTCTTAACTTTATCCGTGATTTAGCACGTTTCTCACTTCTGTCTGTGAATCAGTTATTTTTGTCAATAATTTCAGCCGTGAATGAGCCATTTATCACAATTTCAGCCAAAAATTAGCGTGATTTTCAATTTTGGTCTGGATTAAGTGGGCACTTAGCGGGGGATTAGACGCCCACGTGGAGGCGCGAAATGTAGCGTTCTCCATTTGCACAAAAATCCGAAGGGATGCCAAAATCCAACATTAAAAATGATGATATTTACCACTGTAGGTCCTGGGCGGGCCATTGTGAAAGGCTCAGCGGGCCACTTCTTGGCCCGCGGGCCCTGGTTTAGACAATTCAAAGTTACTGGTGCTACAGTCAGCAGATTTCAAAACAATTGATAACAGATGACAAACCTAAACCAACGATATATAAACCTGGATTGCTCACAGATGACTGGAGGGGCGTGGAGGGGGCAGGTCGTCCCTAGGTAAACAATCACCCTGTCCCTCTCCTTGTGTAGTTATGGCAATATGGCACTTATTTTGAAACTCCACCCCTCTCATCCACTATGGGAGCTTATTTGATGGCTATTATCAGCTGGTCTTTATCAGCAGTGATGAGCAATCCAGTTCTTTTATATATCGTTGACCTAAACTGACTGATATGGTGAGTGAATGCTGAACTAGAAGATGAAAATGTTATTCACACCGGTACCAGAAGATGACGCCAGTTTTTGGGTGGTGGGAGAGGCACCGGAATTCTCACTGGCTACTGGCCCGGTGCGAGTCGACTGGCGGGGCATTTTTTTAACTGAAATGGCGCCAGCAGATGTTTATATGGGGCCAGTGAACTGGCCCTAGCTATTGGATCACGGTCACTGGCGTGCCTACTGGCATAGTGTAAAACAAGACTTAAGACCTGAAACGTTTGAAACTTACAATTCCTCAGATATTTAGTTCCAGATGGTGTAGTTTTGCTTTGCGGCTCTTTCCGAAGAACGTGAAGTCTCCAGGTAAAAGTTCAAGGGGCTAGTATAGGTATCGGGTGAATTCACGAGTTGGGATTTTCCAGGAATCAGGGGGGGGGGTCGAAGGATTGGATTCGCTCTTTCAGAAATCAAATTATTTGCTCGGAGGTCCTCCCTTCATGTCCCATGACTCTTTGGAAACTCTTCTACGTAAAGCGATCGATTTCTTCATTTGGTGGGGCGGAATTAGTCAGTTTTGAGGCGAAAATGTGTAGCATGAAGCTCATAAAATATAAGCCTGACGTCTTGGGACATTTATAAATACAGTCCCAATACTTTTTATTTATGCGGACCCGTATACTCGGCAGGGCAAATAATATTTATACATATATCCCCCCTTAAACCTTAGTAAACAAGCGCTACCTATAGTGCACCGCACACAAAATTTCGTTTTCAGAGCAAATTAAGGGCCTTCTGCACCCTGCGAAGCCAAACGTGTGATTACCACGAGTTAAATACGGGTGGTCATCCTCAATAAAGCCTCTCATCCTCCCCCCCCCCCTCGGACCACTCTGGCTTATTTTTCGATAGGCGAAGAATTTCTCTCTCTCTATAATCAATGGGTTGCAACCGTTTTTTTGTTTTTTTTAAAAGCCTCACTCCTCCCAACCCTCCTCACCTTTGTATCCTGGCGATTGCGTGGGCTTATAATGCTCACCTGTGAAACGATTAATATGTATATTGAAAAATTGGCGTGTTGCTGCGTAGGGGGTGAAGGGTAGATGGCGTTGAAATCCAATCTACCTATTTCAATGCTCAATATGAGTGTTTTATTGCTCGGAACAATTATATTTTCACTGTTCGGTTGTTTTTTGTTGCTTTTTTTTTTTTCGTTGAAATTGATCCACTATAATCTACTAACCTCGTCATTACCAAAGGATCATTAATGGATAGTCTAGCTCGTTTTTAAAACGTGTGGCTTGTTCTAAAAACGGGTCCATTGAAACCCTTCACCCCCCCCCCTCCACCAACACACCGGCACGTCATGTTTTACCTGCGTATAAATTAGACTTTTGCATCAAGCGTAATGCTCAGAGGTACTGCTATTAAAGTGTAATCAAGTGAAACCATTCGAGAGGAGAATTTCGCATTGCTTGATTAAAATTTAAGTAGATTTCGCTCTGGAGTGATTTAACACCGGGACGTGTAGGAAAAATTCGAGCGGAGTACTGTGCTAAAATTGATTTTTTTTTTTTTTTCCTCCCCTGTTTTGAACTTATTCCAAGCGTGCAATGCCCAATGACAAGAACCCCTCCACGCATTTGGTCGTGTAGTTATTACGTTTCAAACAAAAACCGCCGATTGTTCGTTTTTAAGGATAGTGAAATAACGTTGTTTGCGGGGGGAGAGTAGGGCATTTAAGGCACCGGCTTGCCCACTGTCAAAAGAAATGTCATTTCAGTGTTCTTTGTTACACCGCAGGTAGAAAATCTTTACCTTTCTCACTAACCCCCCCCCCATCAGTCCCCACCCATATTGTCCTTGGCTCAACCATCGTAACATTATACAACGGTTCCGCTTCAATGCGTAAGGGCACTTCGTAATATGATTCCAAGGGATTTACACCTAGTAAAAACTCGGGGTAATCTTCGACGTCGCATATAATGATGCTCACGTATTGTATAAACGAGTTCCGTACAAGTTGTAGGGCGGGGGTAATGGTGGCGGGGGGTGGGTTGTTCCAAGAATTTTAGTTTGTAAACCAATGTATGTACCTGTACATGTAACTTATACGCCCAGGTGTTTACTTCTTTTTTTTTTTTTTCTTCTTCTTATAAGAAAGTGACAGATCTCAAACTCTTAAACTGACTTTTCATCCCAGAAACTTGCTATATGTGCTAAGATTTGCCAATGAAACTAAATGTTCAGCCTACGACGGTTTAAAAATATCCAAGGAAATTGACCGATTGATTTTCTTTAGAACCACGCAACCGCGGTCAGGTTACTGTAGATATAGAGTTTTACTCCACTGAGTGCTTTTTCAGTTTTTGTGTGCGTGCTAAACCCGCGAAATTGGGTTCTCTGACAGAGCCAACCTTGTGGGATTGGCTTGCGAAGGAACTGAACCACCAGACTTTGGTTCATCGTGGAAGCCGAGAGCAAGCGTGGATCTATCAGGAAAGGGCTCAGCAGGGCTTGAGCCCCCATCATCCTATTGTGGCAGTGGCGCCGAAACAGTTTCAATGAGGTGCAACAGAACTCTGAAAAAAGGGCCCACCCATATCTATGGGAGCCCTCGCCCCTCCCACCAAAAAAAAAACACCACACCGCATCATTGCCATTTGCCATCCGCCAGCTAGTTATCCCGTAACTGTGAATTGCATAATATGGTGATAGCTGATATAGGAAGAACTATTAGAAAAGTTTTAAAAAAGAGCTGATTCGTGGCTGAAATTGGGAAAAATTCGCAGATTAAGTTGTGGAAAAAGCGCGCAGCCCGAATGAGAGCTTTCTTTTCCATTTTACACGCGTGGGAGCCATTTTGCACAGTTTTTGCCGCGAATGAGAGAGTAATTTTAGCCGAAATGAAATTGTCTCGAGATCAGCACGATGACGCTTTGTCTCTATTTTTTGACCGTGAATGAACGCTTTTCTCTATTTTAGCCCTGAAGTAGCTCTTTTTCTCGGCGCGCCTCGATGGTGTAATGGATACAATACTTGCTTCGCAACTCAGCGGGCCTGGATTCGAATCCAGCCATTGCCCATTACACTTACGAGCTGTGACACGGCACACTCGGCTTCGTGTGCGCGTTCAACAAACCGCGCACTGACCGAAACGCCCGCGTAGTACGGGTGTGAAGTGCACAGTTAGACCTGGGTATTGCGTAGGAGCCCAAGGGAGGCATAGGCGCCCCCCCCCCCAAAAAAAAGAGCTCTTTTTCTCACTTTCAGCCGTGAACGACTGCTTTTCCTCAAAGTTCCTCAGAATTAACGATTTTCCGTCAATAAGCCACGAATTATAGAGTACCTCGAATTAACGTGTTTTCAGATACTGAAAGCAATAGGTATAATATGATACATTTTCCAGAATTTTAGCCGCGAATAAGTGCATTTTCTCAATTTAACCCACAAAAATGTCATTTTTCACAGTTTTAGCTGCGAATGGGAGCATTTTAAATTTTAGTGTGATAAAATTGCCATAAGAAGCAGCACGAAGGCGCTTTATCTCTAATTGCAAAGGTAGACCGTGAATGAGTGCGCTTTTCACAATTATTATTGCCCCGCAGTAGCGTTTTTTTCTCTAAATTCTGGCCATGTATTTGCCCCAAGGTAAACACAGCGTTTTCCCCTAAATTTTGGCATGAGAAGAACAAAGAAGCGCGAATTTGTCTAAATTTTAGTCTGAATGTTGTATCTGCATCCAGAAACGGTAAATTAGCGCCTTTTCTCAATAAAATATCCGCGAACTCACGCTTATTTCCAAACACTAGCCGCAAATTAGCGCTTTTTCGCTATTTCAGTCGCAAATCAACGAGCTTGCTTTCGATTTGAGCCGTTTTATTAGCGCTCTACATCAATTTTGGCCTCAAATTAGCTATTATTCTAAATTTTTGATCGAATTAGCGTTTAATGTAAATTTTAGCCGGAAATGAGCAGATTTTCTATTCTTTTGAGCTTGAACCAGTGCTTTTTTTTTTATATTTGAGCCGTTGGTCTACCCCTAGAACACAATAGCCTCGTTTTTTCTCGACTCTAACGATGAAAGGGGCAACTTAAATCAAGACGTGGAGAATTTTTCTGAATTTTAGCCCCAAATGATCGCTTCGTTGCAATATTAGCAACGAATATTAGAGCTTTCGCTCTAACGACTCAGTTTTTTTTCTCGTTTTTAGCAGGGAATTAGGGATTTTTATCCTTGTTAGGTAGCCATGAATCCGAACTGATTATTTATCTATTTTCAGCTGAATGTTAATGGTTTTCCTCAGTTGAGTCTGTGAATTAGCGCTCTTGGCCAATGAATTGGCGTTTTTTGTTTCCATTTTAGCCGTCAACGAGCCCTCTTTCTGAATTCTACCCATGAATAAGCCTTTCGCGCCAATTTTAGTCGTCAAATTGTATCAAGGAACAGCAAAATAGCATGATTTCTCAATTTTTCCTGAGTAAGGACATGCAGAGATTCGACATTGGCGCTTTTTTTCAATTTCGGATGACCGATGCTAGCTAATATTGAGAATAAACTCTCATTTGCCTCTAAACATGTAGCGTATCCAGAGAGGGCGATAAGTGGATCGCTGCCTCCGGGAGGCCATTTTTAGCCAAATTTTTGCGAAATCCCAGCAATACGAAGGACATTCATTACAACACCCGTCCCCAGCCGGTCCATAGAAGGCTGCGGCCGGCCGAAACCGCCCCCTCCGGAAGGATTTCTAGGTACGTCCCTGCCTCTAAATTTATAGAAAAATGTCATCAATTGATAACTAGCGCTCCAACGGAGTATCTGAAGGCAACATCACTGCGGCCCTTAATAGAAAGCTAAAATTGAGAAATCCTGCAAATGTATTATTCTTGAGGCAAGTAGGTACCTACGTAGCAAAAAGTTTGAAAAATGCGCTATTATTCGCGGTTAAAATCATGAAAAGTGCCAATTAGTAGCCAAAAGCGAAAAATTCACTAATGTACTGCTAAATTTTTTGTAAAATGTAAATTCGAGGCCACAATTTAAAAAAAACCGCTAATTTGCGGCTATAACATTGAGAAAAAGCGGGGATCAATCACTCAACAGGCTAAGCTAATATTATACAGGGTGTTCGGAAATTAGATGCTCAGAGAAAATATGGTGATAGTACACGTCATTTGCGATCAAGTTCACTATTTGACGTTTTTCGAAATTTGGCTTAGCTTCCGAGATATAACTCATTTTGCGTATTTTCTACTAACCCCTTTGTTTTTTCGATAAATGCCCTCCTCGCGCTCATCAACAGGTCCTAGGCTAAAAGTAAATAGCTCATTGGAAAGAACACAAACTAAAATTTTACAGTGAGTAAAATTGAGTAAAAAACAGTACTTCGCGGCTAAAATTGAGAAAAAGCGTTAATTGACGAATGTATACTTGATTGTGTTTAGGTGGTCAAGTCGCCTCGAGTAAATGAAACTTAAGGCCCATTTACACGGGCAATTTTTTAAGGCAATTATTGCACGAAAGCGAATCGCAGCAATAGCCGAAAAATTGCCCAGCAATAAACTCCCCGTTTCGTGCAATTTTTTCCCTCCTCGGAACTACCTCTTTTCTTGCTGCAATAATTGCATCGAATTGTCCAATATTGCTCACTGTTGTCCAATTCCGGCGACTACTTTTTCTTGCAATTTTTCAAGTCCACGGTGTTTGGATAATTATTGCACGTTTTCCGCAATTTTTGGCCCCGGGCCACCCATGATGGGTGTGTACCGCCGTATGGGTCTGGGTTCAGGGAGTCGACAAAGTGTAACAAAGAGGTACCTTTACCCCGTGATGTACATTTATTATTTACAGTCTGACTCACCTTTCCCCAGGCCCGACGGCCTGCGGTAGCGTGTACACGAGCTGGCCCGAGGGCTGGTCGCGAGGCTTCGGCCCCCCCTGCACGGATGTGCGTCCCTGACTCTAAGCTGTCCCCCGACTCTAGCAGTGAACTTGACTCCGTCCCCCCTAGGTTTTTATACTAAAGCCCCGAGGACATGTTTGTAAAACCCTAAGTGTTGTGGATAACAAGCAGTTTCCTCAAGGATTTGTTGACGCTATCGGGTCATTCTCTCCCGCTCGTCCCTGAGCTCGCCGGGTTCATTCACCGAGCGGTGAACAATTTCCCGGACCGAGCTCCTTTTCTCTATCGCTTAACATAACGCCCTTTTTAGGGCGTTACATCACCCCCACCTCCACGGCGCTGCGTCCCGCCAGCGCACAAACAGCCTGCTCCACCTTGTGTGCCCGGCTTGGCACCTCTCCTCCGGCCGGACCATCACCCGCCACTCACGGCGTTCTCTGGTGGGGTTCACATTCAGGCACGCACAAAGGGCAAGGTCCAGCTGCTCGACGGCCTACACAAGGGGACGGCCTCAAAAAAAATTCTTCTTCACCAACCAACGAAAGGGGAGGGGTGTCATACTCGCCAAGACGAGTAAGGAGGCCGATTCCCTCCTTGAAGAGAACGGCCCTCGACGCCGCCTTACCCCCGAGAATCCTGCTATGTCCCACAACACCTCGAAATTTCGATTTCTATTTACCCCCCAATTTCGCCCCTAACGTTTTCGCTATTGAACACCGTTCTATACCCCCCCAAAAAGGAAAACCAAATGCCACAGCCCTTTGCCAGCCACGTTCCACACACCGCAAACCCCCGAAACCATGAGGAGGAGAGCCTGTACAAACCAAAAACAACGAAATATTGACAACAGCCAAATAGATAAAGACGAATAAATCATCGAGAAAAAAGAAGAAAACCAGCTGGGCCGCCAATCGATCCATTGCGCCGAAGGGCTTGAAGACCTCCCGAGCACATGCGTCGCATCATTCGTTCCTGTGCGTGGGCCGACGGAACACTGCCCCCCCCCCATCACACGGAGATCATTTCCCAAATGCCCAGAATCGCCCTGGACCTCCTTCGACGCCCGCCGTTCCTCCAAACCGTCGTGCCAAACAAGAAGAGCCGCACCATGCGTGATAACAGACCAACGCCGCTCCCCTGATGTGTAAAGGACCCAGACCAGTGACCCCGCCCAAATACCAACCAAACGCCTCCTGGAGCAGAAGAAAAAAAAGATCTCTCCTCCCAAAAAGAATTAGAACTTGCAGAACAACAACAACACAACGAACAACCGAACATTTCAAGCTCCTCCCCCCCCCTCCGGCAATTCTCACCTGACATCATCAAAAACAATAAGAGAAAAGCAAAACTAACAACTAGTAATCAAAGCAACTGCGAAATAAGAAAAACTGCCAAGACTCCACGCCGGCTTCAAACCCAGTCGAACCCTGTAGTGCCGGCGATAGCTGTGCACTACACTGTAGGCCTGCGATAGCGTGTGCACGAGCTGGCGCGAGGGCTGGTCGCGAGGCTTCGGCCCCCCCTGCGTGGATGTGCGTCCCTGACTCTAAGCTGTCCCCCGACTCTAGCAGTGAACTCGACTCCGTCCCCCCTGGGTTTTTATACTAAAGCCCCGAGGACATGTTTGTAAAACCCTAAGTGTTGTGGATAACAAACAGTTTCCTCAAGGATTTGTTGACGCTATCGGGTCATTCTCTCCCGCTCGCCCCTGAGCTCGCCGGGTTCATTCACCGAGCGGTGAACAATTTCCCGGACCGAGCTCCTTTTCTCTATCGCTTAGCATAACGCCCTTTTTAGGGCGTTACAGGTGGCCCGGATGACAATTCTTGGAAAAGAAGAAAGGAACAATTTTCAATAACGGTAGTCTAAAAGTAAAAGTTGAGCCATTTTTGTTGCTCAGAAATGGAGCAATTCACTGCAATACAATTGCAAAATCCCTCAACTATCCGCTGAGGGAAAATTGCTTTGTATTGCTGCAATTTTTGTAGAAAAGAATTGTCCAATAATTGCCGAATTGCAGCAATTTTTATTGCTCGTGTAAACGGGCCTTAACAAACAATTTATTCTGCCGACGTTTCGCCTCTAAACTAGGCATGCTCACGGCTGACGACCTGTAACAGAATCGTCTGTGACGTTACATGTACACCTTACAAACATAAACCGTTCAGACCTACAACGCCGAATGAAGCGGCCACTGGTACACAGAGAAAACCGCCTTCCGGGGACAATGGCACCCCACCGTCAAAACCGATTGTAAAAGCAATCTCGTCAGGCTAAGCAATAGAACAAATATTTAAAGTGTATACCAATTAACTCACAACCCTGGACTCACTTTAAAGTAACACATCTACCAGGTTCTCCATGCTGCTCAAACCAGGCAGGACACGTAAGCATTTACAATGACTAGAATTCGTTTCGGTGATATCACATGTATACTTGTGAAAACCTGAACGATAACGTAGCTGAAACTGGGCAAAACCGTTGATCCCCGGCAAATAAATGAAGACAAAGTGCACATTTGCAGCTAAAATGGAGAAAGTTGAATTCACGGCAAAATTTAGCAAAAACGGTATATTTGTCGCCTAAAATTGGGAAATAATTAGCGGCTAAAACTGAGAAAACTTTCTAGATAAAGCACTCATTCTCAGCTTAAAATGGTGAAAAACGCCAATTCTTGTATCAACATGAAAAAATCCGTCAGAATTGTGATAAATCGAGAAAACGTCAATTGACGGTTCCTATAGGGACAAGGTCGTATAGGAAATAGGTAACATAATAATTTAACTTAACGTAAAAATTAAATTTTTTGTTGGTTAATTTAGAGATTAAAGGCCCGCCACTTATTTTTTCATGCCACGAATAGACAGTTTAGGCAAGTCCGTTTAGGCATTTTAATAGCATAAATACTCCGCTAAGCCATCTCCACTCAAAAATGACCTATTTTTATGCCGAAATCGACCTGCGGTTTAGCCATTTTCAAGGCGCCAAGGATCAGTTTGTCCATTTTTGAAGCACTAATAGTATAAGTTTCGCCATTTTTTATAGGCACGAACGGTACGGCTCAGCCATTTTTAGGGCGTGACTATAGGTAATAAAGCAATTTCGTGGCGGAAGAGTAGTCAGTTTATCTAGACTTTAAGTAAATGTAGCCAACACTAAGGAGGGACATTAGTAGGTAAGGTGAGGACAGCCCATGCTCGGTGCGAAACGCCGCAATTCATCATTTTAGAGGGAGCGAATAGTCATTTTTGACGATTTGTCATGTCCTGAGGAGAGAGATGTAGCCATTTTGAGGGCGCAAATCGTCTGTTGCCTCTGGAACACAAATGTTCAGTTTAGCAATTTTTTAGACTGTGAATTGCTAGTAGTACGAGTATGCCATTTTTACGGCGTAAATGGAATCATCATTTATTAATTCATAATCAATCATCAAATCATCACGAATCATCGGTTTGGACATTTTCAATGCGTTTGACGCGCGAATGGTCGATTTTGCATTATTCAGGGCAGGAATTATAGCCTGTTTATTGGCATTTTCAGGCGGCCCTACAGGGGCCTATGTGGGGACCCGGTATAGTGTTAGCTGCACTTTTCAATGATATCTAAAGGGGTGGGAAACTACCTCACTATAGAACTTCGCGGCCTTATGCCCACCGCGCCGGCCTCTGATGAGAGCCGAGTCCTCCGGCGGGCCATTCCTACCCCCATACCGCCCGCCGCAGATCCCCGTGGAGGCTGCAGCGACGAAGCACAAACATGGTCGGTGGTCTCCTCCTCGACGCCACAAGAGCATGTTAGAGAGTCCCGTCGCCGGAAGAATCACAACTTGGCGTTGAAAGAGCCGCTCCCCTTCTCGCGCTCCTGGCTGGAGCGCAGGGGACCGGGACCGGCAATGCCCGAGTAGGGGCACCTTCACTGCCCGGTTTCGGTCCATGGCGCAAGCCAGCATCCTCAGCTCTGAAAGACCCACTTCCACGTGGTGGCTCTCGGGCGCGACTGGCTGGCCACCAGTCGCGGCTAACGGGTCCGGGACGGGAGTCCGGGCCAAAGATTTGGTACAGGCCAGGTAAGGGCCGGCAACGGCCTAGGTACTGACCACATCTTAAGGAGATCCGCAGCAGAGGGGAGGGCAACTGCCTTCTCTGGCTGCGCCAATACGCGGATGCGTCGTTAGGGTATACGGTAAACTATTGTTTTCTCTTTTGTTCGTTTTTTTTTTTTTGTTTTTACATTGTTATTACTGTCAAAGCTCCGAATAAAAAAATCTACCGTGGTGAATTCTACCTTTTTAATAATATTTAAACTTTTAACGGGTCATCGGCTCGAAATCTATAAACTCGCTGATTCCCTCGTCCTGTTAACGACTGACACAGAAGCCTCTCAAGCATTTTCGTGTCTCGCAATATAGTGGCTTAAAAATAGCGATACTCTGGATTTTATACACACAGCCTTTATAGAGCTTATTTAAATTTTATTGCTAAGTAATTAGGCACATTCTACGACTCCACAAGGAAATTTCACAGTGAGAGAAAGAGAGGAGAGAAGGGAGAAAATGCGAATTCGATTGAATTAAAAAAGCACTCACGGCCTCTATTTCAAGTTCGTGAAGCCACCTATTTCAATTAAGGACTAAAGCACCCCCCCTCCCATTTCACTTCTTCCACAATGCTCTGACTGAAGGTTCCGCCGGAAAAGGCGTATAAAGAGCGGCGGGGCTCGATTCCGGCAGTTTTTCTAATCGAGTTATAACTCGCCTATAAATCAATCAGTCGAAGTACCGCGATTTACGTCTTGATATCAACAGTCACCGACCCTTTTTTTCTCTCTCTCTCGCCATCTCCCCTGGTTTTTTTTCTCTCGTTTTATTTTATTGGCGGAGTCGTAAATCACGCACCAACGACGCGCGAATCCTTTAATAAAAAAAATAATTGGAAATTCACGCGATTTTACGATTTTACGTTATTTTTCCATCGATTTACAAAAATGCAAAAGTCAGTCACCCACTGGCGGACCTATGCGTATCGGGGCCCGGGGCGGAAATCTTCGAGAGGCCCCTAAAAGCCTCTAACTATACATAAAAACCTCTAATGGTAACCTCTAAGGAAGGCCTTTTCCTAATTTTAGCCAAGGCCTTTTCCATAATATTGTAGGCAAATTACCGCTATTTCCACAACCTATCCGCTAAACAGCGCTTATGCTAAATTCAAACCGCGAATTTCTCCATTTTAGCAGCGAATGAGTGCTTTTTGTCAACTTTAACAGCAAATTAGCGCTTTTCGCCGCAAAATTAGCAACTGATTAGCGGGGTAATCCACAATTTTAGCTGCAAATTAGCGTTTTTTTTCTAGCACTTTACTCAGTTTAAGCTGAAAATTACTCAATATTATCCGTAAATATTAAAATAGTAAATATTTTCCGTTTTCTCGAAATGTTTACCACAAATTAGCATTTTTCGTTCATCATAACCATACGCTGCGGAATAGCGATTTCTTCTCAGTTTTAGCCCCGAATTTGCGAGTATTTCACGCATAGCCATAAACTAGCGTTTTTTCTCAATTTTAGCCTCAAAGTTGCCCGACGAAGCCGCGAATTAGCGTATTTCCAATTTTTGACGCACAATGTTGGTCACAATTTGTCTAATCCAGTGAATTAGCGCTTTTTCGTAATTTTAGCAGTGCAGTAGCTATTTCTAGCCCGTGCATTATCGAATTTTGTTCATTTTAGCCACGAATGGGCGTTTTCTGATATTTTTACTGCAAATCGGCAATTCTTCACTTTTTGACAGTGAATTAGCACTTTTTGTTTCACTTTTGGCTGAAAATTAACCTTTATCTTTATTCTAGCCAGAACAATTACTGATTTTCTCGATATTAGCCGCGAATTGGCGGTTTCTTTTACATTTTAGCACCGCATTAGCAACTTTTTTTCAATTTTAACTACATGTAGAATAGGGTTTCATCTCAGTTCTAGCCGTGAATCAGTGTTTTTTCTTTTACTTATAACCATGAATTTGCCGTTTATCTCGATTTTAGCGACAAAGTTGTCGTCAGAAGGCGGACTTAGAAATTCCAACACACTTTATCCGCGATTACTATCATCAATTTTTGCCGCGAATTCGCGTTTTTTTTTTCAATTTTAGCTGCTTTGAAGCGTTTCTAACATGTGAATTCACGAATTACCTTAATTTTAGCCACGAATTGGTGATTTCCTCAATTTTTAGCCGGGAATAACACTTTTTCCAAATTTGAGCTAAAAACAAGAGGTTTTTATTTATTTATGACATGCTAATTATAGTGAATTTTTCAATATTAGCTGCGTTTTTTTTTTTACACTTCAGTCCCACGTCGGCGTTTTTCCTTTAATTTTTGCGATGTATTAGCGTTTATTGTTTAGTTTTAGCCTCGAACAGAAGCTACGCATTGGCGTTTTGTCAATTTTTCAAGATATAGTGATTTTAACCAATTTCGGCCACGGGTTTCGGCCAATTTCGGCCACGGGTAATCAATTTTAGCAGTGCAGTGGGGATTCTTTCGTTTGTATGCGGATTAGCCATTTTTTCACTTTTAGCAGCGAATTAGCACTTTTTCTCAGTTTGAGTTGAAAATTAGTGTTTTTCTTAATGTTGGCCGCGCTAATTATAATATTTTTGTCAATTCTAGCCGCGTTGTTTTTTGGGGTTTTAGTCCCGCATGAGCAATTTTTTTCTACGGATTAGCGCTGTTTCTCAGTTTGTGCCTCGATTCTTTCAGAAGCTATAAAGATTTTCGTTTTCTCAATTTCAGCCGCGAATTAGTGATTTTTCTTCATTTCAGCTGTGAAATAACGTTTTCTGATAATTTTGCAGCGAATTAGCACATTCTCTTTTTTTTTATTAATAGGCGATTTTTCGCCATTTGAGTTGTGAATTTGCCATTTTGGTCCAATTTAAACTCGAATTAGCGTTGTTTTTTGCAGTAATTGCCACGATTTTTGTTTACTTGTGCAGCCTTGAATTAGTAGCGTGTATTCTCATTCTCAATCGTAGTCACGGGCTTGGCCCAGAAACAACATTTTTGCATTGATGTTTACATTTTAGCCGTGGAATGGCCGTGGAATCGACGATTTTTTTTTCAATTTCGGTCCGGAAGTTGCATCGTGAGACCACGAACCAGCGCTTTTTCGTAGTTATAGCCACGAATATTAGCGCGTTGCAAATTGCAGATCAGTACAGTAGCGCGCTTAAGGACCTAACGAAACTTGGGAGTGGAGCGGTGTATTTTCTCGATTTTAGCCATGAATTTCCCTCAAGGAGGCGCATATTTCTGATGTATTTGAGCTACCAGAATAGCACTTTCGGGGGCTCAATCGAATAGTCAGCCCACACTCTTTGCTGATATCACTTGTAACGTTATATTCTCCAGGTCGGGTATAGATTGAAATTGGTACGAAAAAACAAAAAAACAAATCGTAGTCCAGCCTTTTTACATGAATGAACCTAAAAATCCTAATTTTTCCGCATTTAAGCATCTCGGGGGCCCCGCCTGACAGGTGGCCCGGGGCGGTCCGCCCCCTTCGCCCCTACCACGGTACGCTAGTGCTGTCACCACCAGCAACCCTGTCCCCACAATCCCTGAAGAATCTTCCAGGCGTTACGATATCTTCTCCTCGGGTAAACCAAATAAAACTCTCGCATCATTACAATCAAGATCACACAATTGTTCCCTCCAACTTTCCCCACGTTGAAAGACGTATTTACCCAGCAGGAGAAAAAAAAATAAATTTAGGGGGTGCACTTCCCCGTTTTCACGATTGAATGGCGCTCAACACCCACGCACTTCTTTTACCCCCGCCCTCCCCACCAGTCACACTGCTGCATCAAAGCACTTAATTTTTCTCCTGTCGTTGACTTTGAATGAGATTTCCTCAGATAAAACATCTGATAAAGTATAAAGGGTGCGAGGGAAGCCCTTCCAACCTTTTTTTTCGGTTTTGGCTAGATACGATGGCGTTATTTTGCCTTATACATTGTCAAGAGGGGCGGGGGTGAAGGAGAAGTACTCTTATGGGAGGGTGTTCTAGAGGAGTGAATAGAAGCTTTTGATGGGACAGGGGTGGGGACGGGGAGACGCTTCAGCGATTGTTGGCATGACAACAGGCTCATATACAAAATTTATCGGGCTCTCTTTTGTTGAATGGGGTGTACTTGGCTTTTAGCGGGGATGACGGCAAGGGAGTGGTGGGTATTTTTTTTTTTTCTTTTTTCAAGGTCCGCAAAAGAACAATGAGTAAGTCTCCCACAGTCTCCAGAAAGGGCCGGAAGGGTTAGCATAGAGAGGCGAGGGCCATTGTTTGAACTGAATCAATCCGTTGTGCAAACAAATGTAATATCCAGCAGGAATTGAGGGCTTTGAAATAGGACGATGCACCCACTCCACACCCATCCAGTAGTTCTGGAACTCTGCAACCTTATAATAATATAAATTACTTCAAATTCCACCACACTAGCTTTATGAGATGAGACAGCTTTCAGCCAATCAAAGAGGAGCACACGGGAGTAATTTGAGATTTCTCGTTGGCTTCCATCTCGACGATTTCTCACAATGTTCAAGCCCAATCTCGACACGTTGCTCAGCAATACATTTTTACACCCAATAACTTCGTCCCATTATAACCACCCAAACACTCGCGGTTTTCTAATTCTTGATCAATGAAGAGATGTTGCAGGTTTTATAAACAAATACAAAAGGTGGTGAGGGGAGGGGGAGAAGGAGAGCTTTCTCTTGGATGGAAACTCTTAAGCTAAGTGCCGTAAAGTTGGGTAGAAACTTGAGTAATGTTGTTATCCCTCTCGAAGGGAAAGCTCGTGCGGAAAGGTGGTGAGTTCCTGCTTTAATGTTTAGTAAAACATAAACTGCACCCATCTCGTCGTTCCTCTTCTACTCCATTCCTTCCAACTCACGTCAGAGCACGATTTAGTATCCCTACCCGGCTTAAAGGGCAAAGTTTTCTGTCATTTCGAAGACACAGAACGACCGTTGTTATTCCAATCGGTTTCCCAGCAGTAGCCGTCCATTGCTTCGTATGAAAGCCATCCTCACATTCTTTCCGGATTTTGCAGCGCATGCGCTCCAGGCATTGTGTGTACGCGATTATAAAGGAACTCAATTTACCCCCTGAACTTATCAAAACCTCAAACTGTCAGTTTTCTCGACGAAAGTGCTGTGGATCTCAATTTCTGTCACTGCGTTACGTTATATAGGTGCACATAAACAGTGGCGTAGTTAGGAATTTGTCCTGGGGGGGGGATAAGATTGAAATCTCGTAAGGGTGAGGGGTGGAGGGTAATTTCACATTTTAGTCATCATTCCACCCAGCCAGCACACTCTTGAATCTGGACATCTTGCTGGCCTCATCATAGCCTCAATCTCTCAGTTATAAGGGCGATCTTTGGACTCTACCCGCATATTAGCGCTTTACTCAATTTTGGCCGAGTGTATCGTCCTTCTCAATTTAAGCCGTAGATTAGCGGTTTTGCCCCATCCCCTCCCATAGCCATGGATTTGCGCATTTTCTCAACTTTAGCAGCAAAGTACCGTTTAATCTCGTGAGCGATGCTTCTTAATTATCCACGAGATATGGCGTTATCGTCAATTTTAGCAGCATATTACCGGTTTTTTAAATTTTTTTACCAGGGGATTAGCACTTTTCTCAGTTTCAGCTGGAAATTAACGTTTTTCTCAAGTGTTTTCCTCAATATTAGCCGCGAAATAGGGGGCGACTTTTCACGAATTAGGATTTTTTGGTTCACCATACGCAATGCATGAGCGACTTTTCTCAGTTTACGCGCGAATTAGCGGTTTCTTCACCTATTGCCACAAATTGGCGCTTTTTTTCAATTTCAGTCTGAAAAGTTGCTTTCAGAATCCGCAAATTGGCGTATATTCAGTTTTTGGCGCAAATAAGAATTTTTCTCAATTTCAACCGCGAATTAGCGCTTTTTTAAAATTGTAGCGGCGAGGCTTCGTAGCGTTTCAAAACTGTGATTTAGCAAATTTTCTCAATTTCAGTCCCAAATTGACGTTTGGCGCAATTTTAGCTGTAAATTGGCGATTTTTTTCCATTTTTATCCGCACATTAGCAATTTTTTCAATTTTTAGGCTTAAAATTAACCTTTCTCTTAATTTTGACCAGGCTGATTATTTTATTTTCTAAATATTACCCGCAAATTAGAGGTTTTTCAAATTTTACCATCGCATTAGCAATTTCACATGACATTTATAGGCATAGATTATTGATTCTTTTCAGTTCTAGCCGAGAATTAGCGTATTTTTTAACATTGTACTACAGCCATGCAAGAATTTGCCATTTTTCTGAATTTTAGCCACAAAAATGCCTTCAGAAGGTACGAATTTAAATTATAAATGATTTTTTTTTTCCAAAACCAACAAATTTGCATCTATCCATCCATTTCTTTCAAAAAATCATCATTTTTAAAATTATAAATGTCACGACTTTTAATTCGGGAATTAGATGTTTCTCAATTTTAGCTGCGAATTTTCGCTAGCGTTTCTAACCCATGCATTATCTACCGAGTTTTGTCAATTTTTGTCAAGAATTCGCGTTTAACTCAATTTAAGCTGCAAATTAGCAATTTTTTCCATTTTTAACTGAGAATTAGCTCTTTTCCCCGCATTGAACTGAAAATAAACGTTTTTCTTAAATAGCTGCGCTAATTGGTGATTATCTCACTTTAGTTCAAATGAGTGATTGAAATTAGTGATTTTCTTTATTTTTGTAACCGCGAATTAACGTTTTTCCATAACTTTATATCTGCAAATGGCAAATTAGCGATTTTTCCCTATTTCAGCTGTAAAACAGCGTTTTGTGCTAATTTTGCGGCCATTCAGCATCCTATTCCCTTTTTCATACGCTAGTTCAGCTGTGAATTTGCCATTTTTGACCTGAAAGCGTCTTTTATTTGTCAATATTACAGCGTGTTTTCTCAACTTAAAC
The DNA here is from genome assembly GCA_038030265.1 of Corythucha ciliata. Classification (NCBI taxonomy): domain Eukaryota; kingdom Metazoa; phylum Arthropoda; class Insecta; order Hemiptera; family Tingidae; genus Corythucha; species Corythucha ciliata. The sequence continues at coordinate 45,689,655 of CM075941.1, forward strand.
CGCGGGGTTTGCCCAAATACAACACTATTGCGTTTATTTCCACAATTTATTCGTAGAATTGCCTCCATGTACCGCGAATCAGCGAATTTTTTTATTCATTTTAGTCTGGAAGTTGCATCGCGAGACCACGAATCAGCGCTATTTAGCAGCTATTACAGCCACGAATATTACCGATTTTTGTCTGATAGAGGGTCCGGGGCGAAACTCCCCCCCCCCCCCGTACCTTGGTACACTACTGCGTTGGGTCTGAAGTCCAAGGAAAAAGCTGGACGTCATCGGACCTTTTCGGGCTGCTTCAAGTCCAGAAAATCTGCTAAACGTAAGTTCAACGTGAAACGCTCATGGAGATTTTATGAGGCTCTTCGTTATGGTACTAGTGCTCCTTCGTTCGTATACTTGTGGCTCTGGGGGGGGGGATCCATCCCCCATATCCCCCCCGTGCCTACGCCCCTGCACATAAATAGGCCTATCGCGTGTTCGAAGGGTTCTGTACCGTCAATTCTTCAAAGATGTGATGATTTGATGATTGTAACACGAGGAAAGGGCTTTCCAGTGGGAGTGGGGGGGGGGGCTGCTTAACGGACGAACAGGCTTCGGCTAGGCTGCTGTCATTCTGCTGATGCAGGCGGCGGTTTTATGCCTGCGTGATGGGGGTGGCGGCAAACTTTCCTCTAAGCCGCCCCCACTTATCCATTTCACTTAATTTCTTAATTTTCGAACGAATTTTTGCAATGAAACGATCTTTTATTGCAGTTCCTGAGATGTGCTCAAGAGTGGGTGAACGTGGTGTTTGGCAATTTGAATTATAAACAAAAATGTGTAAATTCGGTGCCAGAAACCGAGAAAATTCGGCTGAAAAACAAGGAACCAACGATTCGCGCTGCACTGCGTGGGTTTTGCTAAATTCTGATCCGATACGAATCATCCGCGTCTCATGGCTCGATCAAAAGCCATGTACCACAATTGAGGCTATTTTGAACCCAAATTCGCTTTTTCAAAACAAAGTTTTGTGATTCGGCTTGTTAAAATACAAATTTTAGGGATTTGTTACCCCTCATGAACAAAATTTTGCTGGTTTAGGTCTGAAAAACCCAAATTTATTGGATTTGGCTCCTTCAAACCCCCCAACTAAAGCGATTTTCGCTTGATGAGAAACCATAATTTCATGATATTAGCTCCTTCCATGATTTTGGACAAGTACGAATAAAAAAAAAGGCTCATTTGAAAACCGAATGTCGTGCCGTTGGCCCTTTCAGACCACAATGTCGCCGCAGAAATGTGGCTCGAGTCATTTGTGGTTAGAACGGTCTGTGATCTGAACATTGGTGGTTCGCGCGACTTGAGTAGTTCGAGCAATTTGTGGATAAAGCGTTTTGTAGTTCAATTTCTGGATGAATTTGAGAAAATCCGCTGATCCGCCAGGGGTTAAAATTGAGTAAAATCGGTAACTCGCGGCCAAAATTAACAAAGGAATCGTGTCTAAAGTTTAGAACACTTTGCGGCTAAACTTGAAAAAAAAACAACAACAAAAAATGGATTTGTGGCTAAAATTGAAGAAAAAACGCTAATTGGCGAATTTATTCGATAAAACCCGCAAATTCGTGGCTGAAACTGAGAAAAATCATTAAAGCCCCTGATGGTACTAAGTTAAAACGCTTAACCGCAGCTAAACTTGAAAATTCGTATAGGCAAAATTTGGAAAAACACTAATGCGTGGATCAACATGAGAAAATCCGCTGTACGCGGCTAAAATTGAGCAGAAGCTCCAATTTGCGGCTAATATGAATAAAACCACTCATTCGCAGATCAATCTGATAAAATCCACAGATTCGCAGACTAAAATTGAGAAACAATCCGTGGCTAAAATTGACACAAGCGCTTGTGCGCGGCAAGAACTGAGGAAAAGCCATGATACGCGGCTAAAATTGAGCAAAACTTCTAATTCGCGGATATATTTTTGAAAATCCGCTGAAATGCAGTCAAAAATTGGAAAAACCGCCAATTCCAATTTAAAATTGAGAGCCAAGATACGCAAAACTTGAGAAAAAGCGCTAATTAACAGCAAAATTTAGAAAAGCGCTATTTCACATGGCTTATATAGAAGAGGAAAAACACACACAAAAAACAACAACAACAACAACAACAAAAAGCTAAATCACACACCAGTAATGGAGAAAAAGCGCTGATTTGCGGATAGATTTGAGAAAACCCGCTGGTTTGCGGATACATTTGAGAAAACTCCGGGATCCGCGGCTATCCTCGTGGCATTGATGTAGAGGACCAAGCTCCACAGTCCACACTTGACGACATTAGAGCACACAACAACATCTCAAACGCACCAAAGAAGAAGGGGCGGTGAGTCTTGGAGCAACTCACTTCTATCGTGTATAGAATCAGTGGCGTAGCTTTTTGAAAATGTCTCGCTCCCACGTCCGAACCAGTCTTTGACTCCCCTTCGTCTCATGTCAGTCCAAGCTTAAGAATAAATGAGAAGAGAGATTTTTTAACGTTTTTTGATGGAATTCCTCGTCACAGTTTTTCTCGTACAGCGATACACGGAAACATTGGAATCAGAAGACACATGGGATGTTCTCGTCGCGAAAAATAATTTATTGGTACCGGTTTCGGCTGACTGCAACCATTTTCAACCGTATAAAACCAAATCGAAAAATCAAAAAACAAATATAAATTAATAAATACGAATTAAAAAACTATCTACTTGATCCGCGAGTTAGCGCTTTTTTTCATTTTAGCTGGGAGTGAGCGCTCAATCTTGATTTTAACCGTACCGTACGGTACGGACTCAGATCTACCAAGCCCGCTGGCGCCTAAGCTCTTGCGGCTCTTACACCATACCCTGTAACTCCATCAGCTGTGCACTTCACACCCGTACTACGCGGGCGTTTCGGTCGATACGCGGTTTCGCGGTGAACGCCCGCACGAAGCCGAGTGAGCCGTCTCGCAGCTCGCCGCAGCCTTGTAGTGTAATGGCCAATAGCTGGATTCGAACCCAGGCCCGCTGGGTTACGAAGCGAGCATTGTATCCATTACATCACACCATCGAGGCGCGCAGTTTCAGCCATCGTTTATCAGCAAGTTTTCTCAAAAAGATCCGTTAGTTAACGTTTTTTCTCGATTTTAACCGCGAATTATTTCTTAGTTTCAGTCGCGAATCTTTTAATCAATTTTAACCTCGAGCGGAATCAGCAGCTTTTCTCAGGTGTATACGTGAATTTTTTTTTTTTTTTTTTCATAATCTTAGCCGTGAATGAGTGTTCTTTGTCAATATTAGCCGTGAATTTACGCCTTTTCTTCCTTTTAACTGTGAATCACCGGCTTTTCTCAAATTTATCCACGATTTGGCGCTTTTCCATTATTACAGCGCTTTTTCCAAACTGTTAGCCACGCTCTTGCCCCTAGACTAGCACATTTGCGCGCATACTCAATTTCAGCCTCCTACTTTTTCTATTTTCGCATTATCTCTATTTTAACAGCAAAGTTTCCATCAGAGACCCCTGCACCGCACCATACTGGATGCCTTGAGAAATTTTGTGTATACTTTTCCCAAGTTTGAAGGCAAATGAGTCCATATTCTCAATATTAGCCACGAGTAGTAAACTTTTAGTCATGAAGTTGCCTTAAGAAACCACGAATTGGGAATATTTCACGGTTGCAGTGATTAATCGCTGATTTTTCTCAATTTTATTGCCGCGAATCTTCGATTTTTCTCAATTTTGGCAGTGAATTTGCGTTTTTCTCAGTTTTAGCATTCGATTAGCACTTTTCTCAAGTTTACCTGTGAGTTAAGGTTTTTATCAATTGCTAGGAAAGTTTTATGGCCCTATCCGCGAATTAGGTAGCGATTTTTCTGAATTGTAGCTATGAATAAGCGTATGTCTCTGTTTTAGCCTCCGATTAGCATTTTCCCTCAATTTTAGCAGTGAATTGGCGTTTTTCTCAATATCACCTTTTGCCATTCTCCAAGCTAGCCGGTGGCAATGTGGTGTGGTGTGTTGGTATTGGTATTGGAGGGCGGCTCTCATATGTTTGGGTCGATCCTTTAAGAAATCTTCTACGCCTCATTGAAATCGTTTCAGCGCCACTGAGATTAAGCTGTGATGACTGGCAGGGGTGGATCATAATATTTGCTGCCGGTAATAGACATGAGAACTTTTGCCTTCTTCTTTTGAGGGAAAGGAAGTGGAGTGGCCGTGGTGCCTAGCCGCAATATCCTCAGTCCCCCGTTTCACGCTCATCAGGGTTCGTAACTGTCCTAGTGAGCCAGATCCTTCCGGCGAATCGGTTTTGTCGTGCCTGGTTGATAGCCGTTAGTGAGGGGGGGGGGGCAGTTCAGCCGCACTTCCCGCTTTCGACAATGACGGTTCATCAGCTCCGTATTCGGCTCAAATGCCGGGAGACCAGGACCGAGTAGCTCTGGTAGCTGAAAGTCAGAAGTCTGGACCGCACTTCTTTGCGTTCGGGCACCTCTCAAGTTTGCCGGGCGAAACGGTTTCTTGATGGGCGGAAAAAAAAGAAATGAAATGACCACCGCTGGAAGGCCTGTAGAAAACAACTAGGCCCTACCCTTTATCCGCTTTAATAGATAACAAAAATTCTATGAGATCGCCCCTCCCCCCACAACCATGAGGGCTATTGCTACATCTCCGTGTACGTGCAGTGTAGGGACGTTAAATTCAGTATACACGATCTTGCTGACTATAAAAACTCTCAGTAGGCACACTTCTGAACGAAAATTTGAATAGTTCAAAGACCCCACTATTAAAATTACCAGTTTGCTTGAGTCGTGCTAGGCATTATAATATCCACATTGCCTCAAAACAGCCAGGCAATGTGAGAAATAACAAACAAATTACCCAGATTCCCTAGCAGGGTTAGGCATTTTGAACGGCAATGCACTTTGCTGGTAATATTACGCATCTTTTGAAAGGGTGAAAGGAGAGAAGCAAAAAAAAAAAAGTTGTCTACAATGTGCAAAGTTTTACACAACAACCACTGCGCTGTAATCCCATTCGGCAAAATATTCCGCGACAGTGTCATTTTCGGTTTGTAGAGCGTCGTTGCAATGAATAAATGGCAGTTGGCTCACTGATGATAGCATGGCCAGAGGTCATTTACGCGTGGAGGGGGAGCAGGGGGCAGGTGCCTCAAACTCATCCCTGTTCAACGTCCGTTGCACCCTGTCACACATTTTTGTCAGTGGTCACTGTTTTAATAAATAATAAAATGCGCGAATCGGAGGAGCTTTCTGATATCCCCGCACAGGTACGGAAAATCATCGCGCCAGAGAAAACCCTGCGCCAAGGCGCCTGGCTCTCAGCAGAGATCACCTCTCAATCGCGGTAAGCCTTGTCTGTTTATTTCTGCTCCCGCCTCAAAAGCTTCTTTTAACAATTCAGCAGCTCAATGAGTGCGGGAAACAAACGCCCACAGGAACGCAAGAGGTAGCGGAAATATAAAGAGATTGAAGCTTTTCTCATTGCCTGTCAACTTGTTATTTTATTGACAGTTTCAGTTTCGAGGTATTCGAAGACGTTTAAAATTTTTGATTGATGATGCACTTAGAAGCGCCGATTTCCCTAAAATCTATAGAGCGCTTTTATTACTACAGAAAAGCTGTGAAAACTCTTTTTCGTTCCGGGAAAAATGCCTAAACGCTTTTCTTGGCACGTCTCCTTTCTGGGAAGGAATAGGTACTGAGGTATCCTTAACAATTCAACATTAAAACAACATTTTTTGATTCACTCAGACGTTTTTTGAACGGTCTAAGGCACCACGTTATTGTAATTACTGTCCATTTTAAATGATTTTGGAAGTGAAGGGTGCGTGAGCTCGAATTGGTCCCTTCAACCTCTCTCTTCCTTCCCGCGCCACACCGGCTTGGATCATTAATGGTTTTGATCCGCCATACTGCGTAAATTGTAAGTGAAACGTGATCTGTGATAAGACACCCCGCGTACACGCATTAAATCGGATGAAATAATACTCCAATGTCGTCCCTTTACCGTCGAACTCGACATATTATAGTGGCCAGTCATTCAAGGATTACGACATTGATCGGTGGTTGCTGTGGTATGGGGCGAGTTGGGGGGGGGGGAGATTTATTCGACCAATAAGCGAGTGACGACGCGACGGTGACAACAAACGAGCCGATCGTTTATTCAAACACAACTACTTATAATCGCTCAAGTTGACAACGTTTCTAATTATAATGACGTAGAATAAAAAAAAATGAATAACTTCTAAAAAGCTTTTGAAGCCGCATCGTCCTCCGCGTTCTTATTGAATTAAACCTGTTCACCCCACCCCCTCAGCGCCACACAATAATCAGTATTAAAAGTGGGCGTCTCAAATGGAAACTGTCGCCTCTGTCCAACCTCCGTAATTAATTGACTCGGATGTATGTATATGCCTCTGACAAATGTTTCAAAGAGCCCTTCCTCTTCACTTCACCGAACCAACCGGCGGTTAGTTTATTGCTTCAATGGTCCAGTTTTCATCCGAAAGTCAATTGTATTCATTTTGCGCGAATATAATCCCCTCCCTTTACCACCCACCTTACCCTTCCCAACGTCATTTAATCCAACGATGTGTATATAATGATGAAAACGTCTTACCAAGACGTTTAAAGATTTTCAAAGTTCGTATTCAAGTTTTACAGTGAAAGGCGGCTCTTTTCAACCAAAAAAACAGCTTTAACAGGAAATAAATTGAAATGAACGTGTGCGAGACGTTTTATTTATTTCTTTTTTCAATTCAAAAAAAAAAAAGAAGCGAAAAACCTGCCAATAGCAAAGCACACTGGGAACATCTTATCGGATATCAAATAAATTGTCCCCCAAGAGCTTCCAGAATTGCTGTAGAATGTCGAAAAAACGACCGAAAGTCAATTAAAGCGCTCTTAAGTTCAGCTCTAGCTGCGGCAATCTTTCTATAGAAAACAAGGAAACTATAGATTTCTCTCAAGTCGAGTTATTTTGCTGTTTTGATAATTTCAACTGAAAAACTTGGGGGAAAAAACTATTTCTCGCTTCTGGTATACCTAAATCAGTTAATCTTCAGCTTTGTAAGTGAGACCCCCCTCCCCTTGCCAGAATTATTTCAATGAGTTGGCCAGCTTATAAGAGCCTTCCAAAGTGTCTAGATTGTTGAACTTATACTGGGTCATTCCCCTCCGTAAAACTTACCATTTTGGCTCCTGGTATACGCGCTCCGAACAGTGCAAGGATTTACGGGGTGGATTTTTGGTGGGTTCAAACCCCCACCACACGCTAAGAAATTGGCGTCTACTGAAATTTGAGGACTGCTAAAGGGGGAGCTGCACAGATCCCCCGTCCAATGCAGTCGACAACAGCAGCGAGTAACGTAGCGACGTGGGCGGTCCGCCCCGGGCCACCAGCGCTAAATTCATAACAAAAATGGTATATTATACAACGAGTGGATAAATTAATGATTTCACCTGCGAGTTTTGTTTTACGAAAACAAACGAGGCGTACAACGTGCGTCTCGTTCACTAAAAAAAAAAAACACGAGCAGGTAAAATCCACTTTTCCACGAGTTGTTTACGCTACTTTTCGCGCAACGCCAGACATTTTTAGCAGAAAGTTGCGAACTCGTCCGTCGGGACATTGAGAAAAAAAGTGAAGGACGAATTCCTCAACAGTCACGAACTCCTTTCATGACGTCGAAAACTCACATCTCACTCACTGAGAAATGAAAAGTCTGTCGGACCCCTGGTGAAACAGTCTGATAACCTCAGTTTCGCTTACTTTCAAAACAGTGGCTAAAATGAAACTTTAGACAACTGTTTTATCTCCAAAAAAGGTGCTAAATGACATTTTAACCACGTGGCGTGAAAACACTATTTCGTGTCAGAAAATTGAGAAATGAGCTATAGTTTGCGGCCATAACTAGGAGCAAGCAGCTGTAAAATTGAGAAAAAGCAGCGATCAATCGCTCAGCAGGCTCAACTGATATTGAAAAAACGCACATTCGCGGTTTCTCGAGGTTTCAATATCAGGACTAAAATTGAAAAAAGCGGTAATCCACATGGATAGACGTGAAAAAAATATGCTACCTCGCGGCTAAAATTAAGAAATTATCCGCAGCAAAAATTAAGCGGGGCTAAAAGTGAGAAATATCGCTAATAAGCTGCAAAAATGGTGGAAAAGCGTCAATATGCAGACCTAAAACTGAGACAAACCGTTAATTTTCGCTTAAAGTTGAGACAAAGAGCTGACTCGCTGCTGAAATTGATAAAATGCGGTAATTCGGGGATAAAGTTGACAAAAATCGCTTAATAACCCCTACAATCCGCTAATTCACGCTTAAAATTCAGGAAACGCGGTAACGCGTGGCTAAAATAGACAAAAGTGCTGATACATATGATAATACCCTCTAATTTGCGGCTAAAACTGATGAAATCCACTAATCCGCATCTAAAATTCAGAAGATGCGTTAATCGCGGCTACAGTACGAATCCATTTACGGGTAATTAAAAGGAAGAAAATTGATGAACGGATAATTTGAGAAAATCCGCTAATTCGGCTGAAATCGACGAAGCGTGGTAATTGCCAGCAGAAATTGAGAAAATCTAATTCGCGACTAAAATTAGAAAATAAATAGCGTTCACAATTGAGGAACAGCGCTCATTTGGTCCTAAAATGGCAAAGACGCTGATTTGCGAATCAATTTTGAGAAAATCCGCTAATTCGCGGGTAAAGTTCCGGAAACGTGGTAAGGGGTAATAAGTGACTACAATAGAGAAAAACTGCTAGCCCACACGACTAAGATGTGAAGACAAATGCGAATTCACAGCTAAAATGGTGAAAAAGATCGAATTTGCGGCTAAAATTGAGGGAAAATATACTAATTCGTGGATACATTTGACAAAACCTGCCAATTCGAGGCTAAAATTGATAAATTCTGTTAAATTCGTGGCTAAAACTGGGAAAACCCGTTCGCGCTGAATCCTGGCTAAAATCCGCTTTTAAAATTCAGAAAATGCGTTATTCGCGCCTAAAGTTGTAAAGAGGCGGTCATTCGCCGCTAAAATGGAGTAAAACGGTGAATCCGGGGGTTATAAAATCGAAGAAATGTGGTGATTCGCGGCTAGAATTAACAAATTATTCGCGTCAACAATTGAGATATAGCACTAATTTACTTCTGAAATGGGGGGGGGGCACTAATTCGCAGATCAATTTGAGAAAAATCGCTTATTCGCGGGTGATATGCCGGAAACGAGGTAGTGCGCGTCTCAAATAAAGAAAAAGTGCTAAAACACGCGACTACCGTCGCCCAACATATCAGCAAAATCGACTCGTTGGCCCAAGCGTTGGCGAATGTTGAGGAGCCAGTATCCGAGCTGGACAAAATCGCCAAAACGCTCGGCAGTTTGCCTGCAAAATTCAGCCCATTTGTTACGGCATGGGATTTTTGCGACGAAGCAAAGCAAACATTCGACAACCTCACATCCAGGCTTCTGAAAGAAGAGCGTTTGAATCAGTCTGAGGAACTGGCTACGGCATTGGCAGCGGTCAAGCTTCATAGAGGTCAAGGTGAGCCGTCTCCATCAATAACTAAAAAGCGTGATGTCAATAAGTCTGGTCACGTAAAAAGTCAATGTTATAAGTTCAAGAAACGCCGTGAAACCAGCTCTACCCAACAAGCATTAAGTGCGGAGTTTAAAAACTGGGAAGCTGTGTGCGAAGACGACGATTGGCTGGCCGACAGCGCCGCGTCCAAGCACATGACGCACAAACGTGAGTGGTTTTCTCGCCTAAAACCTATCGATCATCCGCTCAACGTTCAAATAGGAGATAACTCTCTGATCGAGTGCGAGGGAATCGGCGAAATTGACATTCTTGCCCGAGTCAACGGGCAGTGGGAGCCCCGCACCCTCAAGGACGTCCTGTATTTGCCGAAGCTCAAAAAGAACCTATTTTCAATCGGTGCTGTGACGTCTAAAGGCTTCAAGGTCGCCTTCAACGACAAGGGTATCATCGTTTCAAAGCAAGGCACGTCCGTCGAAGGTATTAAAGCAACCGTTGTTCAAAGTCAAACTCGTTGGTCAAGCCAACAGCGCTGAAAGTGACTTCCGTTTGCGGCATGAGAGGCTCGGACACGCTAGTGTTGACGTCGTTCGAAAAATCACTAATTTAACCGGACCGGATAAAATATCTTGTGAATTCTGTGAGTATGGGAAACAGTCAAAAAAACCTTTTTCTCTAAATTATCAGAGGGCCTCCATACCTGGAGAAATCATACACTCCTATGTCTGTGGCAAAATGCCTGTCACGTCTCTCGGAGGAGCGAACTACTTCGTCATTTTCAAGGACGATTGTACCAGTTTCACGTTTGCGTACTTCATTCGCAACAAGAGCGACGTTTTCTTGAGGTTTTTGGAGTTTGAAAAACTTGTTGAGCGGCAAACCGGCAGAAAGATTAAGATTTTTCGTAGTGACAATGGCACCGAATTTGTAAACGGCCAATTCAAAGAACATTTCAAAAAGGAAGGGATTGTGCATGAGACCAGTGCACCGTACGTGCCCCAGCAAAATGGTCGCGCGGAGCGAGAGCTACGTACTATAGTCGAAAAAGCACGTTCAATGCTACACGCCGCCGGTCTCCCGGAAAATTTATGGGCAGAAGCCGTCAACGCCGCCGTTTATGTAAACAATCGCCTGCCCAGGGCCGGATCTGACAAAACACCGTATGAACAATGGCTCGGAAAAGAGCAATCTCTTGAGCACTTACGAAAATTTGGTTCCGTGGCATTTGCCCATGTGCCCGACAAGTTTCGTCAAAAATTCGACAAAAAAGTCAAACGGTTGCTCATGGTGGGCTACGAGGGCGAAAGTCCCAATTATCGGCTGTATGACTCTAAAACGAAGAGAGTGTTGGTTTACCGACACGTCACTTTCGACGAGCAATCATGTGCCTCGGAATCACCCGCCGCTATCGACGAAACACAGTTTTTTCTCTTTGATGAAGAAAAGCAACCTGATGTCGGAAATCAAATTCAAATCGAGCTATCACCAACCAACGCCAACAACGTCAGCGAATCTACTTCCAGCGAAGAAAGCGCGCCCAGTGCTCCAGTGGGAGTTAGAGCTCTTCGTGACCGTTCGTTAATTAAACGCCCTGGTTTTCTCGATGAACACTTCGTGGCATCCGCCGCCACTATAGACGAGCCACTGACTTATGAGGAAGCCTTATCGTCAAAAGAAGCTTCAGAATGGAGGAGAGCCATGGATGAGGAGATACACTCCTTGGAAGAAAACAAAACCTGGTCTTTGGCTAAACTTCCTCCGGACAGACAGGCAGTCGGCTGTAAATGGGTGTTTAAAGTAAAGTACAAGCCGGATGGTACTGTCGATCGTTTTAAAGCACGGCTGTGCGCAAAAGGATTCACTCAAAAGGAAGGACTCGACTACTCCGAAACTTTTTCGCCCGTAGTCCGCTACGACTCCGTTCGTGTGCTTCTCGCTATTGCCTCAACGAGAAATCTGAAGATAAAGCAATTTGATGTCAAGTCAGCATTCCTAAACGGTAGCCTAAAAGAAGACATTTTCATGGCCCAACCAAAGGGTTACGTCAAAGAAACTTCAAACATGGTCTGCAAGCTACACAAGGCCATCTATGGCCTGAAACAATCTTCATTCTGCTGGAACCAGGCATTCAGTGATGTTCTCAAAAATGTTGGTCTCAAGCAACTGAACGCAGACAGATGTCTTTACCACTCTTGTTTCGAGGTGCATAACGTCTATGTCGCGCTCTACGTAGATGATGGGCTCATTTTGAGCAAAGATGAGCATTTAATCGACAGCATCCTGGACCATCTACCCGAACATTTTTCAATCACGAGGGAGGAAGGCCAGCACTTCGTTGTTATGGAAATCCAAAGAAATCCATCTGGACACATTAAAATAACTCAAAGAGGTTATTTGCGCCGCATCTTGGAAAAATTCCACATGATGGATTGTAAGCCGAACAAAGTTCCGGCAGACGCTAATGTCGTCCTGGCGAGGAATGCATCGCGTCACACCAACATGATTAATGTCCCCTATCGCGAAGCAGTCGGCTCGCTCATGTTTGCAGCGATCGTTTCTCGGCCCGATATAATGTATGCAGTCAGTGAGGTCAGCCGCTACTTGGAAGACCCGTCGAGAGAGCACTGGCTCGCGGTGAAGAGAATCTTTAAATACTTAAGAGGGACGCTGGACTTCGGAATCGCCTACTCTTCAGATCTTGACCTAACTATTTACTCGGATTCGGATTTCGCTGGCGACATCGACACCGGGTGCACCAGTAACGTGGTGTTCACGTCGTCAAAAATGCGTCTCAAGATCTACAACAGAAGCAGAGTATGTTGCGGCGTCGGAAGCCTCGCAGGAAGCAGCGTGGCTGCGCACACTACTAAAAGAGCTCAACGTGGAGCAGAAAGCCCCTACCTGCATGTTCGTCGACAACCAAAGTGCTATGAAGCTTGCAAATAATCAAGAGCATCATGCGAGGACCAAGCACATAGATGTCAAGTACCATTTCGTCCGAAAAATGGTCAAGGATGGGCTTCTCGAACTGAAATACGTACCGTCAAGAAGTCAACTGGCAGATTTCCGACGAAGCCTCTACCAGTGACCATCTTCTCGGAAAATATCAAAAATTGTCACATTGAAATAATAGTTCTTTTTCTTTTTTGAATTGTTTAAATTTTTACATCTTGTTTTGCTTTGATGCATTTTGAAAAGAGTGGGAGTGTTGAACTGCTTTTCAAAACATCCGCCAACTCATAACCAACCTTGAAACCTCCCTCTGAGTCCTAAAAACCTTTTTCCAGTTGGTTGTTTTTCTCCTTTGATAATACACGTTTTTGCACCAAGAGTTTTCCTCGTTTTTCTTAGTTTTTCCACTTTTCGGTCGTGAGTTACGGCCGGTTTTTCATCAGAGGTCATGTAAACTTGCCTTCAGAAGCCAGGGGTTTGTGTTTTCCTAAATTTCTGCCGCGAATCAGCGTTTTACTAAATTTTAGTAGTGAATTAGCGTTTTTCTCAATTTCCTTCTCATTTGATGCTAGCCGATGATGTTAGCCGTTAATTAGCCTTTTTTGTCAAGTCATTTGCGATTTTTTCAATTTCACAGCATTTATTTAATTAGCAGATTGCCGTGGATTAGCGATTGTCCCAATTTTAGTTGCTAATTTGCCATTATGTTAAATTTCAGTCGTCAACTCGTGAATTAGTGTTTTTTGCCAATTTAGTTTGAATTAGCGGGTTTTTTCTTTTGGATCCGCAAATAATTGGCGACCAACGGGCACGTATCAATTTTACCAAAGAATAGCGAATTAGCGTTTTTTTTTTCCTACACTCCGCCTGGAATCAGCCTCTTACGCACGTTCGGAGGCAGCTGAGCGTGCGGAATTGATGTCATTCCGCACGCTCCGTATTTTTGCTAGTCGCCGCCAGTTGGAAGCTACTGGTGTAGGAAATATAGCGTACGATACTTGTACGGCACACTTCTCACTCCGTGCTCGTGCGATTACCGTCACTCGGCTACGCCTCGTGCGCTAACTTTCACACTCGTACGCAATGAGGTGCGTTCCGTACTCGTAACGTAATATACCATTGTCATTTTAGCTATAAAGCGGCATATCTGTACACCGCGAATCAGCGATTGTTCTCAGTTTTTTTCTGGATGTTTCATCGAGATACCACGAATAAACGCTTCTTCACAGTTTTAGTCACGAATACTGGCGCTTTCCTTCAACTTTTTGCTGCGTACCTGTGCGTCTTCTCACCTTTGTCCGCTAAAGAACCTAAAAAAAAAAAAAAAAAAAAAAAAAAAACTGGGAATCAGCGCATTTTCTCTATTTCAGCCGTGAACTTTCGCCCAAAAGGGGCGAATTCTCACAATTTGAACCTTCAGATAGCGCTTTTGTGAGCTAAATCGAAAATTCAGCTACACACTTTGCTGATCAACGTTCGATGGACTGAGCCAGTATCATTGAGTTTTCCAGAAACTCAAAATCAGTAGTGGACCACTCCACTCTCTTGTCACGAGTAATTCATATCTTAATAAATGTGACCAATATTTAACAAGAATTCACTGAAAAAACTCAGGAAATTCGTGGCTGAAGTGGGGATTAATCGCTAATTCACGGCTAAAATGGCGAAAAATCGCTAATTTACGACTAAAATGTGGGAAAAGATCGCTAATCGTCGTGGTTCACTGACGAGATTGAAAAGAAAGCGCTGAAGTGAAACGATTTTAAATTAAGAAAACGTCAATTCGCGACTTCTGAAGTTACTTCGTGCCAGAAAGTGCTGAAAAAATATTTGCTTGTCCGCGGCCAAATTCAGAAAAAAACGTTGGACATTCGCTGCAAAAATTGGAAAAAAACTCCAATTCCTGAAATGTAGAAAAATCTGTAATTAGCGGCTAAAATGAGGAAAAACGATAATTGACTGCCAAAATCACGAGAAATTGCCAATATGGGGGTTAGTTTGAGAAAATTGTCTTATTCAAAGATAATTGATAAAATGGATGATCTCGGACTCCTAGCGCTAATGCACGGCAAAAATCGAGGAAAATCGCTATCTCGCTGCTAAAATGGAGAAAAATGCAAATTTGCGGTTAAAATGGACCCAAATCGCTCATTCGTCTATCGTCTCACAAGGTACATACAGGCGGCACTGAATAAAGTACTCTGCCCTCCGCGTGAAAGTGAACATAGAGAGCCTTCCGAGGACATTCGTTTCAACAATAGAAACAACAAGTTTAAGGCGGCATAGTTGCCTTTTTCCACGCCTCCCACCTTTCAACTCATACAAAGAAGGAACTGTCTTAAATTAATCCATTAAAGGCGCCCAGGAACTCGACCATTTCTCACTCAAAAACTACTGTGACACTTAAGCGCTCGTCCTAATAGCTCTAAAGGTCCGGCTATTATCTTTTTTAATGATTTTCCGGTACTTATCTCACTGTATCTTGCCTTTTTTTTTTGTCTGGAAAGATTGTGGTTGTGTGGTATTGAAGGGAGAGGGGAAAGAAAGTTTTTAAAGAAACGGTGTCGTTTCCTTTCAACAATTAGAAGCTAGAAATGTGTATATAAAAGGGCTTTGAGACAATAACGGGCGAAAATCAGGCATATCTCATTCCATTGCTGTAATATATGTACTTGCTAATTTGTGACGCTCGCGCTTATCAAATTTTTCTGAGCGACGATTGACGTGAAATGAAACAGTGTAGGTCGATCAAATGAATGGGAACGAGCAAGGTTAGCAGGTTACATCTGACGAAGTTGGTCCCTGATAAACGCTATAGACTAGAAGCGTGTTAGTCTTGTGATAGTATTTTAGGGGGAAGGTGATAGTTGAGGGGTCAGGGGGGGGGGTCAGAGTTAGAAATCGTCCTGACAAATCGAGTCATAAATTTACACCTTCTTAGAGAATTTCCTGCAAAATAAATCAGAGACATGAGTTTTGAGATAGGATCTGACACGTTACAGCGAGAGAGTACGAATGCTTGATTTCATTTTTCATTTCTCCGTGGACTTTTAAATCAAAATATAGCTGTTCACGAGCTACAACAAACACTGCTCCCCCCCCCTCCTTCAGAACAACGTTGACATTATTCCATCAAATGTGAGGCTTCCCTTAAATTTTCAGATAAGCTCTTTTTAATGGCAAAACGGGTTTTCCATTTGATTTTTTTTTATTTTTAATTTGTTCCACGTTCCACCGAATAAAATGAGAATTTCGTTTCGTGCAAACCCACTCTAATGGCCTCCTCCATACAAACCCAACACGCACCATCACGAACGGTATTCCCGCCGCCCGTAATATTCCAAAAGCATCGCTGCCCCACGTACAGCTTTCACCCTTCCTCGCGTCGCCTTCGTTCGTTTTGCGCTATCAAATTCAAGCACAAAGCATTTTCATACAGAAGGTGATTTTCAGAACTGTACAAGAAGTTTCGTGGTGGTGCGGGGGGGGGGGGTGGCGGTAAAGGGAGAAATCGTGGTCATTATCGTTTTTCCCGCTTTACCGTTTCTCGCCTTTATGGTCCTTTATTGCTGCCCACCCTGCACCCAATCCCGCATTTATATATAGGTAACACACACCCGCGGCTCTGAGTTTGGACGTGAGTCTGGCATAGAGGGACATTTTCAAACTGGGCACTGGCGTGTTTTCTTCCCCCGTCTCACCTCTGTGTATAACGACAACGAGTAAAGCTTTAGCTCCCGGTAAATGTGTGGGGTTTTGGGGGTGTAGTGAGAGGGAGGGGGTTCCAGAGGGTCGACGGAAAAGCTATGATGATACGAGGCAACACCGTTAGCCGTGAGCCAATTGTGTTTTGTCTCGGGCAAGTCTAAATGTTTAAATTACGCATTTCGAGGGGTTGGAAATGTGCGCTAAAGTAGACGTAGGGGGAGAGAGGCAAGCTTCTGTAGTGCATCCCCACTGTTTCACCTCAAATGGGCGCTATAAAAATAAATTGTCAGTGTTGAATGCGATGAGGATTTTAAAAGGATCGCTCTTCTATACAGCAGTCGGAGCAGGTGCAACGTAAATTTACAACAGAGGTGAGCTCGTAACCAGGACCTCTCCCCCCAACTACTACAACGCCTTCCGAAACACAATTTTCCTTCGATATCCGGGCTTTGCCAAAATGCCTATCCACATTTCACTCAAATTTTATTTGACAAGTTCAAGACATGTGCCTAATGGTCGGCAGAGTGACAAGTCCATGACCTATGGTGCTCTCTTTCACCTTTACACTTTTCTATACGCATCATGTTCCATTACTAAGTGCTTCAATTTTTCTTTAAACGCTGCTTTAACCTTCAATCCTTCGAAATAAAACTCGTGATCCATCTAAATTGAAAAAGAGCTCCGGAGGCAGATTTATAGCCCTCCTCCCCTTCCCACCACATGGTCGGACGGTCATTGGGGGGAGGAAATCCCCCCCCCCATCTACCCGCACAGTGATTGAATGTCACTCACAATGGGGGCCTCTGCACGGCAAATAACTCCCGCCTGCACTCTCTTCACCATCCCTTACCATCCCCATAAACTCACTCAACCTCGCTCAGGTAATTATGCAAATGCAAACACAAACCACGGTAATAAATTCACTTTAAGTGGATCACAGACCCCCCCCGCCCCCGCCACCGCCCACCGCTACACCTTCAACCCAAGGCGGATGCTGCTTTTGCTCATTGTACAACTACAGAACTCTAAACCTTCGCCCTTGAATCTTGTTATCATTCAGCTGCAGACTGGCAGGATGAAATTCAAGGAAATGCTTTGTCTACAAAGATGATTTTGGATGGGAACCAAATTGGCCTTTCTGAATGTTGAAGTGACGGATGGGTCAAAAGGACGAGGCGCAGAGCACAAAACACTCGTTTTTTGTTATAATAACAACCTGCCACCAAGCCTCGTCGATCACTCTTGACAGTAACCGTTACCGCCCCTCTATATGTGTCAGAATGCAAGCGCTCCGTCTTCAGTTCCACCACTTTCTCTTTAATTTTAGCATCAAAGTAGCGTTTTTATAATAATGTTAGCGATATTTCCCAATTTTCGCCATCACCCTTTGTCGTGTCCATAATTTATCCAGCTAAAAGTGAAAAAATCGCTAATTCGCAGTTGAAATTATGAAAAAGTGCTAATTCATGGATGAAATTGAGAAAAAATCGCTCATTAGCGGCTAAAATCATGGAAAAACACGAATTTATTGCAAAAATTAAGTATCACGAGCTGGAGTATTCCTCAATTTTTGATGCAAATAAACAATTTCCAACATTTTTTTTTCAATTTCGGCCGCAAATTAGCGGCGATAAACTATTTTTCCACCGCATTATCATAATTTTTTTTTTCATTTTAGTGCATTTCATTCTGAAAAATGCACTATTGGTCTCGTCGTGATGGTGGCAAACATGGGTCATGTCATGTTTTTTTCACGTTTCAGAACCTCTAGAACACGAATTCAGTGGTCTCCAGGATTCGTGTATATATATATATCTTTATATATTTATTTATTTATTGATTGATTGATTTATTTATAATATTATGGCCGTTTTCTTGTTAGCACGATAACTCTCGAAGAAATTAGTTTAGCGGAACGCGCTTTGGCACAAAAATCAGTAGTCATAAGACACCGGTCGGTATTGCATTTGGGCCAAATCGGTCAAGGTGGAGGGGGGGAAAACAGGGCTTGAATTCGTCAAAAAATCACTAAAAATCACCAGTTGATTCTAGAAGCATCATATTCGGTACGTATACTCCATGTTAGAGTAGCCTTTGATTCCCATTTTAATTTTTTGAAAAAGTCGAAGGGGAGGGGGTGTTGCCCCCGGAGTGGAAGTAAGCATGTGGTCTTCTTAGCACGATAACTCTCGAAGAAATCAATTTAGCGGAACGCGCTTTGGCACAAAAATCAGTAGTCATAAGACCCAGGTCGGTATTGCATTTGGGCCAAATCGGTCAAGGTGGAGGGGGGAAATAGGGGTTAAATTGTCAATAAATCACTGTAATTCACCAGTTGATTCTAGAAGCATTAGATTCGGTACGTATACTCCATGTTAGAGTAGCCTTTGATTCCCATTTTAATTTTTCGAAAAAGTCAAGGTGGTGGGGGTGGTCCTTCCGGTGTGGAAGTGTAAAAATAGCGTTGAACTTCACTAGTTCATCTTAGCGCTCTAAAATTCGACTCAATAATTTAATGTAACGAAAGCCCTGGGTCCCATTGAGATTTATCGAAAACTTTGATGGGGGAGGGTGAAATGGGGGATGAAATTTCAAAAAGAAAAAGCTTAAATTCACACGTTTAGGTATTATAAAATACGGCACAAAAATTTAATATTACAAAGCCCTTGGAAAACTACCGAAACTTTTCGACATTTTGAAGAGAGGGTCGTGAAAATAGAGGAAGAAGTTCGGCTTAATGAAACAAATAATGGTATCAAAATTATTACTTCTGGGACGGCTTAGGATATCCGTATACATAATGAAATGCACTCTTTCCGACCGCCAGCTGCCGGAGCGAAATTTTTTTTATCAATGGATTAGCGTTTTTCTCAGTTTTAGAAGCGTGAATTAGCCGATTTTTTATTTGTTTCCCCGATTTAGCGGTTTTTCTATTACTTTATCCGCGAATTAGCGTTTGATTTTTTTTCACCAAATTGCATTCATGAGTTAGCGATTTTCCTCAAGTATAGCCGCTCAGATGCGGTTCTTTTCAGTATCGTCCACGAACTAGGATATAATAAAGATGGTGTATATTATTAGGATATAAAAGGATTTTCCGTAATAAAATCGCTAATTAGCTATTTTTGTCATTTACATTAGTGAATTAGCGAGTTTTATCAATTTTAGCTGTTATTCAATTAGCGAGTCTCTCAATTTTTGCCGTCGATTTGTCTCAATTTTAGCAGTTAGTTGGCCATTTTTTAAAATTTCAGTCGTGAATTAGCGTTTTTCGCAATTTAGCTGCGATTTAGTGGCTTTTCTCTTTTGTATTCGCGAATAGGCGATTTTTTACGGAAAATTTACCACTTTTCCTTTTACCTCCATTTATTTGTACATTTTAGCCACGATTTTATTCTTACTTTCTTAGCGATGAGATTTTCAATTAACGTTTCTCTTGCCTGTTTTTTATTTATTTTTTGTCATTTTTTTCTCCAAAACAGTGAAGATCGGAGCACCTATCCATTTCACGAAAAACTGCAATTTAGCGTTTTTTCTTTCCATTTTAGCCAATAAAGTGGCATATCAATTCACCACAAACCAGCGATTTTTTGTCAATTTTTGTCCGGAAGTTTCATCGAGATCGAAGCCCCGAGAACAGCATTTTAGTGCGCCTTCTCATATTAATCCGCTCAAGGACCTATAAAAAAAAAAAAAAAAAAAAAAAAAAAAAAAAAAAAAAAAAAACGGGATTTCCGTATTGAGATAAACTCTTAGCTACTTCGCGGCTCGTGACTCAAATTGAGACAAATCTCTATAATTTATAACAAAAACGGAAAAAAATCGCTTATTCGCAGTGGCTAACTCATGAATGAAATTGAGAAAAATCGCTCATTCACGGCTAAAATCAAGAAAAACACGATTTCACTGAAAAAATCGAGAAAAAACGCAGCTAAAAAGTTGATGAATCCCTAATTTGCGGCTAAAATGGTGAAAAAACGCGAATTCACGCCTAAAATAAGGAAAAATGGCTAAGGGGGAAGGTTAATTTGAGAAAAAGCGCTCATTAGCGGATAAAATAAGGAAAACACGAATTCACTGAAAAAAAAATGCAGTAAAATCGCTAATCCACGGCTAAAATGATTTTTAAAAATGCTAATAATTACGGCTAAAATAAAGAAAAATTGCTAAAAATGTTGGAAAGTCTATAATTAGTGGCTAAAGTAAGGAAAAAAGTGAATTCAAAATCAACGATAATTAGAAATCAAGAAAAATAACTAATGGGGGGAGGGGAGGTTGATTTGCGGAGAGTCGCTAATCACTAATTTACTGCAAATATCGCTAAACTATGGCTAAAATGGTGGAAAAAACTGATCCACGACGGCTGAAATAAGAAAAAACTCGCTGACTCTTTGACTAAAATAAAGAAATACCACATCGCGAAAAAAAAAAAAAAAAAAAAAAAAAAAAAAAAAAAAAAAAAAAAAAAAAAAAAAAAACACATTGCTAAGATAGGGAAAACTGCTAAAATGGAGATAAATTGCTCATATAAAATAAGTTTAGGCAACAGATATTTCGTTTTTTAAAAAACAACGTTTATTTAAATGCGCGAACCAATTATACAGTAATTACACTCGGAATACTCATCAAGAAGTGACACTTCCGAATGGGTTGCAGGGAGTTTTATTTTCTAGAAAAGGAAGGTGGGGGTAGTTATTGTTTACATTGTAAAAGATATCTTACAACTAAGAAGGTGCTTACGTGTCTACTATTGTTTAGGGGGAAACTAGATCTAATGGTTAAGCGGACTTAACTCCTCCCTCTTTAAGAACGAACGCCGTGCTGTTCGGTAGGCACAACAAAGGTTATAAGGAATGCTGTGGTTTACAGAATCTCTTGAGGAACAATTTTGTTGGGATTTACATTTAAACAAAGGGTAAATGTGGACATAAAAATAGCGAGAGATGCAGACAAAGAATAAAATAATAAGTGAAAGGCAGAGAGGGCTGACAAGTAAATGCAAATAATCGTTATTTTGTGGGGGTATTGTAGAATGATCGAAAGGAGAGGGCCAAATAGGAAATACAGAAGGCAACGTTTCTAAATCATTTAATTGTAAGGGATGAGTGGAAATCATCGATTCATTTATGACAGAATGTTCAATGAATGAATGAATGTTCGGGTAATGGTTCACGTTTCTCATTCGCTTTATCGATAGCATTTTGCCTTTTTGTTTCTTGTCTTGCCCGAATGATTTCATATAATTGTTTTGTTTTTTCTTTATGATCGGTAATGTATAGGTTTGTTATTCGTTGTTCCAGGTCGAGTGCAATGGGATGTTCGTTATCGATGTGACCGTTTGGTACTTCAAAGGGTGTCAATTTAGTGGTAGTGTGAATACTATTATTGTAGGTTATTATCGCATATTGCATTTTTTCAGTGATGGTACTATTTTTGAATTCATTACATTGAGTCATTACACGAATGATTTCTATTATTGTTGAATGAAATCGTTCAATGGGGGAATTGGAAGTTGGGTTTTGTGTGCAGACGAAATGAAGTTTAATTCTATGTAATGCTAAAAATTCTTTGACTACGCTCGCGTTAAATTCATTTCCGTTGTCTGCAATTAGTTCTGTGGGTTTTCCATGATGACTTATGAACGTTAGAAGTTTGTGGGCTATATTACTTCCGGTTGCCGCCTTGAGGGCGTAAGCTTGGGCATATTTTGAAAATTTATCGATTAAGGTAAGAAATTTTTGTTTTTGTACGGTTACTACATCTGCATGGACGATTTGGAGAGGTCGAGATGGCGTTGGTGTGATATTAAAATAAGGTTTCAACGGATGTCTTTCGTATTTACACTTAAGGCAGAGGTCACAGGTATTGATGAATGTTTGAATCATTGTTTTTAGATTTGGCCAGTAATATTTAGTTTTTATTGTTTTGTATGTTTCGTTTATACCGCGGTGTACTTTATCTTCTTGGTGGTAGAATCTAATAATTTCCAATTGTTCTTCAGTGTCTTCGATGTCTAATAAGTGTTTGGTAAATTTAGTTAATTTCAATTCCGCATATTTAAAGTTTTCCATTAAGGTCGTGGTAAATATTCTGTAGACGTCTGTTACGAAGTAGAGTCCGTAATGAGTTTTGGGTTCGATATATTCTTTCGTAAATTTGATTATTTCATTATTCAAGTTATGAAGGGGAAATTTAACGTTAATTTTTGTTTTTTCTCCTTGAAAGAGGTTTCGCTGTTCAATAGTAGTTGTTGGTACCTGGCCAGCGCTTATTATTATTTGTTTTGAACACGTGTTGATTGTTCCTTCCTTTATTGGGATTTCCAATGTGGTGTTTCCTTCTTTGTTCAATGAATTGTTAAACAATCGATAGGTGGAGAGTCATCCAAGTTAACTATTAAGGATTCGGGTGGTTCACTTGTTGACATTGTATGAATTTCTATTCTTGAGAGAGCATCTGCATTAGTGTTTGATTTTCCGTCCTTGTAAGTGATCTCGAAATCGAATTCCTCTAATTTCAACTTCCATCTAAATAATTTTGAATTTGGTTCTTTTAAGGAATGCAACCAGACATGTGATCTGTTACTAAGGTAAATTTACGTCCATACAAATAAGGTCTAAAATGTTTTGTAGCCCAAACGATGGCTAGTAGTTCTCTCTCGATAGTGGAGAGTTTCTTTTCGGTGTCGTTCAATGTTCTGCTCGCATAGGATACAGGATGCTCTTCTCCGTTAAATTTCTGAGATAGGACGGCGCCAATAGATACGCCGGATGCGTCAGTTGTTAATATGAAGGGCATTTTAAAATCGGGGTATTTTAGTACTGGGTCGTTAATGAGAAGTAGTTTACATGTTTCAAAACTTTCTTTATAATCGGGATCGTTTACGTTTATTTTTTCCCCTTTTTTAAGGCGTTGTGATAAGGGTTTGGATAATTTTGCGAGGTCTTTAAAGAATCGTCTGTAATAACTTAAAAGTCCCAAGAATCGCCCTTGAGTTCTCTAGGAGTTTTTGGAATAGGATATTTAGTGATTGCTTCGACTTTTTCAGGATTGGGTTTTATACCTTCGGACGAGATCAAATGGCCTAGATAATTTAATTCCTTTCGTAAAAATTCCGTTTTGTCCATTGGATTTTTAGTTTAGCGTTTCTAAGGCGGTCGAATATTTGTTTCAATCTAATCATATGTTCTTGTTGGCTTGTACTAAAGACGATGATGTCGTCCATAAAACACGCCCAAATTTCGTTTTGTAACCCACGAAGGCAATTGTCCATTATCCTTTGGAACGTAGACGGGGCATTTCTTAAGCCAAATGGCATTTTTCTATATTCACACTTCCCATTTTCGGTGCTAAAGGCCGTTTTTGGGATGCTGGATTCATCCATTGCCACTTGGTGAAAACCCGAAACTAAGTCTATTGTAGTAAAATAATGGTAATTTCCCAATTTTGCTAGAATGTCTTCAATGTTAGGTAGGTCGTACTTGTCGTTAATGGTTTTTTCGTTCAGTTTCCTATAGTCGATGACCAATCGAAATTTTTGTTTCCCTGAAGCGTCTTTTTTCTTTAGGACGATCCATAAAGGGGCATTATAAGGGGAATTTGATGGTTGTATAACTTCGTTATACACTGGTTAACATTTTGGTTGGGAGAAGGAGGTTTTTGGTTTCTTGGGTTTTGTACTTGCTTCCCTCGAGCCAGGAACTGGAAGTCATTTGTCATGATGACGAGGGCTTCGTTCAAGTCTTGAGGTGCTTTCGTTTTTAACAAGTGACCTATATTTTCGTTCAAGCCATTTAATAAACAACGCAGTGCATGCTTTTCCGTAAATGGAATAAGTTCCGGTGGGTATTCTGTTGGCTTATTTTTAATTTGGGCAATTATTAAATACAGCATTTTTTGAATTTGTTCATGAAATTGGAACGCGGAGTCTGAATTTTGTCTGTAACGAGCTAGTTCGTTTAAAAGGGTGTGAACAACTCTTTTATCACCAAAATTTGACAGGAGGGCGTTTTTAACTTCTTCCCATGTTGAAAGTGGGTGTGAGTGTACACATCGAGCGGCAGGTTCTTTGATTTTTGCAATAATACAGTTCAAAATATAAAAGTTTTCAAAATGATTGGGTGCTTCGGGGTTTGCGAAGTTTTCTATTAGTTGTTCGGAGGTGTCGATAAAGTGTTGGAGAATTTTCGGTTCGCCCCGGAATTCGTGGAATCATGTCCAGATGACATTTTTTGATAGTGGGCCTTTCAAGCGCACGTTGTCTCAATTTTAGCAGTTAGTTGGCCATTTTTTAAAATTTCAGTCGTGAATTAGCGTTTTTCGCAAGTTTAGCTGCGATTTAGTGGCTTTTTTCTTTTATATTCACGAATAGGCGATTTTTTATGGAAAATTTACCACTTTTCCTTTTACATCAATTTTTTTTTTAATTTTAGCCGCGATTTTATTCTTACTTTCTTAGCGATGAGATTTTCAATTAACGTTTCTCTTGCCTGTTTTTTATTTATTTTTCGTCATTTTTTTCCTCCAAAACAGCAAAGATCGGAGCACCTATCCATTTTACGAAAAAACAGCAATTTAGCGTTTTTTCTTTCCATTTTAGCCAATAAAGTGGCATATCAATTCACCACAAACCAGCGATTTTTTGTCAATTTTGGTCCGGAAGTTTCATCGAGATCGAAGCCCCGAGAACAGCATTTTAGTGCGCCTTCTCATATTAATCCGCTTAAGGACCTAAAAAAAAAAAAAAAAAAAAAAAAAAAAAAAAAAAAAAAAAAAAAAAAAAACGGATTTCCGTATTGAGATAAACTCTTAGCTACTTCGCGGCTACTAATGTTTTCAATGTTTTCTTGAAACTTCCGCAGATAATGTGTAGAAAAAGACCTAATTAGAGGCTAAGAAGTATGGAAACGACCATTTTCAGCTTCAGAAGGAAAGTTCGTGACTCAAATTGAGACAAATCTCTATAATTTATAACAAAAACGGAAAAAAATCGCTTATTCGCAGTGGCTAACTCATGAATGAAATTGAGAAAAATCGCTCATTCACGGCTAAAGTCAAGAAAACACGATTTCACTGAAAAAATCGAGAAAAATCGCAGCTAAAATGTTGATGAATCCCTATACAATTCGCGGCTAAAATGGTGAAAAAACGCGAATTCACGCCTAAAATAAGGAAAAATGGCTAAGGGGGGAAGGTTAATTTGAGAAAAAGCGCTCATTCGCGGATAAAATAAGGAAAAACACGAATTCACTGAAAAAAAAAGCAGTAAAATCGCTAATCCATGACTAAAATGATTTTTAAAAATGCTAAATTACGGCTAAAATAAAGAAAAATTGCTAAAAATGTTGGAAAGTCTATAATTAGTGGCTAAAGTAAGGAAAAAAGTGAATTCAAAATCAACGCTAATTTGAAATCAAGAAAAATAACTACTTGGGGAGGGGGGGAGGTTGATTTGCGGAGAATCGCTAATCACTAATTTACTGCAAATAAGCCGCTATATTATGGCTAAAATGGTGGTAAAAACTGATCCACGACGGCTAAAATAAGAAAAAACTCGCTTACTCTTTGACTAAAATAAAGAAATACCACATCGCAAAAAAAAACAAGAAAAAAAAGAAAAAAAACATTACTAAGATGAGGAAAACTGCTAAAATGGAGATAAATTGCTAATTTACGGCTAAAATGGTAAAAAAAAACGCCAAGTTACGGCTCAAATCAAGAAAAATGGCTCATTGGGGGGATTGATTTGAGGAAAATCGCTCATTAACGGCAAAAATCAGGAAAAACACGAATTCACTGCAAAGATCGCCGCTAGCTATAATGGAGATGAATCGCTAGTTTACGGGTAAAATGGTGGGAAACGCTGATTTACGACGGCCAAAATGAGAAAAAATCGCTGACTCTTGGTTAAAATAAAAAAATATCGCAAATTCACAAAAAAAAACCTAATTCACGGCTTCTGAAGGTCAAGAAAAACGGATAATTGGAGGGGGGGGGGTTGATGCGAAGAGAATCGCAAATCAGCGGTTGCAATCAGGAAAAACACGTATTTACTACAAAGATCGCCGCTAAAATGGAGATGAATCGCTAATTTATGGCTAAAATGGTGGAAAACGCTGGTTCACGACGGGACGGCTAAAATGAGAAAAAATCGCTGAATCTTAGCTAAAATGAAGAAATAACGCAAGTTCACCCAAAAAAAAGTGGAGGAAAAACGCTAATTTGCGGCTTCTGAAGGTAACTTGATGCCAGAAAATGGGTAATCCGTGGCCAAATTCAGAAGCGTTAGGTAATTCATGACTGAAATGTTGAAAAGTCTATAATTAGCGGCTAGAATGACGAAAAACACGAATTCACTGACAAAATTGACTGCTAAAATGGAGAATAATCGCCAATTTACGGCTCAAATGGTGAAAAACACGCTAAATTACGGCTAAAATAATGAAAAATAGCTAATTGGGGGTTTATTTGCGGAAAATCTCTCATTAGCGGCAAAAATAAGGAAAACCACGAATTCTCTGCCAAGATCGCCGCTAAAATGGATATGAATCGCTAATTTACGGCTAAAATGGTGGAAAACGCTAATTCACGACGGCTGAAATGAGAAAAAATCGCCGACTCTTGGCTAAAATACAGAAATATCGCGAATTCACCTAAGAAAAAAAGAATACCTGCGCCAAGTGGGAAAAAACACTAATTTGCGGCTTCTGAAGGTAACTTGATGCCAGAAAGTGAAAAAAATCGGTAATCCGCGGTCAAAATCAGAAGCCTTAGGTAACTCGTGACTTAAATGTTGAAAAGTCTATAATTAGATACTAAAATGAAGGAAAACGCTAATTTACGGCTAAAAGAAAGAAAAATGACTAATTGGGGAAGAGTATTTGAAAAAATCGCCCATTAGCGCCTAAATCAGGAGAAACACGATTTCACTGAAAAAATTGAGAAAAATTGCTAATTAGGTGCTAAAATGGATATGGATCCTCTAATTTACGGCTAAAATGGTGGGCAACGCTAATTTATGGTTGAAATGAAAAAAAATCGCTGACTCTCGACTAAAATAAAGAAAAATCGCGAATTCACTTTAAAAAAAAAATTGGGGTGACAATAATTAGGGGAAAACTATAAATCATTAATAAAATGTAGAAAAGTCTATAATTTGCGGTTGGAATGAGGTAAAGCGGTAATTTAGGCTAAAATCAAGAAAAATTACTACGTGGGGGGGGGGGGGTAATTTGAGAGAAATTGCTAATTCACAGAGAATTGATAAAATAGCTAATTGTAAGCTGCAGTTTTTTGGAGACAGCGTCGTGCCGCAATTAGAAAAATGCGCTAATTTACGGTAAAAAATGAAAAGAATCGCTATAACTCGCGGTTTAAATGAAGGCAAATCGCTTTAGTAACGGCTAAAACTGAGATAAATGGCTAATTCAATACAATTCAGTAGAAAAAACGTTAATTCGACAGGCAATCGTGTAAAAACGCAAATTAAAGTCTATGAACGGGAGAATAACTGTTAACCGTTTAATGACTGAAATTAATTAGTGTTCTGTTCTTGGGGTAATTTCGAAGTTGAAGAATGAGCGCGAATAAGTGGTATACGCGACCGTGCCGATGGCCCTTTGATGCGATGCTTTTTGACCACGTTTGTTGATATTAGGGTCGAGGGGGAGGGGGACTTTTGAATAGTTGGCATTGTATCAGAGCTGATCAACTGATCATAGCGATCATTACACCGCACAGCTATAGGGGCTGTTTCTTTTCAGGAACTCTTTTTTTTTTTTCTCTCTCACGGCGTCCTCCATCAACTATGGCTCGTCGCCAACGACCGACTAGCCCCAACCCCACTCCATACTCCAAACATTCTTCAACCATGAAATTGCCCCAAGAACGGAACACTTGGCGTTTTTTTTTCTTAATTTTAGCAATGAAACAGTCAACGGTACTAGTCTCCCGTTTAGGAATGGATGGAATACGACTCTTTGGTCAGCGTCATCAACTTATTCGACATGAAACATTGCAGTTAAGGATTTTTACAGCGTTAACCCTTTTTTTGTTTGTTGTTGCATCCTTTTCAAAGCGTTTGCCATTCTGTCTAGAAATAAAAGCCAAAAGAATGTTAATGAGTTCTCGTTTGGAGCTCCCAGTTGCCTACCACCCCTGTCCTCCCGGAAATGGTTGCAGTTTTAACCACTAATTTAGAACGTCGAGAGAAAAATAAAATAAAAAGTAAGGGATGTGGTGGGGAGGGGAACGAAATAAAATTGTCCTTCTCCAACTCCTGCACGTATTTATACAAGAAACCTTAAAGACCGTGCCAAATGCCTTGTCTGTCAATTTGAGAGCCTGGCGTGTGAGAGAGCATAAAGCGTAAGGGGACCACACGCAATAAACGTATCCGCTCTTTGCGGAGAGGAAGAAGGTTCTCATTTTAAAATTATCGTGTGATGGGTGAAGGGACGAATTTGTAGTGGTGGTGGGGGTGTGTGACACGTAGGGACATTTTAGAATAATAAATAATCTTCTATTTAGTGCTGGTTCCCTTGTAATTCACGTCAAGCGTGACGCCCCTGTTTTTTTTTTTTGTTT
The DNA here is from genome assembly GCA_038030265.1 of Corythucha ciliata. NCBI lineage: Eukaryota > Metazoa > Arthropoda > Insecta > Hemiptera > Tingidae > Corythucha > Corythucha ciliata. The sequence goes on from CM075941.1 coordinate 45,718,469, forward strand.
TTTTCCTCTTCATCCATTCTTAAAATATGTGTGGCGTTTGATAGTTTCAAGCTGTGTGGCACGATAAAACGTGTCTTTTGGGTAGTCGCTTGAATTGGCTTCTGCTCACGTTAAAATTATCTTTCACGCTCGACGGCAAGGAACAATTTGTCATTTCACCTCTACGGGAGCTTTGATGTTCATTATCATCCTATCTGCGTGAACGAAGGATCAGTGTCAAAAATATCAAAACCACAGTTCCTAATTATTTTATTCTATAATTAATGTATTGCTTTTTTCAACGAAAAGCTTAATTTCCTTTGAGCGGAGTTCCTCCAAAGCTAACACAAGTGCATGCCGAATTGCGGGCTATTCGAGGTGACAATCAATCGGTTTGGTATTAAGAGTACCGCAGTGATCATACTACTCGTGTTGCTCCGGAGAATTTAATTAGTGGAAAACTGTCTAAAATTTTGTATAAAAATGTGGTTTTCAACAAGCGCAGTACCGTTGAAATCCAGAATAATGGGCCACATGGTTCTCCAATGGTGGGTTAAAAAGTTTTGGTCATTCTCAGAAGGCTCGATATTATCATCTCCACGCTGGAGTTGGTCTTGCGGGTTGTTGCCTATCCCAAAGTTGTCACACGCTTTGGGATTGAGTGAAGATTCCAGCCGTTCTGTAGGCGGTGCAGTGGAGGTGGAGAGAAAACTGATCTTGTTCGGTTATTGGATTTGAAAAATGACAATTTGAAAACCAGGAGATCGTGAATTTTAGCCCAGAAACTGTCGTTCGAAATTGTTCGTTATTTTGATCGTCGCTCGGTCCAAGCACTGGTGAATTTTGTGCTATCATTTCGAACACCCACCCCCAGCCCTCTCCGACCACTTCCACAAAAAAATCGGCTGTACAATTTCTCTTCTGCTTCAATCCAGTGTTTTCACCCTGATCTAAGTTAGGAAAGGGGGAGAAACACCCCTCCAGAAGCGGCAATCGCGCAGTCACCCCATCCCTTCGCTATACATATATGACGCCTTTGATCTCCGCAAAACCTAATTTGATTGCCGCTTTATACATCAAAACTGAAGAGAAGCTTTAAACATAGAAAGTTTCGGGAGAGAATGCGTTATGGTGGGAGCCCTCCCTCCGTAACAACCCCTCTCCCTGCCCAGCACTCACCACACCGAGTCTTCCCCCAACTGAATCTTTTCCATCTCACGGTTCTCTTGGCAGGTTGTTCTCGTATACCGCCCTTTCCAGAATTTTTGTTTGAATCATCTCGTTTTTTCCCTCACAGCTTGAAAAAAAAACGTTTTTTTTCCCCTCGTTTTTTCACCGCAGGCTACGCTTTTGATTTACCCAAAAGAAAAAAAATGGACATCCTCTTCATTTTTGGACCAAAGTATGAAAAACGCTGTCACTGGAATGATCGGAATTTTTCATTCCTTTCGTCAGGACCCGCAGGTTTTTTTGGTGGAGTTTTTTAATAGTAAAAACGAGGTTGGGGATACTCCGACCGATTTAGCTTGCTAAGTGCAGAGATCGGGGGGCAGTGTGCTTCTTGAACAGAGCGAAACATCAACCACGGCTGTTACGCGAGGGAGGTCGACAGTGACGAAATTTGCAGTTCTAAGTGGTGGAGGTTGGGGGGGAGCGACTTGTGTTGAGGTCAGACACGAGGTTATAGAGTTGTGGTGTTACAGTCGTGCACCGAAGCAGGTAGACCTGTCTGGAGTTGAGGAAAGTCGGATGACACCGGCTGACAATTCGAAATAACGCTCATTTTGGCCTCTTTATATGGAGCACTATCACAGCGTAGCTGTGGTGTGAGTACTAGAGATTGGACTCCTGGATCTGGACGACTTTTCCAACGGAAGAAGAATGCTTGCTGATTCCAAAACTTACAATAAATCGGGAATTAAATCGTCTCTCCACGTTTTCTTGCTTTTTATTTCAATAGCCAGAAGCTTTTCGACTTATTAAAGCCATCCTCAGTGGAATAAAAAAAAGAAGAATTTTATTGTGATCTTGCACCTTGTCCTAATTGATATTGCACAAGGAATTCACCAATATTTAGCTAATTTAGCAAGTCTATTATGTATTTTTTCGGTCGCTCACCAAGCTTTGAGAGATCTCGATCTCGGGGCCGCGGCCGGCTGAACCGAACGAGGGGGAAGCGGCCTCACATGAAAAAGTTACCAAAACTTGCAATTTCACAGGAATCAAGAGCCAAATCTTGTAATGTCACTGCAATTAAAGACCCCAAACATCCTGTTTCATTGCAATTAGGACCAGAAATGTACATTTTCACTGAAATTAAGTCCCTAAACATTTTTTTTCATCTAATGATAGTGGTTGGGGGGGGGGATGGTAACAGGTTTCATCAAGCTTGAGGCGCTCAGACACGATATAAAAGGCCCCAAATCTTACCATTTTTCCGAAATTAAGACCTGAAACCTGAAATTCAGCCGGGAAACTTGAAATTGTGCACAGAACCCAAAGATCGGAGATTACATAATATATTCATCTATAAATGCTGCAATTATACGGCTGTTCGTCAGGGTTTGGGGTATAAGAGCAGTCGAGGCCAGCTAGCCGACCAAAAAAAAAAAAAAAAGGCCTGAAACTTGCAATTTCACCCAAATCAGGACCTAAAGCTCTTGGAATTTAGCGAATTTGTTGGTGGAACTGCGCGGCGTATAGGCCTCGTCAGCTCACGACGCGCTATGGCCGGCTAGTCCGAAGTCCAAAACCACAAAAAAAAAAAAAAAAAAAATCGTGCAATTTTACGGATATTTAGCACTGAAACCTGAAATTAAGCGGCCCGTAACTCGCGATTTTGCTTAAATAGGATCCGAAACTGTCAATTTCACGTTTATTTGGTTAGGAAAATTGTAATTTCGCTTAAATTAGGATGCGCAATTGCTCAAATTGGGACACTAACATGAAAACTCATTCAAATTTAAATTGAAAATCGAATTTAAAGTGAAAATTCTAAATTAAGGGAACCAGTCGGGACTGGTTTGCCCGGGGTTCACGACCAAAATATCCACAAATATGCAGTTTCGCTGAAATTAGGACGTAAAACTTGCAAAATCGTGAGTATCCAGCCACAGATATTTAGATATTTTAATTCAAAATGGTGCCAATCATACGGTTATGCGTCATACGACTTCGGCCACTGTCCTGACTGGGCTAGCTCGGAATTCACACGGCCACTATGAAAGACACCCGAAACTTTAAATGTCGCGGAATTAAATACGAGAAATTGTCAATTTTAAAGAGACGACTATTAGCAATTTCAACCCAAAACTGGCAAACTGACAGATGTTTGACTCAGAGTGCTGTAATATCAAGGCAATATTTGTCAGGCTTTGGATGCTGTCGTGGCTGGCGTGGACTTACCCCGAGAACAGCACTTTTCCTATAACTTTTTTTTCCATTTTTATGGTGGGAATAGCTACGGTTTAACTATTTTTAGGCAGCGGATGACTGTCAAGCCGTTTTTAATACATATTGCGAAGAAAATAATTTCTCATAAGCACTCCCTTGAGCAATAATCCAGATTTATGTGTGTATATTGTATAATTATACCGTTAGGGCGCTCCACTCACTTGTAAAATTGAGAAAACAGGTGATTCATGGCTAAAATTGAGATAAAGCGCCACAATTTGGGATTGAGATTGAGAAAAAGTGCTGACTCGCAGCTAAGATTGAGAAAATGGGCTAAATTCGCAGATAAAATTGAGGAAAATGCAGTAATTCATGGCTAGAACTGAAAAAAAGCTCAATCTCAGTTAAAGTTGAGAAAATGCGTACTGGCAGTTTCCGGAGGCAATGTCGTGGCTGAAATTTGGAATATCTCGTAGAGACTAAGGATGATGGGGGGCCTCCTAACGATTTCCGCGCCGGGCCCCGATAGGTATTGTTCAACTCATGCCTCCCCTCTCTGATCACGAGGTCCGCATCCCATAATGCTCTTACCACTGCAAGCCACTCTCTTTCTCTCTCTCTCTCTCTCTGGGGATCTCCTTAAGATGTGGCTAGTACCTAAGCCGTCGCCGGCCGTACCCCATCTTTGGTCCGGATTCCCCAGCAGAGCCAGTCCCATCGCTCAGCTCGATCCGTTAGCCGTAGGAGTCCCTGTCCGGGTTGCTGAGCAGGGTAGGTGTCCCTACTCAGGTATGGTATGGCTGGACCTCGGACAAGAACCGAGTCTTCTGGCGGGCCTCCTTTCCCATACCACCCACCGCAGATCGCAGTGAAGGCTGCAGCGACGAAGCACGTGGTCGGCAGTTTCCTCCTCGACGCTACATGAGCATGTTGGAGAGTCCCGCTGACGGTAAAACCACAACTTGGGGTTGAGCGAGCCCATGCCCCGTAAGGGTAGACGCTGCAGCAGGCTCAGGCTGCAGCCTCGAGGCCGCCGCCAGCCTCGTCCACGGCCACGAACCAGAACAAGCGCCTACCCGTTGGACTGTTAGTCCAACGCGTCTGCCAAGCCTCGACGACGAGGTCATCAAGAAGGCGGAGGCCCCAAGCGGTCCCTCACTCCTCGGCCAGAAGACCGAGGCGCCCTGCCCAGTCACTACGACACTGTACCAAGTCCAGGTTCCCCTGGACGAGGCGGCACTGATGGACCCATGAGCTTACTGGAGGCGTCCACGCCAGTGGAGAGCGTTGAACCTGAGGGTCCGGTATACCATAGCTATCCGTACCAAGGTCTGTCACTGCAGGCTGAGGACCTTCGCCCTCTGTGCCTTAGTGAGCCGGTGCCACCACCACGTCGCACCGTACAACAGGGTGGGTATAAATGGCCCTGAAGTAACGGCCACGGCAGTGGTAGTCCGGGCCTCACACATTGCCCGCTACCGTCCTACAGAGGACGATAGTCCTCTCTAGCTTCCCCACAACCACTTCGAACTGCAGGATAGCTGTCCACCTTGGGTTGTTCTCGACCCCCAAGATAGCGGCCCTGCCTCTCTCCCCCACTAAACGGGACCCTCGGTAGCGAACGATCAGGGGGCTACCCTGAAAGAGTTGGCCCCCGCATGAGGATCAACTGAGTTTTTGATACCGCGAGAGCCAGCCTGACTGACCTCTCCACACCACTCATCCACGAACGCAACCCCCTCGAAACCCTCTCCCTGCAGCAGCCACAGAAACGTCAGCAAAGAGAACGTTCCACAAGGCAGCCGAGAGAACCGATCCCTGTGGGCAACCCTTGGAAAGAGGCACCCGTACCTCCACGCTGCCATTGCGGGGTCGCACCTTTCTTGACTCGAAGTACGAGGTGATCACTTGAAAGATGTCGTTATTGGGACACCAGCATTACGCCGCACCATCATAACCTGCGGCCACTAGACGGAGTCGAAGGCACCCTGCACATCAAGCAGGACTGCCACCTTATAAATTTACCGTAGGGGGCCTCGACGAGAGTCTGTACCTCATCCAAAGCCGCCTCCGTTGAGCCCCTCTTCATTGCCCCAAAACTGTCGCGGATGGAGGGCCTTTCTGATAAAAGGCTCCATGCGGCCAAGGAGGACTTTAAGAGAATTATTACGACATCAACCCGCCATCTCACCGAGAAATGCCCCGTCACCAGGCACCGCGGTTGTAGAGGTCCAAGTAGGACTCAAAAACCTCATCGGAGAGACGCTTGAGCACCTCAGGGCACAGCCCGGTGAATCCCGGCGGCGCCTTATCTGATGACATCTCGCCGAAGGCACCCCGAACCACCTCCTCCCCGAGCTACCACTCGGTACCGTGTGCGGTACCACTGATGCCTCTGAGAATCTGTTGGTTGTCGGTCTTTCTGAAGGATCCAGGTGGGGTTTCATGTGCCGACAATTTCGGCACCTGGCGAAGAAAGGCTCGGAGAGAGCAAAACTGCGAAGATTGTAATTAGAGGGTTGGAGGGGTCATGAGTCCATCACTCTTTCCACCGTTTTTCTCCCTGCGTTTGGCTAGCTGGTCCGAAAAGTTCCAGACAGAGCGTAGGTCGAGGCGCAGAATAGAGCCTTCCCTGCCTTGTAGGATAGGGTTGCGCTGGAGGGAACTATTCAAGTACGAAATATAAGACCTTTACCTTCCAGTCTACACAATGCCACAGATTTGTAGAAAATGGCTCTGGCAGAAAAAAAAAAAAAACTTTTGTATTCCATTACAAACTCATTGTTTTAATGAAGGACACCAGCATTGTCACTCATTAAATGAACTTCATCCCACGCATTCAACCCAACAGTGTAACAATACAAAACGACTTTTCAACAACCCCACCCTCTCACCTACGACACTCTGAACCACCCTGAAGTACGTTGCATTTTGCCCCCAAACGGGAAGTGGAACGGGCGGGGGGGGGGATTTACGTGCCACTCAATATGCAATTAACTGAAGTGTATTCGCCTTGACTGTGCTGTGCATTGCCCCCGTTTGTGTGCTTAGGTTCACTCCTCATTGGACCCGCGGGGGAGTTAAAAAACTTGAAGGATGAAAAACCTTTTCTGAACGGAAGTTCATTTAATTAAAACCCTGCAAAGTGTTAATTAGTTACTTTTCAAAAGGCCATCCCTGGCGCAGACTCTTGTTATCAAACTCCACTCGAAAGGTGCCGTTGGGTGGTGGTGGGGGTGGAATCGGGGTGTTGGGGCGCGTGGGTGAGAGGGCTTGAACTCTGGGTTGAATTTAAATTCGTATTAATTTCGTTGCTCTTTTCATGCAATAAACATGGCTCATAAAATGCGAGAAGCGTTTCATTTTCTTGAAATAGCGAGTTGAAAGAGAAAAAAGACTTCTCTTTTTCAAGAAATGAAGAGCGGGAGGTGAATAGGAAGAGAAAAACCGATCGAGATTGCGTTAAGTTTTGCATGTCAAAGAGCGCCAAAGGGTGAATATATATATACATTTCTGGTGATACTTATGCAAATCCTTGGATCAGCAGTCAAAAAGAAGACGCGAAAAAAAAAAAAAAAAAAAGACATTTTGCCTTTTGAAAAGAGTTTCCTTCGCCAGAAGCACGTTTTCGGCGCTCCCATTCCGGATTAACGAATATAAACAAATAAAACTGTGTTTCCTAGAGGTTAAAAGGTCGAACAGGGTCAAAGGTAACAAACTTTATTTTATGAGTCTTGAAATTTAAATTCGAGCGTAATCATACCGTCAACTTTGTTGTTTTTAAACAAAACGTTGAAAGTACCTATAAGCACTTCGTTTATAGCCACGTCACAACTCAGAAGGGGTGGCTCATAGGGCGAGGGGGAGAGCGGGTGCTCGAACCTCGAAAAGAATTTCCATTGACATTGAATGGACAATCTGGTATTTTGATGAAATTCCACTTCGAATGAAAAGACTCTCCACCCCACCCCTACCGACTCTACCCACCACCATTCATCCTCACCATTACCCTCAGTGAACACCGCACTTTGCGCGCACCGACCGTAATTTTGATCGATCGAAAAGTCGGAAAGAATCTACTTTAATTGAGCGTCATCTCAACTTGAAATCACTCGGAAAATTGTTCTTTGCAAGAGGGAAGGGGAAGGAGAAGTTGTTCCAGCAACTTCTCGGTGCACGGGAGCGGGCGGGGGAATAAAGTGCCATCTTTTTCCAAAAGGGATGCGTCACACATTGATTGTCTTTACCCCCTAACCCTCCGCCACCGACAACTCACACCATCCCATCAACCGTTTATCGTTGACTGACAAGAAGAGAAATTGAGTGGGAGGCCCACGGTCTGGAAACAGAGAAGCGTGTCGCGTCATTTTTTCGTCAACGAGTTGTTTTTATTTATTTATTATTATTTTTTTTTTACGGCGCTTCATACACGGTGTTTGTGGTAAATTTCTCGGAAAACTCGAAAATAACGGAAAAGTACCTAAACGCCGACATCCCACGTTTTATAACAATTTTTCTTTAGACATTTTTAAAGGAAAAAACTGATGTTTCTCCGGTCACGTTTAACAATAATCGTAAAAGTTTGCGGGTTGGTTAGAAATTAAGCAGTTAAATTTTTATAGACGCGGGGAAAGTATTCCGTCGTATTGGAAGAACCCCCCCCCCCTCTCATTCCTTTGTTGAGGTGGTGGGGGATGAATTACAGGGAACAAGAAAAAAGTTATTTTCTTTTTTACTACTTTCTATACTTTCGACTTATTGTAGCCACACTTTGTTTCAAAAAGGAAACAACGTTTAAGGGCTTTGTTGATGTTGTCGTCCAGGCTGATCCACGTTGATGCACAAAAAGCTGGCATAGAGGTGAAGTTCATCACTTTTTCTCCAATTTTCTATGAATTTTGCGATGTAGAGGGGGAGGGGGGCTGAATGAGGCAATCTGTTGTACAAGTGACTGTTTTTTATATTTTTTGGCACGAGCCGAAAACCGTTGATTGTTACTGTTAAAGACCGAGAGCTGGCGACAGTCCCATTCAACCGAAAGAACATAGTCACGAAAGGTATGCAAAATGATGGCATTTGACCTCCTATATACGAGTCCGACAGTCTGCCATGCTGTATCTGGGGAATAAGAATTTTATAGCTAATTGAAGTCCTTAATTTGGGACATGAATTTAACCAGAAGAACATAGTCCTGAAACTGGTCTTATTCGAAAGGATCTATGAAGATTATTACAAATATAATCGTCTGCGGGGGAGAGGCCAGTCAAACTCCCTAAATCAGGGATATTAATTAACCGGAAAAAATGAGTTCGGAATATTGTCTTATGCGACAGGTTTCATGTGGCTGAATACGAAAATGATCGTCTGACAGTGTCTGCCTGGGGCACTTGCCCTCAGTGACCTGTGAAACTGCACAGAGGGAAAATGATTAACCGGAAGAATATAGTCGTGAAACTAGTCTCATTCGAAAGGATCAATAGAACTGTTTACGAATATGATCGTCTGCCTGGGGCATTTGCCCTCTGTGGCTCGCTAAACTCACATAATTTGGGAAATTTAAATTAACCAGAAGAACACAGTCCTGAAACTGGTCTTATTCGATACAATTTATGGAAATGATTACAAATATAATCGTCTGGCGCTGTCAGCCTGGTGCATTTGCCCTCGGTGGCCGGTCAAACTTCCTACATCTACGTCGGCAGACGATCAAATTCGTAATCAGCTCCATAAAACCTTTCGAATTAGACTAGTATCACGACTATGTTCCTCTGGTTAATCATTTTCCCTCTGTGCAATTTGATGGGTCACTGAGGGCAAGTGCCCCAGGCAGACGCCGATAGACGATGATATTTGTAATCATTTCCAAAAAACCTATCGAATAGGACCAGTTTCAGGACTATGTCCTTTCGGTTAATTAACATTTTCCAAATTTCGAGAGTTTGGCTAGCCACAAAGGGCAAATGCCCCAGGCAGACGGCACCCGACGATCATGTTCGTAATCAGCTCCATATAACCTTTCGAATGTGACTAGTTTCAGGACTATGTTCTTCCGGTTAATCATTTTCCTCCGGTGCAATTTGACTGGTCACTAAGGGCAAGTGCCCCAAGCAAACACCGGCAGACAATCACTTTCGTATTCAGCCACATGAAACGTGTCGCAAAAGACCATTTTCCGGACTTGTTCTTCCGGTTAATTAATTTCCCTGATTTAAGGAGTTAACTGGCCACCGAGGGCAAATGCTCCAGGCAGACGCCGACAGACGATTGTATTTGTAATCATCTCCATAAAACCTATCAAATAAGACCAGTTTCAGGGCTGTGTTCTTCCGTTTTGTTGCGTGGGTCGTTGATTGCGGGAAAATAATAATTAAGTAATTCACTGATTTAAGCAAATTAAAACGCACGAACTCTTTATTCAGTCGCAACAAGAAGATAACCCCCTTCGCTAACCTGCACTCAAAATCCCCTCTCAACGAGAGAGGGCTCTTTGCGCTCTCTTAGCTCCCACAACATCTCCCCCTTTTTGACAACATAAGTGAATACATTTCAACATAAATAGAACATGAATACATCAAAGCATAAAAAAGAAGTATCACGGGACGTAATCCTTCATCCACCCAGGATGACGACGGATCCTCTGCGGACGTGAGGGGAGCGAAGCGCGTTCGGCTGTAGGACCACATAGATCTGCTGTGGACGGCTCGGGAGCGTCTTGGTCATCCATCGCCGCATTCGAGGATCTAGGTGGATCCGGAGGCGCAGAAGTGCTTGTGGGACACCTTATGCAAGGAGCCGGGGAACTTTCCGGCACAGAAGTCACTACTGTCGAGAAGTTAGGTGTATCAGTCTGACTTGTAGGGTAAGGAGAGGCAGGGATGAGGTGTTCGCGTGTCCGTCTGTAGATGGAACCCTTAGCTCGTACATCGTACGACCGAGATTCTAATCGTCTTTTCATAACCTCCCCGTACTCCTTTCGATCTGTTAACCAGACTCTTTGACCCGGTCGTAATTCTGCTAAAGGAGTCGCTCGGTGACAATTATTAAATTGTGTTTCTTGTTTGGCTTTCTTTTGCTGTAAGAAGTTTGTCGGAGGTTGGACGCGTTCATTTAGCTGGGAGGGCAATATCGGTACCAAAGTCTTTAGCTTCCTTACGAACATCAGTTCTGATGGAGAGAATCCGTGATCCAAAGGTGTGTTTCGGTACTCGAGTAGAGCCTTGGACAGATCCGGATTTTTGGATAAAATCGCTTTGGCAATCTTTACCCCTGCTTCCGCTGCTCCATTTGATCGAGGGAAACCTGGAGAACTGGTGACGTGACGTATTCGGAGGCAAATTTAGAGAACCCTTGTCGGAATTGAGGTCCATTATCAGAGCGAACGATGTCGGGTATTCCAAATCTCGCGAACATTTCTTTGTACTTTTGTATAATTGAGTTTTCCGATAAGGACGAAAGTCGCAAAATCTCCAAGTAGTGAGAATAATAGTCGACAGCAACTAGGTAATAAGTGCTATTAAAAACAAAAAGGTCCAAACCAACTTTTTGCCAAGGACGAGTGGGGAGAGTGTCCGAATGAAAAGGTTGTGTCGGATTCCTTCGATTTTCCAAACAAGGGGGGCAGCCACGAACGAGATCATCTATATCTGTTGACAGTCCATACCACCAAACAGATTGCTGGGCCCTTTGGCGACATCTTGTAATTCCTAAGTGGGCGCCATGAACGCGTTCCAAAACCCGCTTCTGAAGGGATTTGGGGATGACAAGTCGTAAAGATTTCGTGAGGAAATTATCACAAACGGCAAAATCAAATCGATATTGATAGTAAGGTAGTAACTCAACCGGTAGCTCGTTCCGGGGGGGGGGGCCAACCATTTGTGCAGTAAAAGATGAGCTTTTCGCATACTGGGTCTTTAAGAGTGGCTTCTCGAAGGTCAGCCAGAAAATTAGTAGTAACCGTTAGACTTTCGACAATCTGATGTACGAATTTCGCCATGCTTGCTTCCTCAAGGATGTCTTCTTCGGATGACGGGTTCCTCGACAATGAATCGGCCACGGGAAGAGCTTTTCCTGGAACGTAGACCAGAATGAAATCGAATCTCAGAAGTTTTAGCCTGAAGCGTAGAAGTCGGGGACTTAAATCATCAAGAGGCTTTGTTTTCAAAACCTGAAGCAGAGGTTTGTGATCCGTTTGACACGTAAACGACAAACCCGTCAAATACGTTTTGAATCTGTCTGTGGCCCAAGTCAGAGCCAGGGCTTCTTTCTCGATTTGAGAATACTGTTTCTCTGTTTTCGAAAGCGTTCGCTATTGATGCGTACGCTACAATCCCATAAGATTGATCACTTTCTTTTTGAAGCAAACAGGCGCCCAATCCAAAAGAACTTGCATCCGCTGAGACGATTATTTCCTTTGTAGGGCAAAAGAAAACCAGCGTTGGCGGGGAAGACAATATTTTCTTAATTCTCGAGAGCGCACGATCCTGTGATTGGTCCCACTTAGACGGGATGTCTTTTTGTAGAAGGGCAGTGAGAGGCACTAAAATGGTTGAACCTGGCGACGAAATTGATGATGCCCAGGAACTGCTGTACTTCCGTTTTACAAGTTGGAACGGGAAAATCCGAAATTGCCTTTATGCGTTCTGTGTCAATTGAAACCCCTTTGTCGGTGATTACATGCCCTAAATACTTCACTTCTGTTGTCCGAAAAGAACACTTGTCAAAATTCAGAGTGACTCCTTCAGTGTTGAGACGGTCCAACACCGCATACAAACGGCGGTCGTGCTCTTCGCGAGAAGAACCAAAAACGAGGATGTCATCGATGTGAAAAACGACACCTTCGATGTCGTCAATTAACCGAGCCACTTCGAAGGAGAAAAGTTCCGGGGCACAGGAAATTCCGAAAGGAAGTCGTTTATGGTAAAATCTACCAAACGGAATAATAAACGTAGTAAGGCGTTGCACGTCCTCTGAGAGTTTAACCTGGTGAAAACCACACCGGAGGTCCAATTTCGAAAAGAGTTTTGCGTTAGCGAGACGAGCAAGAGTGGTTTCCACGCTACAAATTGGGAAAACAGGTTTCAAAATGTATCGATTCAGTTTTGTAAAGTCGCAGCACAAGCGAATACCATCATTTTTTTTGACAACGACAATAGGTGCGGTCCACGGAATGTAATCGTTGGTCGGGGAAATCACGTCCAGGGCAACCAACCGGTCCAGTTCAGCTTTTAGCTTGGGAAGCAATGGGATGGGAACGATTCGAGGTGTCGATTGACAAAAGGGCTGTGCGTCTGAACCTAGTTGAAAAGTGAGTTCTTTTTTGAATGTTCCAAGGTCCGTGAATAAATGAGGGTATTTTTGAGTAATTTCCGAATGTGTGATGTTAGAAACCGAAAATTCTGACGTATTAAGGCTCACCAGATTGAGATGGTTAATTATTTCACGCCCTAGAAGAGGATTTCTCAGATTCTTTATGACATAGAATTGAAAAGTCCGATGAGATTGATCAAGTTGGTTGACTACGTCCAAAGAATACGTTCCACAAACGTCAAGGGGTACGCCATCCGGACCCAATATTCTGCTGGTGACGGGTTGAATGCCCGTACGACCGGACTTTGGTAGCATTTCGAGAGGAAAACATGACACCGATGCACCTGTGTCAATTAGAAATTTGATGGGACGCTGGAACTGTACTATTTTCAGTGAAACCGTCCACAGATCGTTAAGTGGTAGTAGGACGTTTGAAATGAACAAAGAATCGGAAGAGCCGGTAATTTTTTGAGTACTGGCAGCACCAGAAATAACATTAGGAACGGCATCTGATTGGATGACATGGTGAATGCGATTTGACTTCCTACATACCTTGCGCCAATGACCTTTTGTGCGACATGCTAGGCACTCTGAATTTCGAGCAAGGCATTGAAAACGAGGGTGTGACGGTTGTCGGCCACAGAAGCCGCAGGTGGCCTGTTCCACAGAATATTTCGAAGAATGAGATGAATCTGTAGAGGAAGATTCAGCCTGTAGCGGTTGACGATGATGGCGAAATGCCTGTGAACATGAACCCTGAGAATTTCCGGTGGATGAGGGGTTGGATCGAGAACGAGAGACGTGAAAGGCTGAGTGATCATCCAAGTTTGAGGCTTCAAGGTTGGTAATATGTTTCAGATACTCCTGAGAACGAGCGTACTGAAAGGCCTCCGTTAGAGAAAGAATTTCCTGAACCATTAAGTGGTTTGCAATTCGTTGGTCACGTAATCCGAGAATGAATCGATCTTTGATAAAATCGTCTTTGAGAGTACCATATTTACACTTGGAGGCTTGGAGCTGAAGAGCTGTTAGGAACTCTTCACATGTTTCATTAGAGAGCTCTGATCTTTCGTTAAAGAGACGACGTTCGTGGGTCAGGTTTAATGCCGGCACGAAATATTGATCTAGTTGAGTGAACGTGTCTGCAAGAGATGAGGGCTGAGGTTGAAATGTTGAGAAAAGTTCTTCCCCTTTGTCCCCCAGAAGATAAATGAGAACGTCTATTTGCGATTGGTCATCGCGGGAATCAGTCTGACTGGCTCTGAGGTAACGTTGGAAACGAGCCTTCCATTTGGGCCACAGTTCTGAATAATTAAAATTGAACGGTTCCGGCGGAGCCAAGAATGCGCCGTGAGTTGGAGCTGATGTGGATTCGGTCATTTTAATGAGATTAAGAACACGATCGAGTAACAAACGAGGTAAAGCCAAAATCGAAAAAAAAAAAAAAAAAAATACTTGCGCGCATTAAGCCGAGATTTCACATTTTTTGTTTGTGTTTTGCCCGACAGACATGATGATCCCCACTAACTAGTCCTCGACCGCTGCCCCCATGTTGCGTGGGTCGTTGATTGCGGGAAAATTATAATTAAGTAATTCACTGATTTAAGCAAATTAAAACGCACGAACTCTTTATTCAGTCGCAACAAGAAGATAACCCCCTTCGCTAACCTGCACTCCAAATCCCCTCTCAACGAGAGAGGGCTCTTTGCGCTCTCTTAGCTCCCACAACACGTTTAATTAAAATTTACCGAATTAAGTGAAATTGGCGAGCCACAGAGGGCAAATGCCCCAGACAGACGGCGGCAGACGATCATAATCGTAATCAGCTCTATAAAGCCTTTCGAATTAGACTAGTTTCTGGACTATGTTCTTCTGGTTGAATTCATGTCCCGAATTAAGGACTTTAATTAGCTATAAAATCCTTAGGCCCCAGATACAGCATGGCAGACTTCCGGACTCGTAAATAGGGGGTCAAATGCCATCATTTTGCATATACCTTTCGTGACTATGTTCTTCCGGTTGAATGGGACAGTCGCCAGCTCTCGAACTATTACCTTTTGAGTTGTCCTAAAAAATCATGTGGTTCTAACCTTGTACGAAAAAAATGTGAATACAACAGAAAACGAGTTTGATGCGAACAAATTTAATAATTCCTTAAATTCCAAGTACTTATGGGCCCAGCATAAAAATAAACAGTGCGCAGAACGCGATCCCGCCAATCGAAAAACTCAAGGGGCGTGAAAATTATGGAAACTGGAAATTGGGCATGAGGGCCTTCCTGCAACTTGACGACCTGTGAAAAGTAGTCAACAGAACGGCAGAAAACGAGGTAAAAGACATAAAAGCACTTTCAAAGATTATATTAGCTATCGAGGCAGTCAATTACTCACTCGTCCAAAACGCTACGTGAGCGGCAGAAGCTTGGGCGTCCCTAGAAAGAGCCTTTGAGGACTCCGGCCTAACGAGGAGAGTCGGACTTCTCAGATCTCTCGTGACTACTCGACTAGATCAATTCAAAACTGTTGAGGAATACGTAGCCAAGATCATTACCACTGCTCACAAGCTCAATCAAATAAAGTTTAAAGTTGACGAGGAATGGATCGGCACTCTTCTCTTGGCGGGTCTGCCTGAGGAGTACAAACCCATGATGACGGGCATTGAAAGTTCCGGGGTAAGCATTACAGGTGCCTCAATCAAAGTGAAGTTGCTCCAAGACATTAAATTAAGTGACGATGTAACAACAGCGAATGAGGAAAGCGCCCTGTTTAGTAAAAACTCGTTCGGAGGAAAGGAAACGCTCCCGCGACGAACGAAAAATTGTTTCGTCTGTGATAAACCGGGACACTTTGCCTCTCAGTGTCGGTGCAATCCGAAGAACAAACCACAATTGAACGAAAACGACAAAGGAAACGCTTTTCCAATGTTCTCCGCGACAAGGGAAGACGACAGTGGAAATGGTTGGTATTTGGACTCCGGTGCTTCGACGCACATCACGAAACAAAAGAAGAACTTCCGGATCACTAACCCGAATGCCGATTTAAAAATCACTACAGCGAACAAGACTGAGATTTCTGCAAACACAGCGGGAATATTTACGATCACAGTAATTAATGGCCTTAAATGCTCGTCGGTAGACGCTCATGATGTACTCCACGTCCCAAAAGCAGCTGCAAACCTCTTGTCAGTAAGTCGAATAACCAAGAAGGGGCATACTGTTGTCTTTGACGAATTGGGAGCCAAAATTGTCAACAAAGACGGCGACCTCTTGGCTACCGCATCTGAAGATGGGGGAGTCTGCAAAATTGACAAAAAAAAAACCAACAAAACCGCGTATTTTTCGCGCACGGATGACAGCCTTCTTTGGCATCGACGCCTAGGGCATCTCATCAGGAAGTCAATGCAGAAAATGTCAATCGTTGTCGACTGGAACAGAAAATTGCCGACCAACGCAGTCACCGAGTGAGACGTCCGTCACCGGAAAACATGCTCGACGCCCCTTCCCCTCGACTGAAGGAAAAACACGAGATTTTCTTGAAATGGTTCACTCGGATCTCTGTGGTCCTATGGAAACGACGTCAATTGGGAACTGTCGATATTTCTTAACGTTCATCGACGATTACTCGCGAATGGTATTGGTTTACTTTCTGTCCAATAAAAGCCAGGTGCCTAATACATTTGATAATTTTCAGAAAATGGTGGAGAGAGAATCCGGTAAAAAACTGAAAATTCTTCGAACCGATAACGGTACTGAGTTTGTGAACTCCGAATTATCGGCAATTTAGAGGAACTCTGGGATCAAACACCAAACCACTGTGAGGTATACACCGGAACAAAATGGGCTGGCCAAGAGAACCAACAGGTCAGTTGTGGAGAAGGCTCGGACTCTACTTTTCGACGCCCAACTGGGAAAAGAATACAGGTGGGAGAAGCCGTTTCAACTGCTGTTTATCTGTTATAGGTCTCCCGCCAAGAGAGTCGGAAAAACTCCATACGAGGTCTGGACCGGACATCTCTCACCTTCGAGTCTCTCGGTCGGTTGCAAAGCGTACGCTCACATGCCCAAGGCTTTACGAAAAAAAATGGGACCCCAAGTCAAGAAAGCTTCTCTTCATGGGGTACAGTGACTTAAAAAAGGGCTTTAGGTTAATCGACCCTCCGACAAATAAATTATTTTTAGCAGGGACGTCGTAATTTTTGAAGAAAATAACAAATCCGCAGCCGGATTTGAACAGGAAACCAGCTCTTCAGATGGCGTTATTGCCGGGTTCCCAATAATCGAAAATGACCAGTACAATGATAAACAACCCGAATCTGAATCTGAAGAGCTGTCTACAGTAACTGGAGAAGTGCAAAATCCGGATTCAGCTAAACAAAATCCACGATTCGAAAAACCACGATATCAACTTCAAGGTATCACCCGCGCTTCTTTTTACGTATTTTATGGGCGTGGCCACAAAATAATACATTGAGGGCGCGCTTTTCTATCCAACATACTCCCACCTTTAAATCACAAGATTTAAACGAAAACACAAATTGAAACGTACAAAATGAAATATTGGTCGAAGGAACTAGGTCATTCGTGTCTTCTGATACGCCTCTGTCTCACTGCAGATTACGGCTGTTCTACCCAGAATCTGCCGTAGCAGTCGCTTGACAAGTCTTACTTGCCGCTCCCACCAAGGGGCGGCGGGAAGAATGAATATTCAAAGTAAGTTTTTCGACGATGTGAAGCGTTCTTCGTCTTTATCACAGCCCTCAACGTCCTTCGAGTCGTTGTCCTTAGCACCCAATTCTGCTCCGAACTTCACTGACCTTCCTCATTTTCCAAATCCTGGGCATTATCCTCATCGTCACTTCCCCCGATTTCTTTGTCAAGCGTGTCAGCGCCTTTCTAGGTGTTACCCATCTCTTTATCGGGTTCTTCTTCGTCTTGATTCTCTTTGTCACTTCTGTCTTCACCTTCCATTTCTTCGATGTCCCGGAGTTTCCCTCCGAAATAGTCTTCCACGGCGATTCCCTTTTCTTCTTCCTTGCACTCTGTGTCCTTATTTTCGTTCGAATAATCTTCAGGTCGTTTAGCACCCTCCAATCGATCCCAACTTTCGATTCGATCTGACAAATCCTTCTGTGGAACTTGAGCCGATGGGTCGTTTATTCCGAGATCATCCAACTCGCATACATTTGCTACTGGATCAGTCGTGGCAAGGCAATTGACCGTTGAGGTAACCGCTTCGTTTACGTGTGGTTCACAATTTAATTTCCCCATCACTGCCCAATCTAATAAGGTTTCCAGAGCGATAAGGCCATCGTTTTACCTTTCGTTGTCTTCCTGTCAACAGTTTAGCCATAACATCCGCTCCAATCACGATTTCGATGGGTCCAGAAAGCTCTTCATGATTAAACTGTTGCAAGTAGCGGTTGTTGTCTTAGCCGGTTAACGGTTCTCGGTAATCACAAATTACAGCCTGGTCCAAAACCTCAAAAATGCAATTATAATTTCTTTGGCAACTACTCACGTGTATTCTTCAGACTTGGTGACACATAGGTCTAGTCTTGTGGCCACCGAAGAGCCAGTGAACCATTTCTTCTTGTCGGGTGGGCACGTATCCCATCGATTGAGCCGTGGACTCTAAGACGTAGCTCCTTTGGGAACCGGAGTCGAACAAGGCCCTTACTTTCTTTACTTCATCTCTTTCCTGGGCTCATAGATTCAGCATGATTATCTGCAACAGTACTCGAGAACAAGCGGTTTTGCTGGCCAATTTATTTTCTACCGGCTCACATGAACTATTTTTAGGGCCATCAGCATCAGGGCACATGCTTGAGGCGTGCTAATTGCTTACAACGAGCACGTAAAGACGCTTCTCACTAGTTGCGAACGCTATTTTTCGCTCGACCGAACAAGTATTACCTGTGTCACTTCACTTTGAGCAGCGTGTTATCTCTCCAAACGGACGGTATTAGTACACTACACAACGAGTGAAGAAAGTAGAATTTTGCACGCGAGTTTTGTTTGGTTCACGAGGCGCAGCCGACCCAGCTTGACATAGCCTAATAAAAACAGAGTCGATTTCCATTCGTGTGCAATTTGTAGCCTAGATTGCCTAGATACATCCCACCCCCTGCCATCCCCTGTTCGGCGAGGTAAAATTTGTACGCCACTACTTTTCAGTGAGGTAAAGTTTTTACATCACTGGTGTGTATCTCTCGACTTCCTGCAGTTGTTTTTTTCCTGTAAACTCGAACTCTACACGCTGGACACGCGAAAAGTACTTTACATCACTCCAAGCAGTGATGTGAAATACTTTCGTTCACTCCGTGAAGTAAATTAAGGAAATATCACTCTGGGATTAAAGTATTTTTTCGCGTGTCCAGTGTAAAGTTTGAGTTTACAGGCAAAAAACAACTAAGGGAAGTCGAGAGATACCCACCAGTGATGTAAAAACTTTACCTCACTAAAAAGTAGTGGCGTAAAAATGTTACCTCACTGAACAGAGGAAGACGGGAGTGGGACGTAACTAGGCAACCTGACGTGACTAGGCAAACTACGCTTGATTATTATATAGTTGACCGAAAGTTATCAATTGCACACGAATGGCAATTGACTCTGTTTTTATTAGGCTTATGTCAAAAACTAGGTAGCTAGCCACGCGAAAAATAGTGTACACAACTCGTGAGGGAGTAGAATTGCCTCGCTCGTTTTTTTCAGCTCACTCGACTGCGCCTCGTGAGCCAAACAAAAGTCGCGTGCAAAATTCTACTTCCCTCACTCGTCGTGTAATATACTAATTCTTGTCCGTTGTAAACCTTTACCGTACAGTTTTCAAAAACTGCAGCTATAAAGTGTCAGGTTAGGAAAAATTCAACTTACTGGAGTAATCATGCTATCGTAATGGACGACTTACGAAGCAGGTAGCGCAAAAAATCAAACTTTACAAGCCGCTCACGTGAAAAGTACTTTTCTCATGATCCACGGAGAAAGTGGCTATTTTCACCATGGCAACCTCACGTCGTAAGAAACACTTTTATCTCAGCGTGTCATTTGCTTACTTTAAGTCACGGAGTGAACGAAAGTACTTTACGTCACTGCTAGGAGTGACGTAAAGTACTTTCCGTCATTGTTGGAAGTGACGTGTTTGGAGTGAGTCGTGGTGAAGTGCCTCACACTTCGCCGGTCAAGCGAAAAATAGCGTTCGCAACTCGTGAGGAGCGTCTTTACGCGCTCGTTGTTAGTAATTAGCAAACTCGGCTTCGCCTCTATCGCGAAACACAACTCGCGCGTAAAGTGAAGATTTCCTCACTTGCTGTGATATATACTATTACTTCACTCCTAGCAGTGACGTAAAGTACTTTCGTTCACTCCGTGACTCCGTGAGTAAGGAAATATCACGATGAGACTAAAGTGCTTCTTTCGTCGTGAGGTTGCCATGGTGGAAATAGCCACTTTCTGCGTAGGTCAAGCAAAAACCAAAGTTCGCACACTACAAGGTCTGCCTCACTAAGCAACCAGCATCTCTGATTTTGACCGCTTGTAATACATCACTTTTACTGATATTTCTTGCAAAAAAAGAAACACAAATAGCGCTGGTTCACGTTAAACTTGAGAAATAAGTCTCGTTATTCGCGATTGAAATTGAGAAAACAGGCCAATTTGCGGTTTCGCGATGCAAAGTCCGGGGCGGAATTAAGAAAATGCGCTAATTCACGTTTTATAGAACTCTTTTCACAGCTAAAATTGACAAACTGACAATCGAGAAAAATCACTCATTTGCGGCTGGAATTGAGGAAAAGCGCCAATTCACGGTTAAAATTGAGAAATGGAGCTCATTCACGCAGGTAAAATTGAGAGAAGGCGCCAGTTCGTGGTTTCTCAAACATCGGTAAACATTTCGAGAAAGAGCTAATTGACCGTTTTTATACATGTATATGGCAAGTTTGCAGGTGAAATTGAGAAGGAGCGTGACTTACCGCATACATTTTTGGAAAAAGTGCTTATTCACGGCTAAAATTACGGAATTACGGCGTTCGTTAGCCCGTGAAATTGAGGGGTCAAAATTAATGAAATTCGCTCTTACGCGTATTATGTGTGTACCTATATCAAAAATGCTTTATTTCACGGTTTTTTTTGAGAACTTTTCACGGCTAAAATGAAGAAAATGGGCTAGTTCGAGTTAGAATTGAGAAAAAGCACTCAGTTTCAGCTAAAATTAAGGAAAACGTCAATTCGAGGCTAAAAACAGTACTCATTCACGAGTAAAATCGGGGGAATAAAACTGTGTGCAACTACTCTTGAGAAAATTGGATCCACGCCTGTGGGCCAGCTTCACTGGCGAAAATATCAGATGCACCATTGCCTTTTTGCTGGCTTATAACAGGATCTGGAGGTTAGAATCGCGTCAATTCGCGGTCATCGGAGACTAAATTTGCACAGAAACGGCCACTATCCGTCAAAAAATTAATATCTGCTGGAAAACTGTCGTTTGTAGCCTTCTATTTCGGATTTTATGTCGAAAACCTGAAACTTCTCCCCCCCCCCGGAAAGTGATACTTTTGGAGCTAAACTTTGAATTTTAGACCTGAGACGGTAAACAGAGCTGGCATTTCCTCTTCCACCATAAGTCTGGATGGCACAGCGGGGTAAACACGATGTGAGCTAGCCAAAAACAAACGAAAATTGCGCGTCGAACCTGCGAAAATGGGATTTTAGTGTGAAAAATCGGTTTCCAAGTTAAGCCGACCCTCGAAATCGGCTTGTCAGCAACAAACATCGGCGAATTTTTTATTTTTGGTGAAACCGATAAGCGAAAATGTGTTGTTTTTTTTAGTGAGAAAAATCCGCAAAATTGGTTTTATGGAGAGGAATACAAGAAAGCCAGATCAGTGATTTGGCTGGATCGTGGGGCAGCTGCTCCATGAAATCTGCGCTTTTGATTCTAGGGGAGGGCAACTGCCCATCCCTGCCCCCCGCTGGCTACGCCCATGCCTTGAACCCCTCTTTCCTTCAAGGCTCCCTCCATGTTATTACTCCTCTACGCTTCAAGGTATCACCCGCGCTGCTTTTTACATCTTTTATGGGCGTGGCCTCAAAATAATACGTGGAGGGCGCGCTTTTCTATCCAACAAATACAACAGAAAACGACTTTTGATGCGAACAAATTTATTAATTCCTTAAATTTCAAGCCAAGTCAATTTGCGCAAATGATAATAAAGAGTTTTCCGGAAAGTCTGTCCCGGATTCAGATTTCCGAAGATGAAATGCTTTTGTTTGACGGTGTATACAGTTTTTCACGGAAAAAATGTCCTATTTCTTCCCGAGGAGATCTCACCATTTATCAATATCCAATCCTGCAACGAGGAAATAATTGGAAAGTCTTTGACCTTAACTTCTTGTCACGGACAGTTTGACTTTGATTTGTGACTTTTGAAAACAATGGGAAAATGCTTAAGGGGGACGGAGACGGAGCGTAAAAGAGAGAAAGAGACAGAGAGAAAGAAAAAAAAAAAACGCCTCAACTTTACGCTTGCCGCTCTTAGCACCGCCAGCCGCGCCGTGCCGCACAGGGAGAATAGATCGCCCGACTATGAGCTCTAAGAATTCCCAAAACGTCCTCAAGGTATTAATCGTTTTAATTTCACGCCAAAGCCACGCCTCCGCGCGTGTAATTATAGCTGCGAACTCACTAATTGGATGACTCTCTGCGAGCACTTTTCCCGTTGTGATGTTTGTGAATCGAAACATATATCACTCGTTTTCAAAGACTGAATAGACAAACAGCTTTTAGCTCGAAAGGCCTCTGAAATTGGACTCTCCTCCCCTCTCTCTTCACCAATGCAGTGATGCTTTTTAAAAAAGAATAAATAAATAAACAATTGAATAAAAACTCTTTGATTTTTTTTTTTTTTTTTTTTTTTTTTTCACAACCCTCTTCACAGAGTATAATGGTCGCTGAAAGGCGCTCAACCACTACCCCCCCCCCTACCGCACACCGGTGCAAATCACCATTATGAATTTGATTCAAAGTATATTGCACAATGCACGTTCCAAAACAATTATGGATCTCGAGGCAAAAAAAAAAAAAAAAACAGAAGAGAGCGGCTCCTTTGAAGACGCGGTTGAAATACTTATCCTCTTTGGGAGAGAAAGGGGTAAGTTTTTTGCATATTCTTGACGAGAATCAAAGGATATGGATGTAGTTGTGTTGTGTGGCATGAGGGGGAGGGGTAGAAGGGCAGAGAGGCTTTGAATGATCAAAGCCCCTTCGTATCGTGGGACTGTTACCAACGAGCTAAAAAAAAAAAAAGGAAAAGAGAGCCGGTGGTGAGTGGGAGGGGGTGGGGCACGATCTATTTCTAAGAATGAAGATTCGGCTAGGATGACAGCCTTGCAGCTGCTTGAATCTTAAAGTCGTATATTCCGTCCGGTGGGTAATATGACCGTTTTGTTCAATGAAAGGAAATAGCCGCTAATGGGCTGATTTGAAAAAAAAAAAAAAAAAAAAAAGCTCATCGACTTCTTCCCCATTCCTCTCAACACCCTTCTTAAAAACATTCCAACACGTTTTAATAGACGACGAAGGTGAAAAGATATTAGTGTGTTGACACCTCCAGTTAGTGTGTATGTTCACCCATGGTGGATCGCATTAGTGTAATTAAACGGCCGCTGTGACGTTCCACGGCTCGAAAGAATGTGTAATTACAGTTTTTTTTTTTAAGGAGGGTAGTAGACGCGAGAAGGGCTTACTCTCTGTCTCTTTCTGTACCATCACGGAGCTCTCTCTACAAGGCGAAAAAAACAAGAAGTAACGAGTCCACGGGAGTAGTGCGCCTGGATGAAGAGCGTTGGTCGAGTGGTGATGATGGCGGGGGGGATAAATGCTGTTGGGTAGTTTAAACGACGTGCTTGAGAGAGAGGACGTTTATTAAAAAGTTCTTTTTTTTTAATCAGAAGAAAATTCCAACGGGGAAGTTAGCTCGCATTTTGGCGTTGCGAGAGAAAAATACGTGGGATGTAGCACCTCTAAAAAAAGAAAAATCTGGGGCTCAAACAGGATTGGCTTCAGTACATTTTGACTTGAAACAATTGAAAGAAACTTCGAAGTTCTTACAATAATTTAGTTCCCCATGACCACATGCGCCAGGAGCTCGTCGGCAATATAATTTTTGACGGAAGCCTAGCTCCTTGAACGTAATATTCTCCTGATACGAAAGATCAGAAATCGCCTCATCGCACTGGGAAAAAATTATATTGTCGGTTTCCACGTGTAGAGAAACCCCAAAATAGAAATATTCAGCCGCCGATCAGACTTGCTAATATAGAAGGGGCTGGGAAAATTGTGTGTTTTGCTCTACTAGAAATGGCTTGGCAGCCATTAACTGCTTTAAAATAGGCAAACTATGGCTATTTCCACCGTAAAAACAGCTAAACTGACTGAAATCGCACTTCAAAGTGGCTAAACTGACGATTAGTGCCTAGCAAATGACTGAACTGGTTATATTTGCGACCTAAAAATTGCCAAACCGGTAATTCCCGCACTAAAAAATAGCCAAAGGGACTTGAAGCGCCCTAAAATGGCTAAGCTGACGCTGAGAATGGCTAAATCAACTATTTGCGCGCTAAAAATGGCAAAATCAATCATTTGCGCGCCAAAAATGGCAATACTGGCAATTTGCGCGCAAAAAATGGCAATACTGGCAATTCGCGCGCCAAAAATGGCCAATATTGATCATTCTCGTCTCTGGCTTGACGGATATTCGCGTTCCAAAAACGGTTCAACTGACTATTCGCACCCAGAAAATGCCCGAACAGATGATTCAGAAAAATGCAAAATCTACCATTCGCGAGCAACGAATGGCCAAACTGACCATCCTTTGCTTTTGGCTTGACGTGACTATTTTTATGGCCTGAAAATGGCAAAAATGACGATTCGCACCTTGAAAATGGCTAAACTGACTGGCGATTTACGCTTTAAAAATGAAGAAACTGACTTTACAAGCCCCGAATTTGCGCCCTGAAATGCCTGAACAGGTGATTCCAGCCCCGAATTCGGGCAAAACTGACCATTCGTGCGAGGAACATGGCTAAACATGCAATGCCTGCTGGAGGAAAAAAAAAAAAACCTGACGATTCTTGCCTTGAAAATATCGCACTGGCTAATATTCACTTGTTGTATAAATGAACAGACAATTTGCACCTTGGAAATGGCAAACATGACCATTCGCGACCTTAAAATGGTACGACCACACAAATGGCAAAACTGACTGTTTGCGTCCGAAAGTCGTCAATACTGCATTTGCGCCATGTATGTATATGTATGCGGCTTAAATGACGCTATTCATGGCACACGTGATGTGACTTGCTGCGCCGAAAAAAAATTGCCAAATAAGAGGCTATTCGCACCCTAAAAAGACATTAATTGATTCAATCGGTGGAACCATTCGATCCCCCCCCCCCAACCGAATAGCACCGTCTTCATCTTACCAACTGAAGTGAAGGAGATGGTCAACCCTCCTGATCTGGGACAAAATTTTCGTTTTGTCACCATCCGCTCGTACTGGTGACCCTGGAGTCAATAGAATCGGCTGATACCGAGGCCTGGCCCCTCCCTTGGATCGGCCACTGGCCATGACCCCATCCTACCACCGCACCTACCAACACCACACCACACATAGGACATGGAGTTCGTTTAGCATGTTTAGCCATTTTCTAGGTCTGAATGCTCAGTTTTGACCGTTTTGAGGGCAGTAAACACCTGCTCAGGGATTTTTAGAGCGCAAATTACGGGCGATTCGTCCAGGTTTTCCATTTTTTTTTTTTAGGGCGTATAATATTCAGGTCAAGCCAAAGGTGTGAATGGTCAGGGTTGGCTATTTTTGGCGCGCGAATGGTCGATTTCGCCAGCTTAGCCATTTTTAGGGCACTTGAAGTCTGTATGGCTATTTTTAGAGCGGGAATTTCCAGTTTGGCAATTTTCAGGGCGCAAATATAATCAGTTCAGCCCTTTGCAAAGCACCAATGGTGAGTTTTGCCTCTTTGGGGCGCTATTACAGTCAGTTTAGCTGTTTTTACGGTGGGAATATTCATAAATTTGCTATTTCGTTTGGGGCGAAATCTTGTAATATACCATTTTGCCCCTTTTCACAGTGTAATGCGGCTATTTCCTATCTTTTGGTTAGGAGAATGTTCTGGGAGCTCGGCTTCCGTGAAAAATTAATTCTTCTACGAGCTCCATACAAATTCTATTCCCTGGTCGAGGAGGGCGAAATCTTGTCAAAAACAAGGATTTTGCCCCTTTTCCCAGCGTAATACAACGATTTCTTATCTTTCGTATTAGGAGAACAACATAATGTTCTGGGAGCTCGGCTTCCGTCAAAAATTATTTCGTCTACGAGCTTCATGCAAACTCCATTCTCCGGGTCAAAAACGATGATTTTGCCTCTTTTCCCCAGTGTAATGCGGCTATTTCCTATCTATCATATTAAGAGAATGTAGTGTTCTGGGTGCTCAGCTTCCATAAAAAAATTATTTCCAGTAATCTCGAGGCTCCAATTGTGGGGCCATACTCTATGGGCGTGGCCAGGGCCCCTGTGGCCCCTCCCTTGGATCCGTCACTGGCTGCACATGTGAAAAAAAAACGCGGTTAATATTGACAAAAGCAACGCTAATTAAGGTTGAAATTGGGCAAAAATGGCTATTCACAACTGAAATTGCATATAAAAATTCGCATAATATCGCACAACTGGCATATAAAAAAGAGAATAGATGCTAATTCACTGCAAAAGTAGCAGAAAACGCTATTTAAGAGCCAAAATTGAGAAACATCGCCTCTGCGAATACCTAAAATAGGATAAAATGAAACAAAATAACTAAATGGCAGGTGAAATTGAAA
Source organism: Corythucha ciliata (assembly GCA_038030265.1). Taxonomy (NCBI): domain Eukaryota; kingdom Metazoa; phylum Arthropoda; class Insecta; order Hemiptera; family Tingidae; genus Corythucha; species Corythucha ciliata. The sequence goes on from CM075941.1 coordinate 45,745,033, forward strand.
AAAAAATCCGTATTTTCTAAAAGGTTCAAGGCTCAAACCGAAAAACTGCGATAATCCATAGCAGAAAGTAAAAAAAAAAAATACTAATGCAGATCTAAAATGTAAAACAACAATAACGCGGCAAAATATTTAAAAAAAATTACTAATTAGCGCGGTTAAATTAAGAAAAACTCTAAATGTTGAACTCTCTCTCTCTCTCTAAAAACTCTCAGAAAAGAAATGCTAATTCGGACCTAAATGAGAAAACTCTAATTTTCAGCTCAAATTGAGAAAAAGTGCTAATTCGCTGCTAAAAATGGGGAAAAAGTTTAAAAAAGAAAACGTCAATTCATGGCTAAAATTGAGAAAATTCGCGAATTCACGGGCTAGAATGGAGAAAAAGCGTTAGTCCGCGTCTAAACTTGAGGAAAATCACCAATTCACGGCCAAAATTGTGGTAAAATTTCTAAAATGAATTCTCTTCTTCGCGCCTTCTGAAGACAACTGTGTGGCTAAAATTGAGAAAAACGGCAAATTCAGGGGCGTACCTAGAAATCCTTCTGGAGAGGGGGCGATTCCGGCAGTCCACAGTCTACTAAGGACCGGCGGGGGACGGGTGTTGTAATGAATGCCCTTCGTATTGATGGAATTTCGCAAAAACTTGGCTAAAAACGGCTTCCCGGAGGGGCAGATCCAACCCCCCCCCCCTATTCGATATTAAAAAATGTTACGAAAATTACTATTTTCACCTATTATGCAGACACTATTGAGTAGTGAAGGTGCACCCATGGGGGAGGGGTGTATTGCTCCACCAATGCTGACTTGTTTCCACCACCACTGCCGGACGCGGTTCATAGGGAAGGAGTTATGTTTAGATGGGGTTGGGGTATTTACCCATTCGGCACGAACATGAGGCCCGACTGTCATATGATAGCTCCGATGGTGTTGATCCCAGACATTCGATAGATTTTCCGATTTAAGTCTGGGCGACGATGGAGTTGAATCGATGACCACTGTGTCCGTCTCTTCGGTTGTTATGTCCTCCGCTGTAATTGGGGAGGCTTCGAGGGAGACGTCTTCGGTAGGACTCGGTGACACGACAAATCTAAAAAATATAAAATGACTATTCCTGACATAACACGTCCTTCGCGACCCCCCTTCCCTGTGGGCGACACCTCAAGTTTTGAGGGCTGAAATTTACATTAAGTTTGTGTGGAGGACCCCACGATACTTCCATGTTCCCGTCGTTCGCTTACAACATGCCTTTCACATGAAACAATTCCGACACGAGTGATTAATAATTAAAACTCACCCATCAAAATTAATTAATTTGCCCTAGCCTGTCCTGAAGTTCTGTTCTCATAAAAATGCCAAAGTTCTAAAATTTGCTGGAAAGAGCTCTATGTCTCTCAATATTCATCCCATGTCAACTTTTGTAAGTAAAGTAGTTTTCCACGACGAATATGGAACGGGCTACAGCCTATCGAAATTGCTGTTCTAAATGGTCGAAGGTCCTAAAATCGCCTTTTTTTCGAACCAAGTAGTTCGATTGTGCTTTACTTTGGACTATTTTATGACTTTTTATTTTGATTTTTTGTATGAAAGAACGAATACGATTGATTGAAGGAGGATTGAAAATTGAGTGACGATTGATGGTTGCAGTCGTTGATGGATAAGGGTTGGTAATTGAAGATTAGTCGATGTGGGCTGAGGGTTGATTATTGATTATGTGCGACGCAGAATTTTGGATTTAGGGTTATGGAAATTTTAGTGTTTGAGGAATGAAGACTGCGGGATTGATGATTCAGGGATTGTGTGGAGGACCACACGATACTTCCATGTACTCAATTTTGGCTTTCTTCAATTACGCATACAACAAAAATAAATGAGAAAAGTTCAATGGCCGTATCAATTTTTTCAGTGCTCCGACCCTTCCGATTTCATGCTGGTTAAAGGGTAACATGGGCGCGCGAGTTTTATTTCACATTTTTCGACTAGCGCTGAGGCAGAGGAGCGGTGCATGACGGAGTGATTCGAAAACCGAGAACATCGATTTCTTCTACATCGAAAACACATTTTGCGGGACTAAGGCAGATTCTGTAATCTTTGAATCATTGGAACACAAGATGTTCTTCGTGTTCCTCTGGAGACGTAGAAGCGACCAGGACGTCATCGAGGTATGTGAAGACGAACGGGAGGTCCCGAAGAACTTCGCCCATGAATCGCTGGAAAGTCTGACCGGCATTTTTCAGACCGAAAATCATCATTGGGAATTCACAGAGTCCCAAGGGGGTGATAATGGCTGTTTTCTCGATGTCGGCAGGTGCTTGGCTCTTGCAGTCTCGCAAGACTCTTGCAACAAGAACAAGATCAAGACTAAGACTTGATTGTGGATGCAAGACCAAGACTTACCCTGCAAGAACAAGACTTCCTGCAAGACTCCGGGAATGTATGTCTTGCGCAAGAACAAGAGTCTTCTGCAAGACTCTTGCGATTCTTGCAAAAAAAAGAAGAAGGATTTTTCAGAAAAGCTAGCCTGTTTGACGGGAAAAGGGAGAGGGCTCTGAAGACGTTTATTCGGAAAAAAACGCACTCAGAGACATAAAAGGTTGTATACTTGTCCCCTAGTCTTCATCATCATCATCTTATTTTTTTATTTTTACTGGTTTCCTCTTTTTCCGTACTGAGTCGTTCTCTCCGCTTTGCGTTCAATTTTTCGGTGCAGCGTGAAAGAACCACCCGCTATTTCATCATCGAGAAGTAAATTTAAATAAATTTGTACTCCAATTCCAAGTGAAACATAAGAACAGAAGCGTGGAATCTGCAAACTGTGTTTTTCTCGAGGAGAGAAGTGTAAATGAATGAAAAATCTCATCACTTCGGACGGGATTCGAAAGGCACATTCTATCTTTGCATAAAAGCGATTCACGCCCCACAATAAATCTATCCTTCAAAGGCGCATATTTAGTAAAAATAGGTGTGGGGGGGGGGGTCACTCGAATCATTTCTCAACAAAAAATATGGTGAGGGTGGGGAGAGGGCTGAAAAATCGCTGTATGCCATTTGATTTTCCTGGCGCTTCTAAATTCGGCTCAAGAATTCCAAGACAACTAGTGCCTCCAATTATGGGCGGGGGAGATGCTCGGGTCATTTCTCGTGAATCCCGTCCACCTTTGTCCAATCAACCCTCGTCTACTAAATGGATTATACTTCCTAGCCTTATTTATGCACCAATCCTGGGTTTTATGTACTCGTTTCAATCTCCTTTTAGAGCGCATCCACCCAGTTTGGTCACTTTTGGAGTACGAATTTCAAACATTTTGTTAGTCGGTTTTACCATTTTTTAAGTTATGATAGTCTAACAAGGCATTTTTTTTTTTTTTTTTTTAGTGAAAAGTCCGTCAAACCAAACTACTTTTTCGGCGCGAATGGTCAGTTGCCATTTTTAGGATGAAAATTGTCTGGATGGCTATTTTTAGGGTGTGGAATAGTCGATGCGGTTTTTTTACGGCTTGAATCATGAAATTGACATTCTAGGGTCCGATGGTGGTCAGTTTGGTCATTTTCGAGCACGAACGGTTGATTTTGCCATTTATTTTCATTGCCTGAGTTGTCTGTGTAGGCAATTATGAATATAGGGCCCGTATGGTTATTTTATTTCATGTTTTTGGCCGTTTTGTGGTGCGTGAACCGTCGATTTGGTCATTTTTATGTCAAGAATCATCATTTTTGTGAATGGTCAATTGTCATGGCGCCAATCGTTAGTTTAGCCATTTTTGGTGCGCATAGATGCAAATAATTCGGAGCCGGAACTATTTGGCAATATTTAGCGCACAAATTGTCAGTTTAGCCATTTTGAAGGCCGCGTTTCAAAGCTGCAAATCTTCAATTTTGTCATTTTGGGGGCGCAAATGGTCATTTTGGCCGGTTTTTGGGTATGAATAGTCCGTTGAGGTAATGCGCAAGTAGTCAGTATTGAACCAGGTTGAGCGAATGTTTAGGTTGGCCATTTTCGCCGCGCGAGTGGTCGATTTTACTATTATCAGGCCAGGACATTATATGCTAACGACATTTTCAATGCCCGAATCGTCATTTCTGTCTTTTTTAAGGTGTTTAAGGTTTAAGGTAAGTGTCTGTTTAGCCATTTCCTGATACGAGTCAGACCGCCCATTTATACAGTGAAAATCGCCAGAAAATTGTCAGTTTAGCCATTTTCCCAGCGCGAATCGTCAGAATTAGCTTTTTTCTCTCTCTCGCGTATAATAGTCTCTTTATCCATCATTACGTTTAGAATAGCTAGTTTTAGTAGGTTTTGGCTATTTTTTAGCACGCAGCAATTTCTCAAGTTTATTGTCCGAACCGGTTGATCAACAATACTCCTTTACGGGGTGAAATTGAAAGTTCTGGCATTTGGCAACTATGGCTACATCCCTTAAGTTATATGTATTTATGTAGTGCCATGAATTAATGTAAAAAGAAGGGGCAGATATATTCTTAGTGACCCCCCGGCCCGCGTGGCCCGCCAATCCTTTGTATCCACCCCTGGTTAGGAAAAGAGGCAGGGGACGGTTGATGATGAAAGGGGTTGATGGTAAGGGGAGGCGTTAACAATTTATTATGTATGTACATTAATTTTTCTTGCTATTGTTTTTCTTATGATTTGAGGGAGGTGGGTCCATATGACCTCTGGATGCGCGCTAGTCATCATTGACAGCGGCTAAATCCCTCGCACCATAAAAGTTACTGATTTATTTCCCTCATTGTACTGTACTGGTTCCGTTACCTCGTTCTGTTAATTTTATTCAATTTTATTCCCTCGCACCATAAAAGTTACTGATTTATTTCCCTCGTTTTTAACTTCCGAGAAAGAACAATTAAGTTCATAGTAGTGACCGTCACCCCCCCTTCTAGAGTGCAAGAGTCTTGCGAGACTCTTGACAAGACTGAGCCTGCGAGACCAAGACCAAGACTGGATTGTGAATGTAAGACCAAGACGCAAGACTCGCTATGCAAGACCAAGACTGTCAAGTATAATAAAGTAAAATATAGGGCCTGATTTTATTTGAAAGGATCGTGTTCTCATAAGTTTTGGTACCCAAGCTATCACGACAGCACGATTTTGGAAAATGTGTTACTTCCTCATTAAAATAACTAATTATGAAAGGGATGCTACAACTATAGCCCGGCCAAAGATTGAAGAACATCGAATCTCCACCTAAGTTCTCACTGAGAGCTTCCCCTTACCCCTTCCATTGTACAGCCGTTTACCTCCTAAAGTTTTGACTTCTTATCACTCGGGGATCGCGGTTCACTGATCTTTCTGACTACAACTGGTAGATATTTTGATTTGTTAAATTTTGTCAAGAATCCTTATTTTTCGTGCTCAAATACTAAAATGTTTCACTTTTCCTTCGGTCTTTCGTCGGAAGGGTTGATATTTAAACGTACCGTGGAATTCATTGTTTGTGCAATTCCTTCCGAAGCTGTGAGGCTGAGTTGCCGAAGTGAGTAAGCCAACATGATAATTATTTTCCTATTTATTTTACAATCTACGCATCGTTATCCTTGGTATGATTCCTATTTTTGGTTTTAGGTCCGGAAGAACGTCCTTTGTCGAGACAAACCTTCTCAAAACGCGTCTTTAACCAGGAAAACTACAACCCGATTGCTCGACAAATCAGTTGAAGCCTACTTCGTTAAATTGAAACGTTCCTGGTCCGAGCGACGGAAAATAGCCACAAATCTCTACTTTTACATAGTTATCTGTTGTTTTTTTGGTGAAACTGTCGGGATTTCACGGAATCCTCAAGTAAAAGTCTTATTAAGACCCCCACACACGGGTTGTCTTGTCTTTGACTCGAACTCGAAGCGTTTCAATGTCGAACACGAATGCAATTTACAGAAGCCCCTTTCGAGTTAGCGTCGAAAACAAGACAAACTGTGTGTGGAGGGCCCTACATGTTTATTTGCCGTTCTAAAAAGTTATCTACTTGCCTGCGTGGTATCCATGTCTGACTGTTTTCTTTCTGAATACATGTTTGCATTTTTTACTTGACTGGATGTTTTCGTTGAAACTGACCAGACGCGGGCCAACAGTTTTGCCTAAGGGGGGGGGGGGCAGCAAAGTAAGTCCCTTTGCCACTTGGCAAACTTTAGCGTAGCCACAACCTAAAAAATTCATTTCGTCTTCAAGAAACAAGGGCCGGGTCTCCTACCTAAATCGATTTTTGCCAGGTAAGATAAGGTCGAGCGCCAAGAGCGGGGTTCATAATGCACAGTCTACTCGGAGAACAATACAGCGATTTCCCTTTTCACCCACTTAATCACTACCACACACCGCCACCGATTATACTAAAAAGTAGGAACTTCACACCACCACAATCCAGATCGTTAGACCGACAAACCAAACAATTTGGCTCACGGTGTGATTCAAGACTAATCATAGGCATGTGGCACTTTCAGAAACAAAAATCGCCATTTTTGACTCTCACAAACGCCAGATTTGCGGATTTTTGCTCTTCCAAATCTTTTGGTGGATTTTTCGTAATTTCGATTTTTTTGAATCGTAATTTCGTGAAATTTGCTTGTTCAAAATCAAAATTTCGTGGGTTTTGCTCTTTCAAAAACCTCTTTTACTGAATTTCACTCTTTCAGAACCTTTATTACATAAAATTTATTATAAATTTATTTATATGACAAAGACCAACGTCGAAAAGCCAGAGCAGTTCATCCACCAAGGGAGGGGGGCGGTTTTATCATTGCACATAGCGGAACCGTTTTTTCTCAGTTTGGCAACATGTCTCTTTGTGAAGCTCGGAAGTTGAATTCAGCAACATGAAACACAAAGAAATGCATAAATAGTAAATTAGTACTAAACAGTAATTTGTTTTAGGCGAAGGACCGCTGAGTGAATGTTAACAGTCCATACTCCTCCTCCATTTGTTTGTAGGAAGAACCCACGTAACAGGGGCAGCCATCCGCTCCAACCAAGGTATATATGGTCAACGGATATGGGGCGGCGCATCAACTAGATGCCGAGTAGGCTGGAGATAGGAGTTGAGTGGCATAGGCTCGGTGTCGCTCGCAAATATAGGGTAAGAAGGCAAGTGTGAAATCAGAAATGATTTGCAATCCAACTCACTGAATACACCTCATTCTGAAAACGCTTTACATCAGGGGTGGCCAACCCACGGCTGAGCCTTTCACAATGGCCCGCCCGTGGCCTGCAGTGTAAATTATCTTTTTTAATGTTGGATTTTGGCGCCCCATGGAAAACGCTGAAACTCGCGCCTCCTCGTGGGAGGCCAGAATTGAGAAGGCGCACTTATGTGCTGTTCTTGGGACAAGTAAGCGGATAAAAGTTCTGAATGTGCTAATATTCGTGCCCTCTTAATCCAGACCAAAATGGAAAAAAAAAAAAAACACTATTTTTGGGCTAAAATTGAGATAAATGGCTAATTCACGGCAACACATACTGAAAAAAATCTCTGATTAACGGACAGAAGCGAGAAAAAGTGCTGAATTTACGGCTAAAATTAAGAAAAATACGTAGCTAATTCGCGGGGTAAAACGTTGCTTAACGGCCAAAATTGAGAAAAAGCGCTAAAATCGCGGATAAAGTGTAAAAAGAAAAGCAGTAATTCGCGGTAAAAATTACGAAACATGCTATTTTTGCACACTTCTTCTTCCAACCTATAAATGGAGACATATGTTCCGCTTGACCACTCCGTTTTGCCCCCGTTGGGGAAAGTGCATGGTTCCCTTTGCTAAACAAAGGACGGATAATATTGAAGCTAGGTTAAACTACAAATATAGTTCTTACATTTAAAAAACGGCTTGTATGAAACTACTAAAAAAATCCATGCACGTTCCCCCTCAAAACAATAAATAAATACAAATATATAAAATAAAAATCAGTGAAATGTTGAAAAGACGAAAACGAAAAAGAATTGCTAAAGACTGTTAAATAACTACCAGCAGAAGGTGTCGGAAAAATCGAAGGGCCGCTCCTGATAGGATTTCGTGAAGGAAGATCACCTCGAAATTAACAGCCAACATTCCAACGCAACTACGTGAATTAACTGACTAATAATGGCAGCGAAATGCGAAACGGATGACAGCGATCCGAATGAAAGTTCCTGAGGCCCAAAAAATGCCATTTGAGTTTGGCAGAAGAAGTCTCAATGTCATCGGAGAAAGAACCAAAACTGAAATGCCAGTAACAGAAAGAGCAGCACAAAAGAGGGGGAGGCAACGTCTCCTAGATGAAACTTCGGCACAAAGAGTCTGGACAAGAATTGGAAACTACTAGACAAACGGCAGCCCAAGAAATGAATTTTAAAAAAATTGAAAGGATTTTGCGGAACAAGAAGTCATCGACGGACGGTTCCTGAGCAGTGGCAAGCTTAACCAGCGGCGCTTCCTTCCCACTTAACACAACGACAGTAAACATAGAAATCGACAATGCTGAGAGCGCAAAATTTTAGGCAACGCCGAATAACTCTCTGCACACGGCTCGGATCCCTTGAAACATCAAAAAACTCGCTGCTCATCTGCAGCGATTCGTCCCAAAGAGAGTCCTACAAGTGAATTTGATCACTCTGAGTCACGTATCAATTCATCTTCCTGCTCATTCCCAAACCTGAGTTGGGGAAAAATGAATTTTTGCTTCTTTCGAGGCAATGATAACTTGCGTTGTTCATGACTATGACACTGCCTGCCGGCACGTTGGGTAGGAAGCACGTACTGAGCCATTTCGAGAAATTCTCAGCATTCATGGACGTGTGATAGTCCCCTGAAGTACTTGAGGATTTGAAAATCAGGAGACCGTCTTTAACGAAGCCTTGCTCCCCACCTCCATGAACAATAATAAGTCGATTGCCCTTGCCTGAAATATAAAATCACGAGAAACTATTTTCATGCTAAAGAAATGAAGAATCATCAGCTCACCTATTTTATGAGTAGCCCCCAATTCGTCCTCCTACTGCCAACATGATGTAACGTTGTGGGCCTCTTGTACGTACGTTTCATCCAGGAAGACAATATTCTTGTTGGCCTCTCGATGTTTTTTTATCTCCCTCAGATACCGGGCTGCAATTTCTGGCCGCTCAATTGGAATCTTACGATTGGATTGACACTTCTTCCACCTAAACCCCAGGTGATGTAGGCGCTGCCGAATGTACTCCTTACCGCAGTCTACAACGCCTTGCTCTAGTAACTCCTTATGGAGAAGCCTAATTGACGGGCACTGCTTTTTAACAGCATAAAACTCGCGAACTTTAAAACGAATGGCACTGTCAGTAAAAGAATCGAACTCGACTCGCTTCTTATGTGGAATGTTCTTCCTCGTAGGTGTGGTGAAAAGTGACCGACTCGTACTCGAGCCCTTTGAGGTCGATCGTTCGGCTTCCTTCACGATGCGGAAAACAGAAGACCGGGAAACACCGGTCGCCTCAGCCACCAAACTGTTGATGTCGGGCTTAGGCTCTTCCTCTACCTTCTGCCGGGTAAAATACTGAAAAACTGAAAACCCGATTTGCCATGCTTGGCTTCCTAAAGTTCTTCTTTTCGGTATTTCACTCATTTCTGAAATCAAATACAACATCTTGTGTCTCAAAGTATTAAAATCATTAATTATCTCATGTCTACTTACGACAAAAAAAACGTTGAGGCAAAAAAACACTCATACCACTGATAGAAATATCGGAAAATATCGATTGCACGAAAAACTGGTGGGGGGGTTAAGTACATACTAATCGGCGATAGTAGCGCTACCGTCGATTTCTTTAGTCTTTAGCCGGGCTATAGTCAGTTTGTGTTTATACATCGATCGGGTGAGTTGTTGGTTTTATTATGTATCGTTTTAAGTTATCTATTATGTCTGTACCTACTGGTTCCGTTACCTCGTTCTTTTAATTTTATTCATTGTTGTTGTTGACCCTCTTGCTTGTTGTCATTATTTGTTAATTTATATGTTCCATTCAAGCTCTGACGAGGATTTTTGATGTCTATTGAATCTAGGTGTTTTGAAAATGGCTGTTTAGCCCAAACCGGTCAAAATAAAATACATCAACGGCGGGAGAGGACTCATTTTCATTCTGATTCATCATTTAATTTAAAAGCACAGTGGCGAAAATACCTTCGATTGCTCGTACTGTCAGTTGAAATGCATCAGAGATAATGAATCTAGTGAACGTCTTCGAAGGCACGCCGCCGCGCCGGCGAGATTTTGTTGAATTGCCCACACTGAGTACAAGTGTGACAGTGAAATTGACCGTGTTGGGCATTATTCCAAGGTACGCCGCTGAGAAACTCGCCGAGAAAATGGGTGATTTTTAGCGATTTTGCAGTTGCGAAGTTGTCATTTTTCCTAATTTGAGCCCCGAATCATCGTTGTTTTATATTATTTTATTTCCATAGCCTTGAATTAGTTTTTTTGCTAACCTTTTTTTTGACTTATTATTTCTCAATAATAAGTATTTGTAATCGTATCGCAAAACATTTTTTGCCCCCCCCCCCAAATTTGTAGTTTTACGTTTCAAAGTTTGTAGAATCCAAATCTGAAATTTAAAAAAAATGTCTGTCCGCCGTCCAGGACATATCTTGGCCTAGGATTGCTCGAAAAAACTCGTCCTTTCGCACACAGACTCCATTTGGGGTCTACTTGGTCCTAACATCTGATCAGTTTGATCAAATAACTCCCTGGGGTTTTATGGGCCAAAAGCGGGTCCAAAATGGGGATTTTCAAAGGATTTGGGATCATAGGGGTGTGGGGTGTCAATTTTCATGTAATTTCAAGCCGGATTTTACTACATCCATGAATAATAAACCCATAAACAGTCGAAATAATAAGGCATATATCGGCATAATAAAAAGGCAATATCGTTTCAACTTAAGAACCCTTTTTCAATAGTTTTTGTATAAAGCAGGAGGTTTTTTTAAAAAAATTTTTCCCCTCCCTTCACCTTGAATTCAAAATTGAATTAATCTTAGCTTTTAAATATCATAGCGAAACAATATAGTTAATACTGAATGTTTCTGTGTATTCTGAGGTAATTCATCTGTCAACAATACCTGCACAATAAAAATTCTACCTTCTCTACCATTTTAGCCATGAAGTGGCATCTATTCTATGCCGCGAATGAACGCTTTTTCGCAGTCTCAGACACGTATATTAGCGCTTTTTCCTTACATTTTGATGCGAACTTGCCCCAAGAACAGCATATTAGTGCAACTTCTCGTACATATTTATCCGCTTAAGGACCTAAAAAAAAACTGGGAAACAGCGAGCAGCGTATTTTCTCTATCTTAGACGCGAAGTTACCGCCAGAAGGCGTGATGTCTCACAACTTGAGCCTTCAGAATATCGCTTTTGTGGGCCAAGTCTATACCTAATACTCAGCTACACTCTTTGATGATAATCTTCAACGTTTTATTCCGACTTATTGGGTCGGATGGATTGAAAATCGTCGGAAGGTGCCCATATCGCTGCCCAACAGCACACAAAAAGTTGTTTTCACCTATACCTACATCCATGAACATTTATGACCATAAAAATCCTAATTTTTAAGCTTTCAACTTTAAGTTTTTCGGGGTCCCATAAATCCTCGCCCCTGCCTTACGCTATTTTTTACGCTATAATTAGCGCATTATTTCAAATCAATCTGCAATTTAGCGTTTTTCTCCATTTTACCCGCTGTTTCGACTCGTAACAGAAACGCCTTAAATTCGTTCGAACCAACAATTATATTATTTTATTATGTAGGAACATGTGTGTGTGATGGTCCAGGGTTCAAACATCTTCCCCGGGCGTCTTAAGTTTCAGGTGGAGGGCAAAGTCGGCGAACTGGCCGCTGTATGATGCTGGAGGAAGTTACTGGAAGTCAATTCCAGGATAGACCTTAACGATGACACCTCTGTCCCATTGAAGAGGGGGAGCATTTTCTTCCACGACGAGTACCACATCCCCAATATTAGCTAATTTTGACGGTGTATTCCACCTGGTTTTTTGTTGCATTTCTTGTAGATATTCTAGTCGCCATCTTTTCCAAAATTGCTGCATTGTGTTCTTGATGAATCGCCATTTCGAGGTCAGAGTAGACCGATCGTCAAAATTTGGCTCGGCCGGCAAATTAGTCAAAGGACGTTGAACCAAAAAATGGGCTGGAGTTAAGACCGACAAATCTTTTGGAGACTTCGGCGACGTTACAGTCATAGGGCGAGAGTTAAGAACAGCTTCTACTTGGACCGAAATAGTTTGAAAGGTTTCCATTGTTGGAATTTGATTCTTTAGTACCAGCTTAAGTAAACGCTTCATCGATTTGACGGCGCCCTCCCAAAGACCTCCGAAATGAGGTGCGTACGGAGGTATGAAGTGCCATTCGGTCAAATTGTTGGTGGCTTTCATCGAGCAAGCTTTTTGATGTTCCGGACTAAGTAGAAGATGCCGTAATTTCTTAATTTCATTCGCGGCTCCAAGAAAATGTCGACCATTGTCACTCCAAACAGCTGACGGATAGCCTCTTCTTGAGACAAAACGTTCGTAGGCGATTATCAACTTGTCTGTTGACAGGTCCGAAACGACTTCAATGTGGACTGCTTTCGTAGAAAAACACAAGAAAACAGCAAGGTATACGTCTATTATCTTGGAGCCACGCTTCCAGTGTTCGATACTTTGAAAGGCCCAGCAAAGTCGACACCGATAATGTGAAAAGGATAAGTACCGCTAACCCGTTCTTTGGGCAAATCAGTCATAGGAGGCTCGTACGGTCGAGGCTTCACTGAAAAACATCGAACACACTTACTCAACTGACGCCGTACGGTATTTCTTCGAATGACGATCCAATACTGCGTTCTGATGTAAGCGTACGCAGCCTGAGGACCTACATGTAAACATGATGTGCGAGCTTGGTCAATTACAAGTCTTGTGAGAGGATGCTTTTGTGGAGTAGAGCAGGATGTTTCGCTTTCCCGGAAAGATTTGAATAGTTAAGACGTCCTCCAACTCGAAAAATTTCTTTGCAGTCGATGAAAAGACCCAGGACTTTTGTCAAACGTACGTTTGGTTTCGAGAGTTGAGCGTCGGAGAGCTCCAGAGAAAGTTCTTGCGCCTGCGCTCTGTGAATTAATACATCCATCGCGTGTCTACGTTCTGAAGCTGATAGGGGGCCTATGCGTCGCACGTCCAACTACTGATTGAAGGGTAGTGAGATTGGAAAATTTGTCTTCCAGTACTTCTTTTAACCCTGTTAATTCGCGGACTGAATACGAGGTGGTCAAAACAGTCTTGGTTTTGATTTGAACAGTTGGATGAACGAGCTCCGGAGTAATCCTGACTAGAGGCCAATTCAGGGGGTATTCTTTCAACCACGGGGGGCCTTCCCACCATAAATCATTGGTGAGGAGGTCCGAAGCTTTCAAGCCACGAGATGCTGAATCGGCAGGATTCTCTTCCGACGCTATGTGGTACCAGTGACTTGCAGCGAACGTTTGACAGGATGTCTGCAACTCGGTTACCGACGAAAACTTTCCACACAGGTGGTGGATTTGCAGTAATCCACGATAGAGCTATCATAGAGTCACTGAAAGCAAGCACGTGCTCTGGATCGAGTCGAGGAATGAGTGGTAAAAACTTCTTAGTCGTTCTTCCCAGAAGTTGAGCGGCACAAAGTTCCAGACGTGGCACAGTGACTGGTTTCACTGGTGCGATACGAGCTTTTGCTGTTAAGAGGCGAACCGAACTGTCTTTTGAATCTTGAGACCTGCTGACAATGTATAAAACTGCACCGTAGGCACGCTCCGAAGCGTCGGCGAAACCGACTAACCATAAGTCAGCTGAATGACTTTTTATAAGACGAGGTAGTTTTATATTTTTCAATGCGGGGAGTTGAAGAGCCAAATTTTTCCAGTCATCAACAATGGAGAGGGGTAACTGATCGTCCCCGTGGTACGGGTTTTGACAAATTCTCCGGAAAATTCCTGTTGCAAAGACCGTTACTGGTATCAACCAGCCTAGGGGATCGAAAATCTTTGAAATTTGGCTTGCGATTTCTCATTTTGTATAGATTTCGAGAACGGGGACTATGTCGAAATGGAACACACCTAGCTTTGGATTCCAACACAGCCCAAGAATTTTTAGAGTTTTTGCTTCTTGAATATCCATTGAAACCGAATCGAGAGAAGGAAGAATATGGTCTTTAGGAATGTCGTCGAGTAGCCTGGGGTGATTAGCTTCCCACTTCCTGGCTTCAAGAGCAAGCTACGGAAAGTAAATTTTGGACTTCTCGTCTTGTTTCAAGAGCCTCGTCGATAGTCGGACCACCACCGTTGATGTAATCCATAAATCCACGTACGTTCTTTTGAAAAGAATTTCAGAACCGACAGGGTGTGAATTTTTGTTTTCAACGGCTAAAGTTTGAACTACATTTCCCGCCAGGTATGGCGCGCATGCTGTTCCGTAAGTAACCGTAGTCAACCTGTAATCTTGAATCAGTTCGGTTGGGAAAAACCTTCATATGATGCGCAAGTATTCTCGGTCTGCAGGAAAACGTAATAATTGGCGAAACATTTGACGAATGTCGGCTGTGAATACCCTCCGATCGAAACGAAACCTGGTGATGACATCTCCCAGGTTGAGTTGGAGTCTGGGTCCGGTGAGCAAAATGTCATTGAGAGAATTTCCGTTGGATGTACGTTGGAATGCGTTAAAGACCACACGGATTTGTTCAGGAGGTTCATCTGGGCGGTGTACAACGGGGCAGGTAAAAATGTGTCTGGGCAGGTGTTCCATGTGACCGAGCTGCAAATATTCTCGAATAAAATTTTCATAAGGGGCCTTGAATTTCGGATCTTTTAGAAAAAGGCGTTCGATCGCCTTTCGCCGACTGGTACCCAAAACTGAAGGGTCGGTTCTGAACGGTAAAGTAACTATAAAACGACCATCAAGAGTCTTTCTAGTTGAATTGGCGAAAATGTCTTCTGCTTTAGATTCATCAGGCGTGAGTGGAAGAGCCTCTTCGACTGATTCCAGACGAAACATTTGTTCTAAAAGGCGAGCATTGTCAGCAAAGGAGTCGCGAATTGTGGAAAACGTTGCAGTGGTGAGAGAGGGAAATGAGGGGTGTGGAAGAACAAGTGATTGGTTTTTCTTGATGATTTTGTACGGTTCGAGAGAACTTGACTTGCTGCGAAATTTTCGAGGATTGAATGAGTTCGTTACGTTCGGATGTTCTTTTGGGATGAGAAGTCACGCTGGTGAATATATCGCGAGGATAAATGCGGTGCCAATTGGTACGTTGAGGAAGAGGTGCTGCGGTGGTGGAGTCTGGCTGTAATAAAGTCGTGATGAGGGGGCAGTGACGAGGAAGAGAATTATTGCTAGTATTGAGCAACGGATGCTTATTGGGTTGGCTATGTGAAGAGTCACGACGAGGGGAGTTTTCGTTGTCCACTACTGAGGGGTGGAATTTGACTTGCTTCGAAGGGGGTTGTTTGAACGAGCCGGAGATTATCCAGCCGAGTGTGGTCTTTCTGGCGTTTGGAGAGCCCCTGATCGAATGTATGATCTCTCCTGAATCGATACGGTCGAACAGCTCAGAACCAAAGATGATCTCGGTGGGAGAAAAGACATGGTAGAAAGGATCGGCAAATCGAAGGCCATTCAGGTGAGACCATCGTTTACGAGGGAGTGTGAATGACGGTAAGCTAATGGCTGGGAAATCAGCGAGTACTCTAAACGATATCAAGAGATTGGATAATGATGGATTTTGAAACAGGTAAGCTGACGCTATTCCTACGACTGTTGTACCTGTATTTCCTCCAACTCCAGCGATTGAACTTCGAAACGGTTCAACTTTCAATGACAATCTTTTGGCACACGACAAAGAAATGAAGTTTGGTTTCACTGCCCGTGTAGAGAATAGCGCGAACGAAGTGCCAGTTTCTACTATCCTGTGAAACTTGTACGGAGACTGTAAGAATTATCGAAACGTCGCGTTCCATGTCTGCTACCGATCGGTTTTTGGGGAATTTGTAGCAAGTGGAAGTAGCTGACGCATAATTGAGCTGCACATAATTTTTAACAAATTTATTCGAAATAATTGACGAAAGGGATTTGACGGGGGACGGCGATCTTGAGCGAAGATATTGACGCGGAAAATTTTGATTTTCGTTCGGTGTAAAGTGCAGAGAGGATTGGTGCTTCTGTTTGCAAGAGGGGCAGGTCCTGCTTGAAGGGCAGGCGTCGACTGTATGCTTGAATGAAAAGCAATTCTCACAAAGATTGTTTAAGGCCCGTTCACAAGCTCTTTGTTTGTGTTGTGTGGTGTCTATGCAACCTATAAAAATGCTTCATTTTTCGAGGGAATAAATTTTGTTTGGTCGCATAGACTCCACGGGTTCGTTCGTTTGTCGTTCAGTGTAGTGGTGTAGGTGTAGTTCGAGTAAGGAACCTTTAAAGACGAGTAGACGCATACGGCGCCATGTTCGTTCTCATCAGTTTAATAAGATAGGTTGGGGGTGGTTTGTTGACATTCACAAAACATGAACAAAAGGTGGATTTTACAAGGCTGATAATTGATAAGAGCGAACATGGCGTCTGTGATTTTACCTGTCTGATTATAGGTTCTCTAGTTCGAGCAGTCCGGGATTGACGTCATTTTTGAAAAGCAAACGAACGCTTTTCGTGCAAATGGCTAACCTAACGATAAAGTCATATGGAAAACCAAGTCATTAAACTTTATATTAATTGTATGTTAAAAAAATGAAGCGGTTCGTGGGTTGGGATTTTTGCTCCCGATACGTTGCGCTGCTCTACTATGAAAGTAGATCACCCGCTAAATTCAAAAATTATACAAAAGTTAAGTGTTGGAAAAAACATATTGTATCAAGATAGATATCACGCTACAACTTCAAACCGAAAATAAATATAATAATTTTTGTATTTGGCGGGTTTTCTCCTTTTTTATTCTTAACGGGAGCAAAAATCCCAACCCAAAATAAAAAACATTTTTTTCCTCGAGTCTGAGGACTTGGTTTTCCATATGACTTCGCCTAACGATAACAAAATCGTTACCTTTATAATTTATTCCCGTTTCCCAGACAGAAATGTTGACAAAAGGTAATTATAGAGCAGGTTATAACATTTCGAGCAGCAAGCTCCTCCTAATTTTTCAGTGTAGATAGTGCTGCACTTAGCAGTCCGAGGTTTGACAAACGAACGCTTACAGTGTAGTTCGGGATTACAAAAGAACGCTTTTCGGACTGTTCGTGCAGTCCAGAGCAGCTCCGGACGACAAACGAACGAACCTCATACAACGTATACATAGAGCTTGTGAACGGGCCTTTACACAAATGAAATTTTTTCGAAGGTGGCTAGTCAAATTCAAAAATTGAGGGCATGAGTACAAAAAATAATTTTCTTTGCAAAAGACACAATTCTTTTTCCTAGAATTGTTAGAAACAGGCGAATTCTTACGAGGGCCGACGTTGAACGACGGGTGCTTGGGGCGGGGGGTTGATTAGCATGGACTTGCGAAGTTAACCCTTAACGTCCTGAGAATTGATTTTTGGTCTGAATTATTGCGATGCTCACTTTTTCGGACAGATTTTGCATGCAAAATAACGGTGTGACACTTATTTTCAAAAACTTCTTGACCGTTAATTAGTAATTAGCTAAAAACTAATTGGTGACACCTCAGGATATTTCAACAATTGGGTGGTGTCACCTATGACACTTCAGGATTGTCAATATATTTCCATGGTAGGTACATTGCACCAAGGGATGACTCAGGAATACTTCAGGAAGTAACACAGTAAAATCAGACTTTATTTTTCACAATCAGTCTTTTTACGAAACTATGCTAGAACAGGAACTTCTTAGGTAAAACAGCCTTCTTCGGTAAATACCTAGTTTTTCAAAAATAGTTTTTAAAAAAATACCCGTAAAAAAGGGAAATAGGAACCGTGGGAATGGGGTAAAGATTATGGTTGAATGTTGGACTAGGGCAGATTAGGTAGCCATAGGTGGTTTCGACGGTTTTGGCACATTTCAACTTGATTTTTCCAACTGTTTTCCCACTCTTCCTATTCACCCGGTTCCTCCTTGGTAACTTAAGTTTTGTTGTGGTAACTATAAAAACAGTTTCTGTCTTTTTGAATGCAAAGCCTCACCTTGCACTTATCACACTCAATAAAGCTTTGGTTTTTCACGCAAAGCTTACATTTTCCACGTTTCTCAACAAAAACTGGAAAATGAGCAAACTCGTCATATCTCACACTATTCGTTTTAAATTTTGGTGTCAGCTGGGATTTGTTGTTTCCTTTTTTCGTCTGGAAAAGTCATAAAACGATAGCCACATACAAAATTTAACAGGCTTACAAGATTGAAATATACCTTTTTAGAGCCGTTTCCGTTCCTTCCTCTACGTCCATGGAACACGAGACCTTCAGCGACGTCAAGTCGGAATTCTTTGTATTTTTTTCCCATCGACGGATTTTTAAGATTATGTATAATCCAGGCGTTGTTCAACACAAGATCGATGAGGTGGGAGAATAGGCCCATGTACCATTTGAATGTCCGTAGTGGCGTGCGAAAAAGAGCCACCATCATATCGGCTTTGTCAACCCCACCCATGTAGGAATTGTATTCCTTTATTATTTTAGGGCAAGGCACTGGTGTTTTCTTTCCTTCTGCCTTCGAATATCTCAAGGAAGACGAAGCCGGCTCAGCGCCAACATAGGAGGACCCAATTGTGACGATTCTCGTGTCCAGCCACTTCACAATGGTGACTTTTTTTCTCCGGCAGCTGACTTCGTCGAAAGCACCTCTGCCTTGTTGTTCAAGTTCCTTGTCCTTTTTGAGCAAGGCTGCAGCGTCTCCCAGACGATTGGACCTTAGTGTCCCAATCGACAGTATACCGTAATTATCTCTCAAATCGTGCATTAGTTTCGGTGAGCTGAAATAATTATCGAAGAAGACAGCGCTAAGGGCAGGGTCTCTGATGGTCTTCACTAGTGCAAGAACGCACTTAGTAGAAAAATTTTCGTTTTTTTCTCTTTCGGTGAAATTTGTTGAATTGAATGAATCGGCTCCAGAGAAGTAAAAAAAATCATAAGTGATGCCGGAAACTCCACATCGTGCAAACATTTTGAAACCCCACTTAATCGGTTTCTTGGGCATATACTGTTTTCGTGAGCCGGCTTTTTTACCCTTGTATTTTATCATCATCTCGTCGATCGAATATTTTTTGTCAATACCATCGATTTCCAAGAACTTTTTCCGCAGGTACTCACTGACAGGACGGATTTTGAAGAAACGGTCTTCGTTGAGATCATCGTTATTCGCGAAGTGGAGACATGCTCTTATTTTCTCGTAGCGATTCCTCGTCATTATGTTGGCAACGAGAGGTTGCCTGAGATGATCGGACCAATAATCCCTGTACGAAGCCATTTTTACTACTCCCATTATTATTTCTACCGCTACAAAATCCTTTATGTCTTGGCGATTAACACCAATCGCGGTCGCCCCTCCACTTTTCTGGATGCTGTAACGGTTCGTTTCGTCGACTATAATGTCGAACAACTCGTCTGTAAAAAATTGGAGAAAAAAGTGGAGAGGAGTCATCGGGTTGTCTTCGTCATCTGGAGGAGTAGGCTCAAGCCGAGGCAAATCGACGCCATTCTGGAATGGTTTTTTCTCCCAACGAAAGTATCTCTTCAACTGAGGCTTCGTAGTTTTTTTCGGCTGACGCTTTTTCTTGGTCGAGGTTTTATTTTTGGTCTTTCGGCCTTTGAGTGCTTTCGTTTTTGATGCAGGGGGCGTCGTCACAATCTGTGGAGTTGGCGTCCTCAATGGAGGCGTAGTTGGTGCAGCCACGTTTGGATAGGATTGGGAAGTCGTCGTCACAATCGGTGGAGTTAGCGTCCTCAATGGAGGCGTAGTTGGTACAGATGTTATTCCGACATCACAAAAAAGGACGTTTGAGGTGTCACATAATAATTGTTCGTCGTAAAAGTTCATCAAGTCAGGTGGATCGACAATGTCGAAAAACTTTTCAAGCGAATCTTGACATACTATTTCATCCTCATTTTCCTCTTCATCAGACTGGACGACTAATTTTGGGACCAATGAGCAAATGTATTTAGACCTCGATGAGATTTTTGGTCGCTGCAAGAGCAGAAAAAACACATTACTCCATCGAAAACAATCTTCGGGTGATAAGAAAAAATAGTTTCTCTTCAGAATATAACTTCAATGCTATGCCATTTTTCGGGAGAACATTATTTTCATTTGAAATACAATATTAGATGGGACTGAGAAATTCATGAAGTTCAAACTAATATTGTTTCTGGAGAAAGCTTATAACGAACAAATCCTGGGGTGTCTCTGGTGACACCAACTCGAGAAATGCCGGGTTCCCTTGTGTCATAAGGTTTCACCAGTGACACCTTCGAAAAAACGTTTGTTGTAAACAAAATAATTAACTTTTTCATGGGATGTAGACTTTAGCGTAAACTCAAGAAGAATATTAATGCCACCTATAAATCGCATGCTGACAACAAACGAACAAGTTGAACAAAAACCGTATTGGACTTACCGAGAATGAAGAGGAGGCCATGATGATGATCCGATGAGAGCGGTTGCCCAACTAACGTCTGTTTAAAAAAACTAGACGAAATAACCGCCAAACAGTGCTGATAAACGATCAAGGAGACTTCTATCGGTATATCGATACTTAGCTTTGACTTGGAGAGAGAATAGGGAATTTAAAAAAAATAAGAAATAATTGTGGTGTCACAAGAGACACCTTAGGACGTTAAGGGTCGATGAGGATGACCTTTTCCGAAGTTTTGAAAGATGATCCGACAGAAAGCTTAAAATAGATTCAGCTGTCGGCAGTTCCTCTTTCGAATCCTGATACTTATCCGAAAAACTGTCTTGTAGGAAGTGTTCGAAAAAATGAAAATACAGCATAAAATGTCCCAGGTTCGGAACGTTCATATTTTGAATAGCTTGAACTAAATTTGAATTGCTGGCCACGAATGTTTCAACACTTTCGAGATTTGAATTGTGTAACGGGGCTGTGTTCAAGAGGTTTTCGAGGGTAGCAGTGAGCAAACGATATTTGCCTGAATAGTTGTCGAGGAGGGCCTTGTAGGCGCTGTCGTAGTCCGTTGAGGAAGAGCCGTAGCTACTGATCAATTCTAGACGTCGTCCATCAAGTTTCTTACGAAGAGCAATAAGCTTCTGTTGCTTGGAGATGGGTCTGCAATGAACGGCATCGTTGAACGCAGAAATGAAATCGGAAAACATTGTTAACTGGCCATTGAAAACCGGAATTTTCTCTAGAAGAAATTGGTGTAATTTCAATTCCTTCAAGTGGTCTACGGAATCTTGGTTATTCTTCTTGATAGTGGACTCCGCGTATGTTAAAACGTTGAGCAAAAAACTCTCTTCGGCATTGCGTTTAGCTTCATTCGCAGCGGAGAGAAGAGATAAAAGAGTTCGTCGTCGGATATAAATGGTAAATTTTGAAGAACTTTGTTTTCGAAAGACATTGAAAGCTTATGTAGCTCCATTTTCAAAGAGGACGAGAGATGATGGGCGACTGGGTGGTCAAAGGGAAAAGTACGACATCTTTCCGATACATTTCGAATTGGGTTATAACAAAGAGTTGTTTGGCGATGGACAATTTGTTCGTCCTGTGAAGGGGCTGGAGGATGCAGAGGCAATTCGGATTGTTGATCGGTTGGGAACGGTGTTATGGAGCGGTTCAGCAGACTTTGCTCAGTGGGATTGTCAATCACTGTAGTGGGACGTGTCTGGGCGAAGGCTTCTACGAGCGAAAAAGATGGAAAAGACTGACCTTCGGGAGGGGTGAGTTCCGAATCACGAGGTTGTCGATTTCTCGGAATTTCTTGACTTCTGCTCCTCGTGACTATGGGAGAACTTTGCTGAGGCATGGTTCCAGGGTTTCGACACCAATGTATCGACTCGTAACAGAAGCGCCTTAAATTCGTTCGAATCAACAATTATATTATTTTATTTTGTAGGTACATGTGTGTGTGTGATGGTCCAGAGTTCAAACACCCGCTAATCAGCGCTTTTTTCCAACATTAGCCACGAATTTGTCACCATTTTCATTTTTGCTGCGAAAGAGCCCTTTACATCAATTTTAGGTAGGAATTAGCGGTTTGTCTCATGCAGTTTTTTTTTTTTTTTTCGCGAATTAGTGATTTTTATCACTTGAAGTTGCAAAAATTGTGTCTCAAAAAAACTGCGAATTAACGGGATTTCTCGAGGGGGGAAAAAGGAGAGAGCACTGGATCTCTCCTCTCTGAAAAGAGTTCAGGGATCAAATTGATATACAAAACCCATTGTTCGACCCCTCGGACAAACCCCCCCCCCTCACCACAACAATCCTCGTATCAAGGGGGCGGGGTGGGGGTGTTTAATTCTGAACATTGTTTTAATGCGTTTCTCACTTTCCGCCCATGTATAGGAAGCTTTAAAAGGCCCTTACTCAGGAGCAGCACATACAAAAGCAAAAAGAGCAGGGACTTTAGCTGAAAATAAGTGCAACGGTCGGCGTGGGAGGAGAGTTGTGCGGGTTTTTGAATTGTGGCGGCCCTTTTAAAAAGATTTACGGTCCATTGTAGTTTTAAGGTTTTTAGGTATTTCTATAATATAAGTAATAGCACTTGGTGAAATACCGTAAATAATTGTTTTTAGAGCTTTGTTTCTGTAAAAAGGGACCAATGGGAGTTGAAGAGTCGTCTGCCGGCTATTGATACAGAAAATTCTGTGGTGCTGCAAGGCCTTGGTTGGTAGATGACTAAGTTAAGGGGGGGGGGGTGCCTGTTTTTGTTGTGTTCATCTATTCCCCAAGAAATAATGAATTTTTTTCTCAAAAAATCTACACAAAGACGAAGATGGATTAATGCGGGGCATTCGGCTGAGAGAGAGAAAGAGTGGGAGAAACTGGGTGAATTGAAATTTTCGCGTTCTCTCACCCCCCCCCCCCCCCAGAAAACTCAGTCGCAAAATTTATTCTCATTCAAGTGTCAACTTCAATCGATACGCCCTAACAAAAAACCTGCACTTTTGGCACTCGCCGTAAAGTATCAACTGATTAATCGCCTCCCCCCACCCCACCCACCACTATTCACACAGCATTCCTCGTCCAAATCACTCCCCCACCCCGAAACCAGACTTTAGGGTATTTTAATTTATCCGAGCCACCGCTTTCTTCTTTCAAAGGCGCATTCTGACAGGATCTTTGTAATCAAAAACTGCCTTAGGCAGCTTTATAATTAGAAAGTTTTGTTCCTTCGCTTGTAATTGTTTCTTTAAGTATAACAAAGCTGTAATTAAAAATCGGAAAGATTCAACTAAAAAGAGAGAATATCGTTTGTGTTTTTTTAAAGTTTTGTTCAGAAAAGTGAACTTGCAGGTAGTTTTTTAAAATTTTAATCGTCAGAGCACAGACGAAATGGTCCCAACAAAGAAAAAGCACGTCGTCAGGCCTCTTCTTGGTCGACTGTGGACGGTGAGCGTCCTTCTTTGGACTCTCGTAATTCACGGTAGTAATTGTAGACCACGAAGACTGTGTAGAGTTCGGTGACTAAAATGACAGAGGAAGAGAGAGAGAGAGAGAGTGTGTGATCTCGCATCCGTTCAACCCACGGCAACAAATTGCGTAAAGGGTAAACCAAAACTCACTAAAATAAACGTATTGTGGCGCCAAATCGGCCGTTAAAATCGAGTGAACGGTGAACATGACTAACATTACTACTATCGTCACCCCCTGGAGGAGCATGAATACTGACTGTAACAGCACCCAAGGAAGTACAAGTATCGCCGATTCCTGCTCGGCATAGAAAAACAAGTAAACGTCGGCATCATCGGAACTGTTTTGAGTTCACTTACCAAACGAGCTCCTCTTATCAAAACCAGGGTGAAAATAATTTGAGCCAATGTTATAACCTCATCGTAATAAAATTCAACGCCAACTTAAAAAAAAATTCGAAATTAGCTAATTAACGTACTAATTATAAGCGACATCATGAACCACTTACTGAATTGGTAGCTAATAAAGTACTCCCCAAGAAAATTTAGAATCTGTGAATATTTTTCATGGTTTTTGGTTGGTTGAATTCGTTGAAAAGTAGTTGATTTCGTTTAATTACCAAGTAGGAATAGGCCACGATTTCTGTACCAGTGCGCAATGAACAATTACAACACGATTTCTTGATTCTCGGCACTCTGAAATTGAAAGGCATGACTGTAGGCAGCGAGTACGCGAACTGCAATAATAATTGAGGAATAAATACGCTGATATCAAATTTTATTTTTACTCCTAGATCGTGACCTTCGATGTATCAGCTTGGAGAATTTATTTAGGTCGTTGTCGATACTCACATTTATATATTTTTTAAAATAACGATTTTAATAATGTAATAACATGCACGAAAAAGTTTCTATTATTTTTATCCTTTTAAATTCATATTTTGCCATTGAAATTATGGTTCCTTCATAGAACTCTCATAACAGTTTTAAAGGAAGATTTATTAGAATGGTTGCGTTTATGGCATTCCACTTTTTCTGTTGCATATTTACATAGTTTAATTAAATTCCCTTAAATGTTCAGTCTTAAGAGTGTGAATGGACCAGAAGTGGTGAAAAGAAGAAGAAAAAAAAGAATAGTCGCTGCTTTTAACAGAATAATGAAGCCTGAATTAAGTCTAATTTATATCATTCTTTTTTGACTTTTGTTTTCACTGGAAGGATGAGGAGGGGGGGGGGATCTACCCTTGTTTTAAAAAATTATTTTCTTTGAAACACTAATTCTGCAAGAAATAGTATACCCAAGCATAATAAGAGGCAAGAAGAATAAAAGAGAATTGCTTTAGGATGATAATCGAGGAGTCTTAAAAAAATATATAACAACAACATACAAAAACTGTCTTTGAGGAGGGTTTATATTGCTACTCTTTATAAAGAAACAAAGAAAAAGAATACACTGAAAAAACATTCACGCGAAAGATAATATTCTGAGCGCTGCGGAGCTCTATTATAGCCCCTTTTTAGACCCGTACAGCCACACCCTCCAATACACCCCCCACCCCCTTCAAAAGCCATTCCTCGCAACAAGAAACTCATTCGTCAAAAATTGAGATTTCAAGGACTAACTTTCGTGTACACGACGCAAAGTCGTTTTTGCAGCTGTTAAAAATCAACTGAAACTTGTTTTTCGCGAATATGAAAACACGATAAGCACGCGAGCTCAGGGGGCTAATCTGTAACTTTTCTGCATCGGATTTTCTATCGAAAAAATCACCTGATTTCATTGATTTTTGAAGAAAATTATTGAAATCACGTGACTTTCCGGTATGAAATTCGGTGCGGAAAAGTTACAGAGTCATCCCCAAGGTCTTTGGGCTGCTGCAAAAATTAAAACATGTGAAAACCCGCTAAATCACGTTTTTTTTTGCCTTTTTTTTTTTTTTTTTTTTTTTTTTTTTTCTTTGCCTGAACCCGTGAAATCGCTATTTTCAGTTTTACGGTAAAATTAGTGAGAAGTGTTCATTATAAAGGTTATTGGTCAAATGAATGGGAAATTTCTCCAACGGGCGTTACGACCAGCGCTCCTCCTACTGCGATGGTCTTTGGGTACCAATACGATTGGTAATCGATACTGGGTCTCAATTGAATTTAATTACCACCGAAACGGTTCATCGGCTAAAGCTTCCGTACCAGAAGTTTCCAGTTGAGGTCTTATCTCACGGCTAGGGCCCAACACGTCGCGTTGGGACTTAGTGAGGAGTCAGCCCTTAAGCCTGTGGATACTGGGGTGCCACAAGGGTCCATTCTTGGCCCCACCCTCTTCTCTATTTTAGTTGTGTAGCCAGGAAACGTCATCTTATAGGTATGCTGATGAGTATCGAGTCCGCATTGTTGCAGTCCAACCGCTCCCTAGCTAGTGCAAAGGATTGGTTCATTAATAACAGACTGAAAATGAACGATCGAAAGACTGTCCACGTAATTGTTTCCCTTTTGAAGTCTTCTGTGGGTGTCACTACAACAGCAAAGTTCCTGAGAATTTGACTTGACTCGAAATTGACGTTCAAGAAGCGCGAAGGATCTTGCTCAGCGGCTGACCAGAGTTCTGTTCCTGCTACGCAAACTCGCTACTGTCCTGACGAGAGACGTTTTGCGAAGTGTTTACTTCGGCTACTTCCATTCGGTTCTCTTGAACGGGATTGCCGTCTGGGGAGGGGTGCCGCGGACACTGCCTATCTTCAAGCTCTAAAAGAAAGATCTTAGGATCATCGCCCACCTGGGACCACGAGAATCATGCAGGAGCGCGTTTGCTGAAATGAGTATTCCTACTCTTTATGGCATATACGTCTGAGAATGCCTCAAAATACTGAACACTGGTATCGCTGAGGGCCGCGTGATGAACTCCAAAAATCACGACTATGGGACTAGAAATGCGGCACATCCCGCCGCTACGCCGTCCATCCGCTTCACTGGGAAAAAGAGTCGGTTCCGGAACTCGGTTGAAACAGTATTCTCGGTTGAAACAGTAGTTTCAACCGTTAAACTTAACCGTGAAAAATAAACGTCATTCTGTTAAAGACGGCTCCAACAGTTATTTGTTCGGTTAATAGTGCAAACAACCGTCAAAAAGACTCTTTTACCGTGTATTTAACAGACTTTTCTACACTTTCACGTGCTTACCCGTACAAACAAAGTCGGTTGAGCTGAAAACTTGTCGCCCAGCCGGTGTGAATAACGGTAAAACCGAGGTGAATGACCGTGTAACCGAGTTTAATAACGGTAAAACCGAGTTGAATGACGGTAAAACAGAATTCAATGACGGTGAAATCGAGCTGAATGACGGTAAAACCGAGTTGAATGACCGTATTACCGACCTGAATGAAGGTAAAACAGAGTTGGAAGACGGTAAAACCTAGTTGAATGACGGTAAAACCGAGTTGAATGACGGTGAAATCAAGTTGGAGTGATGGAGAAACCGAGTTGAATGACGGTGAAACCGAGTTGAGCGACCATGTTACCGTGTTGAATGACGGTAAAACCGAGCGAAGTGACGGTAAAGCAGAATTCAATGACGGTGAAATCGAGCTGAATGACGGTAAAACCGAGTTGAACGACCGTATTACCGACCTGAATGAAGGTAAAATAGAGTTGGACGACGGTAAAACCGAGTTGAATGACGGTGAAATCAAGTTGGAATGATGGAGAAACCGAGTTGAATGACGGTGAAACCGAGTTGAGCGACCATGTCACCGAGTTGAATGACGGTAAAGCCGAGTTGAACGGTCGTGTTACCGAGATGAATGACGGTAAAACCGAGCGAAGTGACGGTAAAGCAGAATTCAATGATGGTGAAATCGAGTTGAATATGGCGATGTAACAGAGTTTAATGACGGCGTTACCGAGTTTAGTAACTGTAAAGCAGAGTTGAATGACGGTGAACCCGGCTCCATGGCCACTAATTCAAATGTACTGACGTTGTACTGTGTAGGCGGACGATAAATCTAAAACTTCCGGATCTTGCAACTTTCGCAAATTGCCCTGGGTGCCAGGTCACAATCAAAGAAAGCGGGATATTTTTCGATGAAGAACACACACAAAAAATGTAAATCGAATCAAACTCAATGCTCCCATCGGTAGCCTAGTATTTATTTTTATTTAATGAAAGCATTCAGATACATATAGATATAACATTACCCAAGAGGTCCCCTCCCCCATTTCATCATCCTATAAAACTCTCCTGTTCTGGCAGTCTTAGACAGCAGTTTTTAACCGACTTCACGCACTCGTAACTAGATGCAACAACTAAGTAGACGGTTCAGTAAGGCAACCCTTAACCGTCAAAATTTTGTTGATTCAGGGTGCTCTATCGGTTGAAGCACTCCCTCTCTTTGTTTTTAGCGGCATCTATCTGTCTTCCTCACTGCTCCCAGTAACTTCGCACTTCTCATTATTTGGTCCTCGCCGGCTGAAGTTGTTTCAGTCACTGTAGTCAGTGAAAGAGGTTTTTTTTTGTTTTTGTTTTTTTTTTTGTTTTTTTCGTGAAGTGATTTGAGTTGTGTTGAAACAAGAACTTGTGGCTCCGAAATGGATGAAGATGTTAAAATTCTTTTGCAAGAGTGGAAGCTGAGCGACTAGACGATTGAATGACAGTGAAACCGAGTTGAGCGACCATGTTACCGAGTTGAATGACGGTAAAGCCGAGCGAAGTGACGGTAAAGCAGAATTCAATGACGGTGAATTGAAATGACGGTGGTGAATTTTCTACTTATTGTTTTGTACTATGTTTGAATATATTTCGTGTTTCTTCTTTCACGACTTCTTCGCATGTGAACTAAAATTTACGTTCATCCCATTTCCAATTTTAATATATTTTGACCAATAACAGAATTTCAGAACACTCACTTTGACGGTAACTCAATTTTTTTTTGTTAGGGTCTCAAACGGGCCACAAGAAAGGCTGAACCTAGCGTCGAGAGAAATCAGGATTTGAAATGGAAATTAATTTAATCTGCGGTTTACCTCTGACGCTCAGCTCAACCATTTTTTGTGGCAAATTTGGCCGTAAAGAATCAGTAAGGCTAACCGTGAAAAGTGGAAGCACGTACCGAGAAAGTCGGTGACAAATAACCGTTTGGATCACAGTATAAACGGTATATTCTACCGTATGCCGACGGTAGTATAATACCGTTATTTCACGATTGACACCAGACTCAAGACGGTACCTTTTAACCGAGGTGAGACACCTGTTTTAACTGTGATATAACGGTATATTCCACCGTATGCCAACGGTAGCATGTACCGTTATGTCACGGTTGACACCAGACTCAAGACGGTATTTCTTAACCGAGTAGAGATACCTATTTTACCGTTGAGTAACCGTTGATGCAACCGTCATGACAGTAGAATTTTACCGTTTTTTTTCTGCTGATGTTACCGTCTAATATCCAAAATTCGGTTCGCCACTACCGTAAACACACTGTTGGACTAACCGCCTGACACGGCTGTGATTACCGAGTATACGGTCAGCTTTCACCGATGTTAGACAGTTGCTGTAACAGACAAGGGAGTTGTGGGTCGGAAGAATCTACCGTAAAGTAACGGTTAGATTTAACCGTCTAGTGACGGTTCATTCAACAGATATGTCTCAACTGACTGGGATCATGTGTTTAACCGTGTTTGTGGCTTGACCGTCAGACTCGGTTGCAAACATTTTACCGACAATATGCGCTAACCGAGTGCATTTAACCGTATCAAGCTTGTCGGTAGACTTTACCAACTCATGACGGTTGCAAACATTTTACCGACAACATGCGTTAACCGAGTCAAGACGTGCGTTCAACCGTATCAAGCTTGTCGGTTGCCATTACAGACTCGTGACGGTTGCAAACATTTTACCGAGATTTCTCGGTTAAAATTAACCGAGAAAGTGCCTATTTTTTTCCCCAGTGTTCAACAAATCGGAACAAAAGGCTTTTCTACGATTCTTGAAGGAAAACGAGCCTGAGATCGGCGATTACCTGGCCTCGAAATCGATTGAGTTTAAATTCAACCCTCCGAAGTCTCCACGGATGGGTGGCCTTTTAGAAGACGCGGTAAAATGGATAAAAGGTCTCCTCTGATGACGTATAGCCAACAACAAACTCACTTAGGAAGAACATTCTACTGTCCTCGCTCGCATAGAAGCTGTACTCTACAGCAGACCGTTAATGCCTTCAGGTTGGATATGCCGAATTCAACGCCGACTTTTCACGTCAGGGGCACTTTTTTGTGGGAGCCCCCCTACTGAGTCCTCCAGAACGTTCTTTTCTGGAAGTCTCGCCTAATTATTTGAACCGGTGTTTACGCATTTCATAAGAATTATAACTAGAAAAGTCAGCCCTCAATGGGTTTCTCCTTTATCCGCGTATAGAAACATGATGCGTTATCGCGGAAAAGGGGAACTGCCCTTTGCCCAAAATGAGTAACGAGTATGCAGTATGTTGACGCTTGTCGAGTGAAGGTAAAGGAAATTGGTACATTCAAAGATCTCGGTTGTACGCGAGCAAATTGCAAGTTTAAATATAAATTGAACTCATTGACAATAACACCGCTCAATTTGGTTAACGATAATCCGCAAGCAACGTTTCTCCCCCCGGCCGGGTCAACGCAGGAGCAGGCAACGAAATTCCGCAAAGGTGAGTGGTAACGTTAACGATTTCTTAAAAAATACAGCTTGTAGCAATACAAGCCAAAACAATGGGGCTAAATGAAAAACATTTGCTAATTCAAAGAAAACGATAAAGGCAACTTCGTGGCTGAAATTGGAAAATATATCTCCAAATCACGAGTAAAATCGCTTATTGGCGGCTAAAATCAGGAAAAACACAAATTTATTGCTAGAAAAATTGCTAATTCACGACTGAAATGAAGATAAATCGCTAATTCACGGGCGAGTTACCACTTTTCCCAACTTTGGTCACGAAGTAGCGTAATTTTCCATTATAACCATGTATTATGTGTTGAGAAGCAACATCTTTACTGTAATTGAGCATATGTAACAAAATAAAAATTTATTATACGTTCTGTCTTCAACAACTCTGGGTTTATGTCTCAACAGATTATGAGACTTAACTGAGAAAATATGAGTGGAACGGCGAGTATAATGAAAATTGAAAGTCTGAATAATGAGAATTTTGACACGTGGAAAATTCAAGTGGAAGCGCTTCTTGTGAAAAATGATGCATGGGGTTATGTTGACGGGTCGATCGTTAAACCGGCAGATGACCAACAAGAAGCGAAATTATGGGAAATAGCTGACAGGAAGGCAAGAGCTGACATAATTTTAACTATTAGTTCATCAGAGCTAAAGGAAATAAAAGGTTGCATCACTTCAAAAGAAACATGGAAGAAGCTGAACAGTATTTATGAATCTAAAGGCCCAGCACGAAAAGCAGCATTGTTGAAGCAGTTAACTCTTTCCAAATTTCACTCTGGGGACGACGTCAGGAGCTACATGAACAAGTTTTTCGACATCGTTGATAAACTTAAGAGCATGGATATTGAAATCAACGAAGATTTACTATCCATTATGCTATTGTACTCTCTTCCAGATGAATACGAAAATTTCAGATGCGCAATTGAATCACGAGATGAACTTCCGAAACTCGAAGCATTAAAAGTTAAGATTCTAGAAGAAAATGGGGCAAGAAAGGAAAGAGAGAACAGCGATCTAAACGGGATGGACGGCGCTTTTACGACAAAGTTTCTACGAAGTTCTAGATCATCTTCATTCAAAAATAGGAATCAGACGTCAGTTATTTGCTACAAATGTAACCTCAAGGGGCACATTGCGCGATATTGCCAACGGAAGGAGGGTTACACCGCGTCCGCGATAGAAGAGAGAAAAACGAATGATGAGGAATACATTGTAATGTCGTCGACTGAAAGTGATAAATTAATGTTTCCTCGAATTTAAAAGAAAATGAGTGGTGTCTAGACAGTGGGTGTTCGTCACATATGAGCCGACACAAAGAAATTTTCCAAAAGCTTCATACAAAAACAGAGGGACGAATAAATCTCGCGAACTCATCCTGTATTGAAATGAAAGGTATCGGCGAAATCAAAATGCCAGTCAGGGTCGGAGATGAGAAGAAAAACATTCTGCTTTCAAATACTCTTTTGGCTCCAGAGCTTCGGACAAACCTTTTGTCAGTCGGCAAAATTACTGACCATGGGTTTCAAGTTCTGTTCAAAAAAGAATGTGCTCAAGTAATTGATAGTCATAAAAATATCGTATTCAGAGCCGACAAAAGGGATGGTCTCTACTTAGTTTCAAATCATACGGAAAGCAAAGAAAATAAAGAAGTTTCAAAATACTCAGATTTATCACTATGGCATCAGAGATTGGGGCATCTAAATTTTAGAGATCTTCAAAAAATTATCAATACAGGTACTGTGACAGGAGTTGGAAAAATTTCCGAGAAGAAACATGCTGAATGTGATATTTGCATGAAAGGAAAAATGACTCGTACGCCATTTCCCAAAAAATCAGAAAGAAACTTCAAACTTTTGGAATTAATTCATTGTGATATCAGTGGGCCTATGCAAACTCAATCCATAGGAGGGTCAAATTACTTCATCACTTTCATAGATGATTACTCACGGTGGGGTGAAGTGACTTGTTTGAAAAAGAAAAGTGAGGCTCTACAAGCTTTCAAAGAATTCAAGGCACGAGTGGAAAATCAAAAGGGTAAAAAGATTAAGTTCCTCCAAACCGACAATGGAGGAGAGTTCACAAGTCGAGAATTCAACCAATTCCTGGAACAGAATGGAATTCAACTCCGACTATCTGTAAGCTACTGCCCAGAACAAAACGGCGTTGCTGAAAGAAAAAATAGGGTTCTTCAGGACATGGCAAGATGTATGATGATGGAATCGAATATGCCAGATGTTTTTTGGGGAGAGGCTGTTAGCACGGCCAATTATATTCGAAACCGATGTCCATCTCAAGCAATCCAGGGGCAAATTCCTTTCACCATGTGGAATGGTAAAATACCTAATATTTCGTTTTTCAAAATTTTCGGAAGCAAAGCATTTGTACTGGACAACCGAGAAAAAATTGGAAAGTTCAGACCGAGAGCAAAAGAAGCCATTTTCTTGGGATATTCGGACATATCAAAAGGGTACAGAGTATGGATAAAAGATTAAAGAAAAGTTCGAGTCACAAGGGACGTCAAAATTATTGAAAAGCTGGATAAATCTAGCAGAGAACCTTTGAATGGAGTGAACGATTACGCGGGGTTACGAAATGAACATCCTGGTAAAGCACAGAAGCCGCCTACTACAACATTCGTTGAATTTGAAATTCCAGCTACGAAGACAACAGTGTGCGCAGAAAGAAACAGTCAACGGAGTCAAAACGAGATTGATGCACCTGCCATAAATGAAAATTTCGACAATCTAGGCCGCAAGTGAGGCGGTCGTCTCGAGTTAACAAAGGGATACCACCGAGACGTTATTCATCATTGCATTGTAGTACGGACCAGCATTGCATTGCAGTTGAACCAAAAAACTGGAAAGATATCCTGGAACTTCCGGAAAATGAAAGAAATAAATGGATAATGGCCGCAAAAGAAGAAATGGAATCGTTACAAGAATGCAATACCTGGAAGTTAGTCGAATGCCCGCCGGGAAGGAAACCGATTGGATGTAAATGGGTGTTCAAGGTGAAATTCGGAAAGGATGGTACGATTGAACGATATAAGGCCAGGCTGGTTGCAAAAGGGTATTCGCAAAAGTATGGAGAAGACTACGATGAAATGTTCGCCCCGGTAACAAGACAAGCAACCGTACGCACCTTATTGACTATTGCCTCGATAAAAAAGATGTCTGTACGTCACTTCGACATAAAAACAGCTTTTTTGAATGGAAAACTCCATGACGACATATACATGAAGCAGCCAGAGGGGTTTGTTGCTAAGAGAAATGAGCATCTTGTTTGTAAACTCCAAAAAAGTATTTACGGATTGAAGCAAGCCGCCAGAGTCTGGAATGAAACTTTCAATGCAGCGCTTATTGACGTTGGATTCAAGAGAAGTGCAGCAGATTAGTGTTTATATACAAAAACAGATAATAATGGTCTAATCACATACGTGTTAATTTACGTAAACCCCGTCTTATGTGCCGGCACTAAGGAGAATGTGCTTAAAACCTTTGAACTTCTTTCAGAAAAATTCGAAATTAGAGATTTAGGGGAAATCAGTAATTATCTAGGAACCGAAATAGATAAAATGAAAGATGGAAGTTACGTGATGTCTCAGACTAGAAAAATCGAACATATTGTCAGAGAATACGGCCTAGATGATGCAAGAATAGAAAAAACTCCGATGGACAGTGGTTTCGTCAGCTCTACGAATGAGTCTCCCAGGCTACCTGAAAACAACAAATATCGCGAAGCAATTGGGTCTCTTCTCTATTTGAGCACAAGCATTCGTCCTGACATATCTTTAGCCGTTTCAATACTGGGAAGAAGAGTTGAACGTCCTACTCAAAGTGATTGGAATGCGGTGAAAAGAATTATTCGGTACTTAAAAGGGACAAAGAATATGAAACTCAAACTCGGAGGAAAAGAAGAGCCTATTGTTTTAGTCGCATATGCGGACGCTGATTGGGCTGGCGACGCATCGATCGGATCGCAAGTCAACAAGTGGATATTAATTTAAAATTGGGACGAGTTGCGTCGCTTGGAGCTGTAAAAAACAAACTTCTGTCGCATTATCGTCAACAGAAGCTGAATTTTTAGCAGCTTCCGAAACGTGCCAAGAAGCTGTGTGGTTGAGGTTACTGCTGGAAGACTTGGGATGTGTGCAAACCAACGCCACGACTTTATTCGAAGATAACCAAAGCTGCATAAAATACATTTCCAATGAGAAAAACAGTAAAAGAATAAAGCGCATGGACGTTCGTCGGTGTTACGTAAAGGATCTAATCCAAATCAGGGAAATCACACTCGACTACTGCCCTTCAAGAGATAATCTTGCGGACATCCTAACGAAAGCTCTTCCATTTCACAATCACCAAAATTTATCGTCACGTATCGGGTTAATACCAGCAAACGATGTTGAGAGGGGGTGTTGAGAAGCAACATCTTTACTGTAATTGAGCATATGTAACAAAATAAAAATTTATTATACGTTCTGTCTTCAACAGCTCTGGGTTTATGTCTCAACATTATGGCCCCGTTGTAAAACTCAAAAAAATTGCTCAGCACTTGATGAGGTTTTGTTTTCAACACATGTAAAATAAGAGGGAAGGATTAATCGCAATTAATCGTGTTATAGTTTAACAACGGACCCAATATTGGCGCGTTTTATTTTCAATTTCATAGCCACAAATTAGCCGGAATTTTCACCATTCAGGTTTGTGACTCGTGGACATATTGTCTGGATGGCCTTCCTCTCGAGGAAGGAAGGGAAATAAATGAATTAGGCGTTATCTTTAATAATAAGGGGAATTTCCATGTTCACATTACCAGCATTAGAGGTAAGGCTCTCAGAGCTTGGGGCTTTGTGAAGCGTTTTTCAGCGGACTTTGGTAGCCCTCTTGTCGTTAAACTTTTGTATCAATCGCTGATCCGTTGTCACTTGGAGTGTACTTCCGTTGTCTGGGATCCATTTCCGAAGTCAGAGATTGATTCATTTGGAGTTGATCCAGCGTAGAGCTAATAGATACCTGGCGTACATATTTGGGGCGTCTCGAGCATTATCATATAATGAAAGGCTTCTTTTTACTGGGCTGCACTCATTGGCGGAAATACGACGCTCCAAGAGCCTCCTATTTGCTTGGAAGATCCTCAACTCTCACATCTACACCGAAATCCTTTCTCGCCTGTGTCATAAAGTTCTTCAGCGTGATTTGAGACGTGATGGCCAAGTGTTTTACCGTTTACCGTTTTACAGCCGCGAGGCATTACACGCTGGATCGCTTAGCTTCTGTAACGATCTCGATTCCCTCGCATTGCGATTTTTTTAGTGATACTTTTCATTCCTTTAAAAGGAAATTGACTACAGACAGTTAATCACATTATTTAACTTAATAAATTAATTAAACTGATTATATCCGGACGACGATGGAAGGGCATAGCCCAAACACGATTCGAGTTTCGAGAAAAAATGGCTCCCCGGCGGGATTTGAACCCACAACCTCTGGATTACCAGTCCAGCATGCTGCCAATTGCGCCACGGAGACGCCTTTGGGAGTCGTACTCCTAGGGATAAGCTAAGCCGAACCCCTCCCAGGTCCATTGTTTCTCGAAACTCTAGGCGTTTCTCCTGATCGGTAAACCACGCCGAATTTTATCTTATCTAGATGTTGCTAGATTGATATAATGAAGAAACAATGGACCTGGGTGGGGTTCGGCTTAGCCTCCATCTCGGCCTTAGTGCTGTTGAGCTGAATAAATAAATTCATTTGTCGACGAGCTCCTAGCACATTCTATTCTCCTAGTCATATGGATCCAACTCCTGTCATAAACGACGATTTCGCCCCCATTTTCGACTGCCAAGCGGCGATTTCTGATATTTCGTAACAGGAAAATATAATGTTCTGGGAGCTCGGCTTCCGTCAATGCATTATCTTATTTATTGCCGCACATTTGCGTTTTTTTTATTTGTTGCCATGAATTAGTGCTCTATCTCAATTACCACAATCCACGATTCTTGTTTTTCATTAATTGTAGCACTTAGTTAACGCATTTTATCCATTTTAGCCACGAATCAGCGTTTTTCCTCCAACTTAGCTGCAATTGTGAGGCTTAAAAAAAAATATATTAGCCATGAATTAGCGCTTTATTTATTTATTTTTTTCGAGTCATCTGAAGTCACAAAGTGTCATCCAGAAAAGCAATTTAATTATTTGAGCCGTGAATTTGTGTTTTTCTCGATTTTAACTCGATTTTATTTTTTTTAAATAGGAAAATTGGCACTTTTTCCAATTTTTAGGTGCGATTTATTTGAATTCTGGCCACGAATTAGTGCTTTTTCACATCGTTAATAGGCACAATAATAAATGTTGCCTCCAAAAACCGCAAATTGTCGTTTTCTTGATTTTTTTTTTTTTTTTTTTTTTTTTTTTTGGCGTCAAGAGTTAACGTCTTTAGCCACGAATGAACGATTTTTCATCACTTTTAGTCATGGATTATAGCTTTTTCTCAATTTTAGCCGTGAACTTGCCCCATATATGAACGGCGCGTTAGCGGGTTTTCTATATTATAAATTTATAACCGTAAAAGGGCCACCATTAACCCCGAATCTACAAATGTTCCTTCGTTTTAGCCTCGAATGAAATTTTTTTCGGAATTATGTCCCTGAATTCAGAAACGTAAAATCTAAAATTCCCTTTTTTCCCCATCTTTAAACTTTGAGGAACCTCCACAGAAGAGGAGTCTGGGTCCGTCGGTCCCCAGATCTAGCCCCCTCCAAGGCACCCTAGTGATTATTACTTCTTTGAAGGGGTTTTTCAACGGAATGGAATATATTTTGACGGATTTCTGACGGAATTTTGAGTTTGACTTGACGCGGAAAAGCTAAGTGTCAGTTGGCATCGCTGGAACCGATGATAATGTGATGGAGGGAGGCGGGATATTCCAGGCCCATGATCAGAGGGGCCCCCAAAAAGCTTGAATATGAAAAAATCGATACTAGAGTATGGAGGTCCACGGTGCGTATCCAGAGTCGGCTTGAGAGGATGCCCATGACTATCAACATCCTGCCAGCGCGCCATCAAGTGCAATTGAGCAGAGTGTCCATCTTACAAAGCGACCCCTATTCGAGGATAAGCGTTCTGGGTAAAACCGGAGAACGCGACGATCAAGCTGGGTAAAAATTACAGACCAAGTGGGTAAACAGTTTGAGACAAGCGACAGACCAACTGGGTAAAAGTGATTAAATCGGTAGTTCGAGAAACCGTGCAGTATAAGTGTATTTATTGTACATGAAATCCAAGTCCTTCTTGTACCGCTCCCAACATTGCTCCACAAATTCAGCCTTTTGTTGAGAGATTTTTTTTACCGGATTCACCATGCCTCGTTTTAAGCTAGCTAACTTCATATTGGTCTCCATTTGGACCTGAGAAAGCGCAGTGATGACTAGATGGATGTTAGGGTGAGGTACGTAAAATTGCTTCCGGAAATCTGCATGAAATGATTCAGCCCCATTCGTGGTTCGCAAGTGGTTGTCAGGTGGGGCAGCAGCCCAGAGAGTAGGGGGAAAAAGAGAATCATCTTCAACGTAGTTGACATGTATGTAGTAAGCGAACTGTGTACCTGCTGATGGGGTCGTCATCATCAATGAAGTAAATGCGTTGTACACCATTTCTGGCGGAAAGAAACTGAGGCCGAAGAATTGCTTGAGCCACATACCCACATCGGTTCTATCGCGATACGCTCTTAACAAACTCTTATTTTTTTGAATCCGACGAAACCATGCTTGGTGGAGATGGAAATTACAACCACGTATTTGGCATTCCGGAAATTGATCCATGGCGGCAACGTGCGCTGCTTTTTCAAAGTCGAGATGCAAGTACTTCATCTGCATGTTTTTCCGGCACACGTGTAAACAAAGTTGCTTGAGCGCATTCCACAATTCAGTGTAGTCTTCCTTGGACTTACCCTTCAAAAAAGCAAAAACAACAGGTAAATGGAAGCCTTCCGAGTAGACGTGAACAGTGTACAATTGATGGTAAAATTGTGGAGTGTAAGTAAAAGTCCCATCTGCTATCACGTGAACTGCAGTGGTGAGCAATTCTAGATTTTTCGGGGTTGTGAAAATTGGTAAGTCCCTCTCACTTTTCATAAAACACCTTTTCTCGTCATTCACCGAACAGTTCTGCTGGTTTTCATAAAGCTGTTTTTGACACTCGCCAATCGATTTCGGGATACCGAGCATAATCTTTCTCCGTGCGGTGTACATAGTTCTTCTTATAAGGGATCAGTTACATCCGAGCTTGACATTTCCATTCTGATGAGTTTGTTCGGTTTCGTCGATACATCTTCTACAGCTTTTCTTTTCAAAATTGAGGAAAGTTTTTCAAGTTCGTTACTTTCCACTTCTTTAGGTTCATGATTGTGGTCATGTTTGGTTGATAACACTCGAGTCACTTCTCTGTCCGTTGTTAATACCACCTTACACTTTCTGTTCGAACACCTGAAACTCACTGCACCATCAGTTATCACTCTAAATTCAGTAAATTTATATCGGTCGACCACTACTGCATTTCTCCCGCGTTGACTTAAATACATGGACTCGATTTTCACATCCATTTTACTCTTTATCACTCTGGCAACTGAACTCGATAGTGATTACATGATGAACGGTGATCGCTGAACCATCCTCTACTCGATACCGATTACATTATAAAAGGTGGTCGTTGAACCGGGCTGATTCGTTGTTTGATTATAACTTTACCCAGTTGGTTCCTCACTCGTTTACCCAGTTGGACTGTCGCGGGCCCCGTCCCGCTGTCACTATTTACCCACTTGGAACTCCCCCCCCCCTATTCTCCCCCCGGTTCTCACTGTTATGCCACCGTTTTTGGCCAGCACTTGTTGCTCGCATTTACATCAGGAGCCGCACGAATTTCACGCCACACTGGTCTGAATTTCATTAAAATCACGGTAAATCTTCAACCGCACAAACAAGTGGCCCAACTATACAGAAACGGGCCAACCACATAGAAAACCCAAGCACATCAAAGCTTCAACCACATCAGAAAGCTCTGATCCTTGTAAAGCTCCAACCTCTCTAGTTTTGGGTTCCTTCACTCGGGGAATCCGAAACTTGAGACGGATTTTCCATCAGGCAAATGAAGGGGCCCCAGCATCTAATTTTTCGGGTCAAACGCCCCAAAATATTGCGATTGATGTAGGTAGGCGGAACGTAAACCCCGGCGACTTTATTTTCAATGAAAAATAAAAAAATTTGATTATTAAAATGTAAACATGAATGAAATCAGAATGCAGTGATTGTGTAAAGGTGGAGGTCACGGTCCCCCCAGCAAAAACTGGCTATCAGTAATTTGTCTCAATCCACAGCGCGGCTGCTGTTGCACAGTCGTTCCCCTTGTCATTTCCTCCGGTCCTTCGGTCCAAAGCCATGCCTTCCGGCTTCAGAGTTCCTAAAATTAAAAAGTCGTGTTGCAATTGTTCACTGCGCACCGGTACAGAAATTATCGCCTATTCCTATTTGGTAAAATGTCTAAAATTGATATCAACATTCTCCCCCTCTAATAAATTCATGGACATATTCGCAGTTAATCAGTTTACTAGTCGCTTGCATTGTCTCTTCGGGCGTAGGTAAGCGGTTCTACGGTATTTTTTTTTAACAACAAGCGCCACGTATGTATTTATAAATCGAACGCTTCGCAGCTGGTGAACTGGCTCTTTTTTACGATTCAACTACGGCGGTCTCTCAATTGGTTTTCACCGTCACACTGTTGAGGGGAGCTCGCCTGGTGAGTTGACAACTTAATTTTCCCTATAGGGGAAGAACTCACAATAATGGTTTTTGTTCACCGTGCCGTATAGGAATCGGAAATACTTGTCCTTCCGTGGATATTGTTACAGTCAATGCTTACGTTGGTTCAAGTGTTGGAATTGTTGACATCGTTAGTGATGCTCGCCTTTTATTCATTTAGAGCTATGTTTGCGCCGCAGTATTTTGGATTTGGTGAATTTTAGACCGCTGCGAAGGATTTCGGACGCTAAAATTTTCTTTGAAATGTTTCAGTAATTGAAATCTACACTATCATCGTAGTCTACAATTATTACCGTGAACTACGGGAACTACGGGAGTCCAGAGAAAGGCACTCATTGCCAGCAAGCGGCCTAGACGAGATTGCTTGACTTGAGGGAATCGGCACGCGGCGATAAGCTCGAATACCACTCAACATTTTTAAAGTAAAATTTAACAGGAAGTTAATTTCCATGATTATTGGAAATTTCGAAACATTGCAACAGTGAAAAAAAGGCGTCATTTACGTAGAGATAAGAGAGGAAA
Source organism: Corythucha ciliata (assembly GCA_038030265.1). Classification (NCBI taxonomy): domain Eukaryota; kingdom Metazoa; phylum Arthropoda; class Insecta; order Hemiptera; family Tingidae; genus Corythucha; species Corythucha ciliata. Next base: position 45,785,602 of record CM075941.1, read on the forward strand.
CGTAGAAGGAGAAATAGTCTCTACATATTAATGGAAAAGGACTCGTGAAACTCCCGTGGGGTCCACAAAGACCAATTGGAACATTTGCAATTCTGTTTTACACTCAATGGAGTTTGCCAGACTCTCGTAATATATAATTTCGACGCTTTGAACGCGAAAGGACGCTTTTGAAGACGGTAAATAATCACACCCATTCCTCCCCAACCATCTCTTTCATCGTCCACCGATTGTGTTTCTGTTGGCTGTGACGCCACGTTCCAATAAAGATGCCCGCGGGGCAGGTCACCAAATGTTTCCTATAGGTTATTATAATTACTGTGAGTTTTATGGCTCATCAGTTTGTCGGTCTTCCGTTCCAGGAGGTCTTTGTTCGAAAAAAAAAATGTGAGAAAGAAATGCTCTGCGTAAAAATCTTCCTCAAACAGCCACTGCACGATTAGAGGTTCCATGTAAACGTCAGACCGCTCGGAATGGATCGACACGAACTTTTTTTTTTATAGGCGGGGAACATAGTACCGAGCTACCTCATGTTAACCGTCGGTCATCCCCCCCCCTCCATAACACACTCACAACCCTCTCTGTTCGTGCTAGCTACTAATATCCACACTGAAACCAACGATCGGACAAATACTCTAATCACGTTTCTTTTGATTGCCTCGTGAATGCCTGAACTCAAACGACACGGTTGACTTCACCTTCTTTCTTAATTTAACGTTCATTCAATTTATTTCTCATCGCTGTGAAACAAAGTGTAATTATTATTCGTGAAACTAAACTATGAACGCGAATATTGAATCTTGAAATAATTCTATAAGCGCACGATTTTCAGATTTAAACCAATAAGCCGGCAGTCTTCATACAGATCTGTCCACCCCGTCACCCCACTACTCATTCTATCCAGTTTGAACAACTTTCTTTCGGATAAATTCAATTTGGTCCGATTTCGCCCCCGCCCTCCCACCCCTATTCACCAAAATAAGGCCGTGTCTACACAGCTCGGAGAAAACAGTATACCCTTTTGAATGATGGAATGGATGGGAAGGCCGGGGCGCCAAAGATTGCCTTTCAGTTTACCCGCGACCGTATTGATTTTTATCTGGAACAATAAATAAAACTTAATGCTTTGATTTCTTGCTCCAATAAGCTCTTCTCTTCTTTTTTTGCGGTCAACAGGCTCTTTTTTTATTTCTCTCTCTCTCTTTTGTGAAAAATCTCGTCTCCTCACTCCTCATCAAGTTCAGGAAGATATAGTGATTGCTATAGTTGCAGGGCACGGTTTTTTTTTACGAGGATTCGTGCGTTCCCTGTATTTTTTTTTTTTTTTATTTGGTGGCGCTTTATGGCTAGTTATGTTCGAGGAAGCGATACGTCACGCAAAATTTTTAATTAGAACGTTATTAAACGGAAGAGAAAAGCCAAGGACTTACTACTTTATACGCAACCCGATTACAGCGGAATTCGAATTAGCAAGCTTTTTAAACTCAAATAAGGGGTGGCGTCTGCGGAGAGCGCAGCTGCGAACGAAAAATGAAGGAAAGCTGTAAGCAGCGTTGTCTCGATTTTTTATATATTATTTTATTTTATCGTTTTTATCTATTTTAGACACGAATGAACGATTTTTTTCCGCCTTTTGGTTAATTCGCGTTTTTTGACAGTTTTAGCCGCTAACTTGCCCCATGTACTGTTTTTAAATTTTAGCCGCTAAAGGACCACGGTTAATTCGCAAATGTTTCTCAGTTATAGGGCCGTATTCAGAAACCAACCTTTACGTCTCCTTAGGAGCTCCTTTAGTTAATGTTCCTTGAGCGATTCCTTTAAAAGTCGTATTCAAAAACGTTCCTTTAGGGTTCCTTGCCAGTTCGTTTAGATAAAGGGGCCTTAAAGCAGATAAACAACGAAAAAATGCTTTTAATGGTGACTGTACGCTTTAATATCATATGAAATCTCTCGCTGTTTACGCCTTCAAAAGCACATTAGTTATCAAAATAGTAGGAAATGCCAGCCCAAGGTGACTAAACGTTCTATAGGTGCCGCAGATCTTCGGCCATTACTGCGCTGGACCCAGTACATTATTAATTGTTAATGGGTTGTGATTTTTGAGAATTCATCAACGATATATAAACCTGGATTGCTCACAGCGGACTGGAGGGGCGTGGAGGGGGCAGGTCGTTCCCTGGTAAACAATCACCCTGACACTCTCCTTGTGTAGCTATAGCAACGTGGCACTTATTTTGAAACTCCACCCCTCTCATCCACTATGGGAGCTTATTTGATGGCTATTTTTTATCAGCAGTGATGAGCAATCCAGTTCTTTTATATATCGTTGGAATTCATAAACTTCAATTTCAAAATTAACTTGCTCTGCTGCTCTAGGGTGAGCAATCGGAAGTAAAGGACTGCTGGTGACGTCAGTCCCCACCCCTCCCTCCTGTTAGGCAGAGGGAAATCTGAGGCACCTACAGTAAAGTTTAGTCACCTAAACCTACAGTAAAGTTTAGTCACCTTGTGCCAGCCTATTAACATTGCGTAATTTTAATTTATTGACGAGCGTGGGCAAGTTGAAGACCTGAGTGAACAAAAAAGTTTGCGCGGATAACGGCCATTGTCCCACAAGGGAATGCCCTGCTGGAGACTGCGTGATCGAGCAACGGCTACGGTTCTATTTTCAAAAATTCGACTGCTGTCAATTTAACGTATAGCCAACGGGTGACAACGTCTAAAATTTCCATCCTTGTGCCACAAAACACAACTACTTTGAGACTCATCCAGACTCCTGTCACCTACGGAGATTTTAAGCGGAGTATATGTGCAGTATATGTGGCGTCGACAGCGATGAGCGAGGAATTTTGTACGCCCTTGCGACTGGGGCCTTATTCCGAACGGTCGGAAAGAAAATGCCGCCAGAGGGATCCAGAATGAGCAAATAACATTATCCCTTCGTGGTAACCGCACTGGTGGCATTTTTTCCTGACACCTCTGAATGGGGCCCCAGCTCCGTGGCCGCGGCAGTGAGATAGAGGTCGAAACGGTGCCACGCACTTCACTTCCGTGCACTTTGACAACATAATTATTTTCATACCTACAAATTATTTATTTTGGCCTAGGTTCATAGATAGGTCGGTCACACTTGAAACACAAGGGGAGACACAACCCAAAAAAGATAAATTGACAAATCGTGGTATGCGACCGTCACTTGAAGATTTCCCGTCGCGTAAATTCTCAGTAATTTTGAAAGTTAGACAGCCATAGAGAAACTTGAACCCTTCAGTCGGTCGACGCACACAACGTTTCAAACAGTCCGAAAAGAGACATTCTGCAGAACCGAATTGTATTCAGATAGGGAGCTTCTTCTGAGTCGCTCATTACGCCATTCGAGATCCGAAATAAGTTTGATCGAGTCGATAAACACAATAAATTCTTCCATTTCTCACATTTTCTGAGGGAAAATAATTACAGTAGAAACACTAAAACGCGAGACAAGGCTTAAAGGAACTGTAAAGGAAGCTCCCGAGCTTCCTTAGAGTTATCATAAGTATAACCAGCAAATAACATTCTTTAAAGGAACCACGAAGGTAGAGGTCAAGGTAAATAGACTAAAGGGGTATGCTCTTAATTTTCAACCAATTATCATTGTTTGTGCCATGACGTCATGGGATGACAATTTTTTTAAAAATTAACAGGTGGGACTTTTTTCAAATAAACAAAATTATCAACATTTCTCGGGCCACTTTTGAAATCGGGTGAACTACGCATTATTGCCTGCAGGACAATGTTCCTGTGAAAGAAGTGATTGCATGATCCCTAAGTGTAATGGTTGGAGCAAAGAAAACTGCTGCAGGTGAAGGGTATCATCTCGGTTGTGGAACTTTTAGAAATTCTTTTAAGATAGAGCTAAGTTCAGCAATTTTCTCGTTAAACAATGAGTTTTCGTGACGACTCATCAAGGTAGAGACCTCGCTTCCGATTCAATTAACAACAATATAAGCGCCCCGAAACACTTGGCTTCGTATTAGGGGTTCTCAGCGGTGTTTTTACAACAAACCGCACATCAACCAATACGCTCGTAAGGTGAGGGTGTGAATCGCCCAATTTCATCCTGGGTATGCGGCCAGGCCAGGCCCGGGGCCTCAGTATGAACGGTCGGGGAAAAAGCAGCATGCGGGATCCAAGGACGCCGTATAAGAAATAACATTACCCCGCCATAGCAATCACGTCTAGCGGTATTTTCGCACGAGTTCGTACTAAGGCCCCAGCCCAAGTAGCAAAGTTCATTTAAAACATATTTTTCGAATATTCAAATAATTGTATTTCGAATGTCCGCTTTTTGGGTGTTTATAAAATATTCAGAGAAAATCATTCGCAAAATATTCTTGAAATAATATTCAAAAATATTTCCTTCAAGTATTTACAAAATATTCCCTAAGTAAGTTTCAAAAATATTTTCTCGAAGTATTCCCAAAATATTCTTCTGAAATATTTGAATAATATTTTTTCGAAGTATTCACCAAACATTTTTTTGGAATATTAGTTGTATATTTTTAATGAAGGTTTTCGTCAAAATATTCATTTTTTTTTAAATCCATAAAAGGAGGTCAGTCACTCTGAGCCGGCGTGGCTTAAGTCCATCTCTGTATCCATGATTTTGAGTCGATCACAAACTCTGCGCGTGACCTCTGTAAGAGAGAAAACATTAGAAAATGAATAAAACAATTGGCAGAAGGAAATTTTTTCTTACCGTTCAGAGCACGAGCCAAACTCAAGTGCTCGAAGGGCTTTTTCTCTTTACACCCCGCCAGTTGTAAATTTTTTCTAATTATCCACATAGTGATCACGTGTTCTATCATTTTTTTAAAATTTGGTCCGGCCGTTTTTGCGCCACCAAGCACTGACAGCTTGAAACCTTTGAGATTTTTGTGTGATAGTTCAAGTGAACAAGATGAAAATCATTACTTTATTTACCAAGTCCTCGAAAGATGTATCATTTGTGAGGAGCCCTTCCAAGGTGGTGAGTTGCTCCTTCGTTGGATATCGTTGGCAAGAAATCTGCCAAAAAAAAAAAAAAAAAAAAAAAAAAAAATCGAACACGTTAATAAAATAGGTTAACTTAAAAAGCTTACATCGCACAAAAATTATACTCTATAGCTAGTACCTTGATGTTGACATGTGTGTTGATTTTGTGTCGGATCCAGGTTTAATCCTACAACAGAATGGTTTTTTTTAATGATACCAGGTAGACAAGAATTGCTATTCATCTCATAAGTGGAATATTATAAATAAAACCCGGATCACACGATGCGATTTTTGAACAAATATTGCATACTGGTAATAGAGGAACATTCCGGGAATTTTAGTACGTATTAAGTATTTCTCAGTAATCATATTTCTCGGTTTTACCCCAATATTGCCCGCGCAACACCAAGGAAATTAACGAGGCTGACTAATTTTGACTTATTATTTCTCAATAATAAGTCTTTGTAATCGTATCGCAAAACAATTTTTTTGACCCCCCCTCAAAATTTGTAGTTTTACGTTTCAAAGTGCGTAGAATCCAAATCTGCAATAAAAAAAAAATGTCCGTCCGCCGTCCGGGCCATATCTTGCCCTAGGATTGCTCGTAAAAAATCGTTCTTTCGCACATAGACTCCATTTGGGGTCTAGTTGGTCCTAACATCTGATCAGTTTGATCAAATAACTTCCTGGGGTTTTATGGGCCAAAAGCGGGTCCAAAATGGGGATTTTCAAAGGATTTGGGGTCATAGGGGTGTGGGGTGTCGATTTTAATGTAATTTCAAGCCGGATTTGACTACATCGATGAATAATAAACCCACAGTCGAAATAATAAGGCATTGTTCGATAATTCGCAGCGTTTTTGCCTTATTATTGAGTTTTAAATGAGTTCTCTCAATATGCTGTTAACAAATAAACTACTTTCGAATAAAATGAGGTGTCATGTAACCAGTATACGTTTAATTTTTCTTCCTTAGCTTAATCAAGTTGTAATTAAATTGTACTTACCCATGTCCGCTAACTTGGATGAGGGACTCAGTGGTGATGTCGACTAAAATTACTGTAAACGAAAAACCACAAGATCTGAAGAACTTTTGACACCCCTTCTCGAAAGGGAATAAGGGAAATGCGAAAAAGCCAGCTTGAAGAATGGAGAAGATGGAAGGGCGGTACAAACGGGAGGTACAAAGCTGAAAAACGGCAGTCAGCGAATCAACCAGCCACCCCCGAGTCCTTCTTTCTCTAAAACTACTTCTTCTTTTGAACACGGCCCGCATGTGGAAGACGTTGAACCGTAGGCTCAAGGACGGATCTGGGACTTTGACGAGGGACCTCTCTCAACCCTCTCCCTCCCTTCAGCACTCCTCCATTATGTTAAGAGCAATTTGCCCAGCTCCAGGGGGGGGGGGATTCTGCTGTCCACCCCCACCCCTTTAGATCCGCTGCTTATTTTGAATTAATTCATAAGGGGGCCAAATTTGAAGGTTATTTTTGGAATAATATTATTGAGGAGGGGTGGGGTGAATAAGTAATAAAAATTGTAGCGGTTCACCTCAATTGTTCTCTCAACCTCTGCAAGCTTTCTTACCACGTATTTGTTTGTACCGGGTGGTCAAATATGATACGTAATTCTTGTCGTTCATTAATGAACGATTCATACTTCTCTGATAAAGTCCCTTCTTAATCGAGAATTCACAGCGCTCATTAAACAAAAATGATTTGCTTGGTACCAATACAAATAATATTTCTCAAAAATTAGGTTTTTTACTACCATGTCCAGAAAGACGGGGCCCGTAAGGAAAGAAGTATGGTGGAAAATAACTATAACTAAATAAATAACCATAACTGAGCATAAATAACTATAATCAGCCATAATCTGCAAACGCAGGGGTTGTATTTCATCATTCCGAAAAGTTCAAGCTCTCCAATGAATGGTTCATTTTTTGGTGGAATTAGCAAAAATATGCATTAAATAATATTGAAAAATATTGAAAAATATTTAGGTAATACTCATAAAAGTATATTTACATAATATTCTACGATGTTATATCAGAAAATATTTCCACCTACACCAAAAAAGAGTATTTCAAAAATATTTTAATCAGGTTCGTTTGAAAATATTCGTTCAAAATTATTATTTTCATATTAAACAATATTATGATACGAATATTAACGATGAATGAAAAATTAATATTCTTAAAATATTTTTTTGAGATTCTGAATATTTTCTGAATGTTCGAATATTTTCTGAATGTTCGAATATTTTCTGAATGTTCGAATATTTTCTGAATGTTCGAATATTCTGAATGTTCAGAAAATATTATCATGCTGCTTGGGAGATGAGGCAAACAAATTCCTCGATATCGATAGTGATTGAATACGGCTAGGTTCCAGGCCGGGATTCTGGTCGAAGGACGCCATTAATACTAAATTACTTCTACTTTTAAGCCGGGAATACACTTGAGCCGAGGTAGACCGCGCACCGAACGAGGCAATCCGAGGCTGCCGTGGATATACCGACAGTCGATGGCTCAGGCCGCACGGCGCATCAGGCAGGCCGAGCCTGTTCGCCGCTCACGAAAAAGTCATACACACTAGCGTGCCTCGGCTTTATACATGACAGGGAACACTTTTAAACTTTAGCTTTATTGTCCAACCTATCTAAGAAATGCTCGTGAGCGTGATTGTCGCGGGCAGCAGGGAAACCCTTCCTTGCTACCTCATGAAGCTTATTGGTCGTTTCTCACTGATACACATAATAAACTCGCCCGTCACTGCGCCGAGAGCTGTCTGTACTGAATACACGGGGCTTCACGTGGTACGTATCAATTAACTGGACCTTGAAACGGTACATAAGGTCTCAAGAACAACTCCGCCAAATTATATCGCTTAAAAAAAAAAAAAAAAAATCCAGGCACTTATCATGGCTTTTCATTCATTTTTTGCTTGATCTACAAATAAATTCCAAGGGATAAAACATGGTAGGGGAAGCTTCATTTGTGAAGTTTGGTCCCTCAATATTTTTTTTTACTCCCGTGACGTCAATTTTGACAAAAATTTCCTTAGTTACGAGCATACCTCTGTAAGTCTATTTACCATGGGTAGAGGTCAAGGTATGTAGACTTCAGAGGTATGCTCGTATCTAGGGCTAGGGGCTCCTCCTTGGTAACCGTTACGTCACCCGGGTTAGATGTGAGATGAGACGAGAGGTTCTTTTAAAATTGTGATGTTATCGCACACGTGGGCCCTTTCTGTCACTGTGTTTTTTAGTCTTGCTTGGTTTGTCTTTGCCTTGTTCATCACATTCATCCAGTCTAGTACATTTGTATAGCTTTGTTATAGCCTATTTTTAATAGTATTGTGGTTGTTTTACCCGAATCCAGACTACCGTTAGGAATTTCTTTGGATTTACATCACCTCTCATCGGTGGGGTAAGTAATTCAAAGTGTTGAATTAATATTTCATTGTTTAATTGTAAGGAAGCATACCTTACAATTACAATATTCCCTACACCTATTTTATGACCGAAAGTCATGTTCATATTTGATTGATCGGGCGCCTGAAAGCTCGTTCCATCCGCTACTTTTTTTTTTGTAAACTTGTTCACAACAATTTTTGACGTGAAGTCATTCCGAGTAAAGTCGGTCCGCTCACATGTGGAGGCCTATTCCCCCAAGTTTTAGCAGTGATTCCAGTCACTTAAAAATGTAAAACTTGGATTTCTTCCTGGTAACGAATACTGACCTCCAAGTCCACCTTCAACCGTCTGATTTAAATGGATCTAACCCCATGACGTCATTGCGCGAATGATTATGATTGGCTAAAAAAATAGGAGCATACCTCTGTAGTATATATACCTTGGGTAGAGGTGGCCTTGTGAACACAATTTTTTCATGCCTAAAGGCCCGTTCTGTGGAGTCTATGCAACCAAACAAATTTATTCTCTCGAAAAATGAAGCATTTTTATAGGTTGCATAAACACCACACAACACAAACATAGAGCTTGTAAACGGGCCTTTAAAGAACTGCACAGTTCCTTAGCCAATGAGGATAAGGTTAGTTTCTGAATACAAATTCATTGGAAATTATATTGGAGATTTCCTTTATTTGTGTCTATTACATTTGTCAGTGTTTCGAAACGGACAATCAACTATTATATTTGAGAGCACGACTTGATACAATATCAACAAAACGTATGAACACACACATAAACAGCGGTCGTAATCAACACACTTAGTTCACACAGGATAAGAGCAGCAATATCAGATCATAACACTCGCTCCTTCTAAGGGTGCGTTCATTGTGAATCACCTTCACTGCGATACTTCGATGAGCGATGCCCCGATGAAACATCGATGAAGAACAAACATCAATAATTGTATGGGACTGTTCATAGTGAAGCACCCTCACTAAGATGTGATCTTCGATACCTCGCTACTATCATCGATGATTTGAACCATATGGTTCCTCGACCCCCTCCCGTACGTTGCCTTTTTTTTTTCTTTTCAAAATCTTTCAAAGTCCACCTTCAAACAATTTACGTAAGTCATGGACTCATTGTTTCCTTCAAGCTAATATTTGAAGCTACAGCTAATGGAAAGCCTTGAAACCATAAATCGTCTTCAGTGTGAAGTTTTGAAGCTCAAGAAGCAAATTTCAAGTATGAGAGATGACACCAAGACAGAAATATACGGGACTTTTGGCCATATATTTACAAATCCACAGTTAGACATAATCGTTGGGAAGAAAAAGAAGGTTGTTTGGTCAACGGATGACGTTTCAAATGCTTTTGCTTTGAGATATTTCAGTGTTAGAGCCTACAAATTTATAAGGGAGACCCTACACTTTCCGCTCCCGGCACTATGTTCCCTTCGACGATGGTCGTCCAAAATTACGATGCTCGGAGCTCAGTGAAATGGAGAGGCTCACTATTATACAGTACGACGAGATGAAAGTTTGTTCTGTTTACGAATATGATCGACTAGAGGACCAAGTTTTGGGACCACACTCCGAAATGCAAGTTGTCATGGTAAGGGGCTTGGTTGGAAAATGGAAACAACCAATTTATGTAGATTTCGACATAAAAATGACGAGAAATTTGCTGTTCGAGCTCATCGGCGAATAATACAAAATAAACTACATCGTTTGCTCATGTGTAAGTGACTGCGGGGGATCAAATTTAGGTGTTTGGAGGGAATTGGGAGTAACAACCACCCAAACAAGTTTCCAGCATCCAAGAAGCCCAGGAAAATTGATATACGTCTCTGGGGATCCTCCCCACCTTCAGAAGTTGACCATAAATTGGCTGTTGGATACTGGCTTCAAATTGAAAGATGGCTCGCTTGTGACTAAGGTGCCTTTGATTAAGCTACAAGAAACCACTGCGCAAGAAATTTCACCATGTTTCAAGCTGACAGAGTCACATTTGAACTGTGAAAAAACAAAACGACAGAATGTTAGGCTGGCAACCGAGCTAATTTCAAATACCGTAGGAAAAAGTTTGTTATTTTACAGTTTGGAGTGCGACAAGAGCGAAAAAACGGCCACGGCGGAATTCATTTTGAAAATGAACCAGTGGTTCGATATTATGAACTCATATTCTCCTATAGCAAGCATAGCAACGAAAATAGCTTTCGGTATTCATCTTGCCGATCAGTTGACGTGGCTTCGTGACGTGATAGAGACAATGGTGACGATGCGATGCATGTACAAAACATCACTTCAAATATTCCAAAAGGCGATAATTATCTCGTCTCGATCGCTAATAGGCCTCTATGACAGCTTGAAACGGGATGATCCGGAGTTGAAGTTTTTAATGACACACAGGTTGAATCAGGACTCATTGGAAAACATTTTCTCCCAAATTCGTACTCGAGGAGGATTAAATGATCACCCTACGCCGCTAAACGCTTTATACAGAATTCGAATGATCCTTCTGGGGAAAAATCCAGGAGTGATACAAGATAAGACAGATAGGACAGATACAAGATAGGACTCGGAAGGTTACGGTAACCTGATAACGTTTTCGCTATCAGGGGCTCTCGGATTTAACGAGTTTTTTGTCTTTTTAAGGCATTTTAGACGTGTTTTGAGGTGCGGAGGTGAGAAAGAAGGAAACAACGAACATTTTGAGTGCTGAATCAAGTGCGTTGGATCGTTGGTAGTGGGAAACTTTTCGGTTCATCGGTCGGAGGCCACGAGGGCCGCGTTATCGCTCACTATGGGCGATAACCAAGAGTTAATCAACTCGGCTGAAAAGCTGAGAATCTCCAGGGACGGGTCTACCGCCTCTGAAGCAGCAAGGGACGACTCGTCGGCCCAAGCAAACCAGGGCGGAATACCCACCCAGGAAAGCAATATGGTGGTTGACGGAAATTTGAGACCGACAGGGACGCGAACAGCGGCCCAGTCAAACTCTGAGGCGGGAGATTCGGAGGGCTTCATTCGGACCCGTCGGGAGGGTAAGAAAGCCAGGGAGAAAAGTAGGCGCGAGAATAGAGCCCGTAAGGTAGCTGAGGCGAGGGCAAGACAGCCCCTCACGGGTTTTAAGGGGAGGTTCGAACAACAACGCGAACAATACAAGCGCGAGCGCGACCAAGCGTATAGATTACGGGAGGAGAAACGGAACGAAAACCAGAAGAGATTTCGGTCCACCTCGCACCCTACCCCTCCGGGGGAAGAGGTAGTAGGACCGTCAAAAAGGTCCAAGAAGGAGGAAACGGAAGAGAAAGCACGCCAAGAGCATGGAAAGAGGGCCAAAACCTCGATGAATGCCAAGGCGGTCATGGTGAAAGTGGACGGCGGGGCCTTCTCAAATGAGGAGGCGGTCAAGGTAAGAGCGCTTATAGCGTGTCAGAGCAAGATCCGATTTGTAGACTCCGGGCTTCTACAGGAGAGTAAATTGTACGTTATGACGTGTGGGAGTAAAGAATATGCGGACTTGCTAATAAGTACGCTAAGGGACGGGGTGGGGGTACATGGATGGGCGATTTACCGGCTCTCGGAACTGCCGATTCCGAAGCGAATCCGGGGAGTCCTTACCGGTTTCGGATTGAGACAGGATGAACTCCTGCCATGCATGGCAGTAGTTAACCCAGATCTCACGTTTCAGTTCGATAAGTGGAGCATTGTTAGTTTTGAGACCGATCAGGTGGGGTTGAAAACGGTGGTAACAATCGAGGTCCCGAAAGAAGACGCGGAAGAGGTGAAAAGGGTAGGCTACTTGGGAGTGGAACTGACCCGGGTCAAGTTCTGGGTACTTAGAAGCCCGTGGCTAGGGAATGAAACCGACGAGGAGGAAACCGCGATGGAGGTAGAGGAGGAAATAGCGGCTCAGAGACAACAGCCGGGGGGGAGTGGGTTGGTCGTCACGACAACTACAACAACCCGGCGTCCACCGTTTGGTAGAACTTTGGAGGAGGTGGAGGAAGATTTGCTCCGGTCCCCCCAAAAAGGGGGGGGGGGAGGTAAGTGAGGTTCCTACAGGCGAATACCCAGCATAGTAAAACGGCGGCAGCTGATGTAGCCGTATTGCTGGGTAAAAAGGAGTTCGACGTGGGACTGTTTCAGGAACCGTATGTATATAAGTCTAAGATTAGGGGATGGAATAATCAATATTATGTGTCTTTTTATACAGGAGTTAATGGAGTGCCTAGGGCATGTGTAGTCGTAGCAGCGGATTTACAACCGGTGCCTCTGCGGGCGTACGAGACGAGGGACTTTGTGGCGGTTGCCGTCCAAGGAGAGATACCGGGCGTAGGACGAAAGAAAATAGTGGTGGTCTCGTGGTACCGGGCAGCGGACAGTGATGTGGTCCCGGAGTGCCTGGAACGCCTAAGAGATTATTGTAGCGACACCGGGAGTCTGTTAGTGGTGGGAGCGGACGTAAACGCCCACCATGAAGTGTGGGGTTCCTCAAATAACAATCGGCCTGGTGAGGAACTCCTGGAAGGATTGGTAAGATTAGGATTAACTATTGAGAATGTCGGGAGTGAGCCAACTTTTGTGGTGCGCAATAGGACGGAGGTCCTGGATGTTACTCCAAGCTTAGGGCCGACGGGTAGATGGATTACTAATTGGCGGGTCTGTGACAAATTAATGACTTCTGATCACAGGCCTATTATGTTTAGTTTAGGAGCCAAAGGAGTTAAGAAACCCCCTGGGAGGAATCCGAGACGGACGGACTGGGAGAAATTCGAGAGGACGGTAGGAGAAGCAACGGGAGAAGTATCCAGAAACACTTAAGATGAAGAGGAGAAAGAGATAAGAGAAATTATAACTTTGGCTTTTCAGGCGGCTTGTCCCAAGAGAAGGGTCAAAGAAAGGGGAGCGGTATGGTGGAATGTCCACCTGAAAGAAAAGAAGCGGAGGATGAACTCGTCGTTGAGCGCGGCTAAGAGAACGGATGGAGAGGAGGAATGGGAGGCGTATCACCGGGCGCGGAAAGAATACAAAAGTGCGATTCGGAGAGAGAAGAGAAAGTCGTGGAGGAGCTTTTGCGAAGAGGTAGAGAGCACGCGGATGGTGGCGAGACTTAACCGCATAGTAAAGGAGGATAGGCGGCAACTCTTAGGCCCGGCGCACACTAGGAGAAAAAAGACGCCGACGCGCGAGTCGGCGTCTTTTTTCTCGGGGAAGTGACGACTCTCGCGTAAGCGTCCAATGTAAAAGGCTCGGCTTGGCCGGGACGGGCCCCCCCCCCAAAAAAAAGAAGATAAGACAAACAAGACAAACTCAATGCCTCCAATAGCAAACGAGAAAGGGGATGAATTCATTACATCCTCCGTAATGAGTAAAGCTGTGGTTAGTGACACCGAAAGAGCCTACTCGTACTCCCAATACCGATACTAAGTATAGTTAGTTCAATATTACACAGAAATAATACGACCCTTTCTTTCCCTTATATACTATTTGATAACTACACCAATGCATCTTATGTCGTACCGGTATCTAAGATATGTGTGGGCTCAAATCGGCAAAATCCAAGGTCTTATTGAACAAATAGTATTTACAAACTTTCTGCAGATTGAACCAGAAGAAATTGAAGCCCCAAAAGACTCGGAGGAAGAATACTTGCCGGATTTGGAAATGGAAAGCGTTTCTTTGCCGTCTTCTTCGGCCACGGATGGTGACGGAACTACAGTGACAGAGGAAGATGGCGTCAGCTATTTAGTTGGCTGGATCGCTAAGAAATTTAAAAAGAAGTACCCGGAATTAGGGAGTTATGCGAGGAACGACGAAAGTAGCCATTGCTACAGTATGGCCCCGACCTGGTTGAGGTTTCTGTCTTATGGTGGACTTACTGAGCCATCGGAAAAATGGCTCCTCGACGTCAAAAAAATGAATACCGTTTTCTTAAATTACAACGCGAACAATTCTATTTCAAAATCTAAGCGTGTCACGTCAAAATTAACAAATATTGTAATTGGGGATAAAATTGTTGAACGGGACAGGGAAATTATTCGGTCTTTTTTTAAACAAAGAATTTTTATAAGAAATAAGTTTTTAAATATGAAAAGAGCTTAACAAAATTACGTAAACAGCAGGAAGAGGAAACCCGAATATCCTAGACAAATTCAAAATAAAATGAAAAAAGTTTAACTTGACAGGATGGTCTTTATACTTCTTTTATCTGATACTTGTATGGAGTGAGCTTAAATTACGCACGTTCAAAGACAGTCGAGCTATAGGTCTGTTCCAGCCTGTGATCAAGGGATGGGCAGCCAGAGGCACGGATTCAGGCCTAGGGCGAGGGGGCGACGCCTTGAGAAAAAGTGCTCGTTCTCGGATGCTGGATTTCAGGACATTTTGCGGCTGAGGCTGTGAGAAAACCCCCATTTACGGCTAAAATTGAGAAATAGCGCTAATTCACGTTGAACTTAAGAAATAAATCTTATTCTTCGCGGTTGAAAGAAAAAAAAAAAAAAAACAGACCAATTTGTGGTTTCGCGACGCAAAGCCCGGACTGAAATTAAGAAAATGTGATCATTCACGGTTTATAGAGCTCTTTTCGCGGTTGAAATTGACAAAATAAATTGTTCGTTCAATGCAGAATTGAAAAAAATCACTCTTTTGCGACTAAAATTGAGGGAAAACGCCAATTCACGGCTAAAATTGAGAAAAGCCGCCAGTTCGTTGTTTCTCGAACCAAACATCTCGGTAAACTTTGCGAAAAAGTGCTAATTGACGGTTTTGACGCCGTGTAGCTTAATTAGGCTGTCCGAAGATTGAGGCCTTGAGGAAGAAGTCACGGTCGCCACCTGTTGTTGTCTTTTGGGTAACAGGCCCCAATATATTTCGTGATATTTACAATATGGGTCATTTCACAAAAAGTGGCAACTTTGTCCTAGGAAAAAAAAATGAAATTTACTTCCACGAAATTTTTTTTTCCCCAACTATTGTCGTCTACATCAGATTAGAAGTCAAATACCCAAAAAGATCATCATAGAAAA
>CM075941.1:45801559-46032419 GCA_038030265.1 Corythucha ciliata
ATTGATGGTTGCAGTCATTGATGGATAAGGGTTGGTAATTGAAGATTAGTCGATGTGGGCTGAGGGTCTATTATTGATTATGTGCGACGCAGAATTTTGGATTTAGGGTTATGGAAATTTTTTGTGTTTGAGGAATGAAGACTGCGGGATTGATGATTCAGGGATTGTGAGGAGGACCACACGATACTTCCATGTACTCAATTTTGGCTTTCTTCAATTACGCATACAACAAAAATAAATGAGAAAAGTTCCATGGCCGTATCAATTTTTTCAGTGCTCCGACCCTTCCGATTTCATGCTGGTTAAAGGGTAACATGGGCGCGCGAGTTTTATTTCGCATTTTTCGACTAGCGCTGAGGCAGAGGAGCGGTGCATGACGGAGTGATTCGAAAACCGAGAACATCGATTTCTTCTACATCGAAAACACATTTTGCGGGACTAAGGCAGATTCTGTAATCTTTGAATCATTGGAACACAAGATGTTCTTCGTGTTCCTCTGGAGACGTTGAAGCGACCAGGACGTCATCGAGGTATGTGAAGACGAACGGGAGGTCCCGAAGAACTTCGCCCATGAATCGCTGGAAAGTCTGACCGGCATTTTTCAGACCGAAAATCATCATTGGGAATTCACAGAGTCCGAAGGGGGTGATAATATGGCTGTTTTCTCGATGTCGGCAGGTGCTTGGTTTTGCAGTCTCGCAAGACTCTTGCTACAAGAACAAGGCTAAGACTTGATTGTGGATGCAAGACCAAGACTTACCCTGCAAGAACAAGACTTCCTGCAAGACTCCGGGAATGTATGTCTTGCGCAAGAACAAGAGTCTTCTGCAAGACTCTTGCGATTCTTGCAAAAAAAAAGAAGGATTTTTAAGAAAAGCTAGCCTGTTTGACGGGAAAAGGGAGAGGGCTCTGAAGACGTTTATTCGGAAAAAGGCGCACTCACAGACATAAAAGGTTGTATACTTGTCCCCCAGTCTTCATCATCATCATCTTATTTTTTTATTTTAACTGGTTTCCTCTTTTTCCGTACTGAGTCGTTCTCTCCGCGTTGCGTTCAATTTTTCGGTGCAGCGTGAAGGTAAAGTTAGTGCCACCGAAGAAGAACCACCCGCTATTTCATCATCGAAAAGTAAATTTAAATAAATTTGTACTCCAATTCCAAGTGAAACATAAGAACAGAAGCGTGGAATCTGCAAACTGTGTTTTTCTCGAGGAGAGAAGTGGAAATGAGTGAAAAATCTCATCACTTCGGACGGGATTCGAAAGGCACATTCTATCTTTGCATAAAAGTGATTCACGCCCCACAATAAATCTATCCTTCAAAGGCGCATATTTAGTAAAAATAGGTGGGGGGGGGGGTCACTCGAATCATTTCTCAACAAAAAATATGGTGAGGGTGGGGAGGGGGCTGAAAAATCGCTGTATGCCATTCGATTTTCCTGGCGCTTCTAAATTCGGCTCAAGAATTCCAAGACAACTAGTGCCTCCAATTATGGGCGGGGGAGATGCTCGGGTCATTTCTCGTGAATCCCGTCCACCTTTGTCCAATCAACCCTCGTCTACTAAATGGATTATACTTTCTAGCCTTATTTATGCACCAATCCTGGGTTTTATGTACTCGTTTCAATCTCCTTTTAGAGCGCATCTACCCAGTTTGGTCACTTTTGGAGTACGAATTTCAAACATTTTGTTAGTCGGTTTTACCATTTTTTAATGGCGTTTTCTATTTCCACAAAAACTGCTCTGGAGTTGCTCCAGCGCTGCTCTGATAGGGTTTTAGGCGATCCATTTGCCATTAGAGCCGCCGTGGAGCAACTTGTAGTGAGTTCTATTTGCCATGTAGTCTCGCTGCGGAGCAACTCCAGAGCAACATTTATTGCTCCGGGAAATTTGACGGAGCAGTGAACACCTTGGAAGGTAATATGATAACAAAAAACAAAACTTTGCTCATTCCGGCTCTTATAATTGAATAACTTGTGATGTGTGTAGTTCAAAGTAATGAAATTAAACGCTAGAAGAAAATGTTTACAAGATTACTACTTATTGGAGCACCAAGTGGACAATTTCTTTACCAATTAGGTACCCAATAATTGAACAAAACAAACTATTTTATTACTCCATCTCGAAGTGAACTTCAGTTCGCAGAATCAGTTCACCCCGACATACCGACAAAATGCCTATGCTTCCCGACAAGAGACTTCTTTGGAATGTACATGACATTATCGATGGATAAAACGAATTTAATCTTTAAAAGATTTCTTACAAAGCATCTTACAAAAAGTGAGTTCGAACGTCAATGGGTTTCGTGTCACTCGTAGCTGAGTAGAGCCAAAATTCAGTTGAATAATTAGGGTTTAACCACTGTTATTCGACGTCACCTTGTTTCTGTCCCTTACAGAATTTCTTTCTTTACTCATTCTTTTCTGTCTCGATTTGTTCAATGTCTTCTTTACATTTCGCAGCGCAGGTTGAATTGCATTCTTCTCGTTGAATTTCGCGCGTTGTTCGTCAAACGATGGTCGTGATGGTCTTGGGAGGATCGCATAGACGTTACTCGGCCAAAACGTTAGCCCGTCAAGTTAACGTGGAACTCACCCTCCTGTCATGAGCCCTTGTCATTTTCTTCAAATGCAATCGAGATTTTCGAGAATAAACGGCAATATCATAGTTTGAGACGTATTCCATTATTTCTCATGCGCCGATACCGCGAATTTTAGATTTCGTTGGCAATTATATCAGATAGATCAGGTAAGTATTGTATCAGATTAACATGCTTGATGGGCACTCTGAAAATGTTAAGCTTATAAATTACCCTTTGGCCCCCTAGGCGTCGAGATGATTAGCATCACTCACGATATTTACTGTAATTTTCGGAAATAACGCCAACCGACAGACTCCCGTCCTACGTGAGTGTGATCAGGGGGGAAGGGGCATTTAAGCTTTTTTAGCGTTTTCAATGGTTTCCTACAGTGTTTATCCATGCAATTTCGATGACGATCGCGCACCCGCGACAAACGCTAAAACCCACTTCCTGTCCGTGTCCCAACTCACGTATAGGGCACGGAATAAGAAAACTGTGTCGCAGCCCGTCAACGACAAACCGGCTGTTTTATTTCATGCCCGTTGGAACATCATTGGAACGTCCCATTCTTATTAGTGTACATTGTTTTACTATTTTTTTGCAATGTGAATAGCGTTATTTTTGTCCAACGTTTCGACATTTTCCAAATTTCGCTTTAGTAAAGTCCAAACATCCTCCCGAATCTGGAATAAAATAGCCGTCACTAATCACAATACGATGCAATGAATATTTTGAAGTCGCACGATCCTCTGGCGTTTTCCTTTTCCACAAAAAGTGCTCTGGAGTTGCTCTGATAAGCTTTTAGGCGATCCATTTGCCATTAAAGCCACCGTGGAGCACTTTTTAGTGAGTTCTATTTGCCACATAGTATCGCTGCAGAGCAGTGCCAGAGCAACATTTCTTGCTCCCAGAAATTTGAGGGAGCTATGAATAGCATGGAAGGTAATACTATTATTATGATATGAAAGTTTTGCTTATTCCTTGTCTAGCTGCCGTTAATTACGTGTGTGGTTCAAAATATGGGAATACCAACGAAAAAAAAAAATGTTTTATGAAATTACTCCTTTTTGTAAGCACGCCAAGAAGACAATTTCATTATTTATTGTACTTAAAAAAAAAATCACAAACATGATTCCAATAATCAAACCCTGTGAATAATAGCAAAATCGAGTAAAATCAGTTTGCCCCGACAAGATTCCTTAGCTTTCAGAAGTGATCCTTGGCCAGTCTATACCAGAGATTTCGTCAGAATATCCGCTTCACTTTCGGTAGGAGTGACGAATTTCATACATTTGAATACATTCTTGTTGAACCACATTTTCAAAAATGTGGGTTCGTATGTCGATGTGCTATGCCTCGTGTTACTTGTAGGTAATAAGCCTTACTGAGTCCAAATTCAAACAAATTATGGGGTTGGATGAATTTTCAGTTTTTTCCCATTCGTATTTCTTTCTCTTCTTCTTGGAAAGGAGTTCCTCGGTAGCTTATTTCTCTAGTTATTTCCTTTCTCCTTCGATTTCTTCATTGTCTTTTTAATGACACGTAGATTGAATTAAATTATTATTATTATTTTCCATTTATTACATGTTGCAACTGCTACATATACAAATAAGAAATAAATAATTAACGTTAAATTTTTAGGGTTTTGACTTTTTTCTTCTTCTACTTCTTCGTTTCTGAAAGTAAAAGTTCTAAAAGTTCTCTGACGATGCCTTCAGCACAAGAAGGCGAAAGCTCAGGAAACGAAGAAGTAGAAGAAGAAAAAAGCTAAAACCCTAAAAATATAACATTAATCAAGTTGTATGGCTTAAAAACTAATAATATTAATAAGAAATAAATAACATCTAGCAACTTCACTTTCACTTTACACGGTTTGTGGCTCCACTACACTTATAACGTAGCATACCAAGTCGAGGGGTTTGGTCCTTTTTAGCTGTCGAAGGTCTCCCGCAGTATCCAGCAGGGCGAGTGCCTCAACATTAGAGTGTTTGTGGAGCCTCTTTTCGTGCTCCGCTGCTCGTCACGATGCACGTCAAGACCTCGTACATAACAGGGCGCATTTGTTATCATTCTCAAAACTTTGTTTTTAAAAGTTTGTATGACTTTGACATTGCTTTTCTTGGTGCAGCCCCAAAGATGACACCCGGAGGCCCAGAAAAGGCTTCAGAACTTGCTGGTGTAGCAGGAGCTTGTTGGCCATCGAGAGCTCAGAATGCTTCCCGAGCAGCCAGTACCTTTCTCCTCTTTTTTTCTTTTTGACGTGGGGCTTTTACCGGAGTTTAGCATCCAGCGTCACGCCTAGGTCCTTCGCCGTATGTGCAAGTGGTACTATTTTCTCATTGATTTGCACGGGAATCGGGCTGGTCCATCGATTTGTAAAGTTTACATGAACAGATTTCTCCTTGTTGAGTTTCTCCACTTTTTTGTCCATGAGATTAAGTTGAGTCAACCAGCTCCTCAATGACGGCCAGCCGTGTACAACACAAGGCAAGGGCAGCAACCACACCAGCTTGGAGGTCCATCACAATTTTTTGTATTTTGAATTTCAGCTATAAGGCTTCTATTCTTAAAAAAGAAACATATGAAGTTTTCTACGATAACCGTGAGACATGTTAAAATTGCTCCTTCTCTCGAAAATGTCATTCCATTTGTACCCGCTCTCAACCTGGAGCTGCTCCATGCCCGAGCAATGACGTCACTTGCTCCGCTCCCGAGCAATTCCGCCTTGGCAAATAGAAAACGCCATAAGTTTTGATAGTCTAACAAGGCATTTTTTTTTTTTTTTTTTTTTTTTTTTTTTTTTTTTTTTTTTTTTTTTTTTTTTTTTTTTTTAGTGAAAAGTCCGTCAAACCAAACTACTTTTTCGGCGCGAATGGTCAGTTGCCATTTTTAGGATGAAAATTGTCTGGATGGCTATTTTTAGGGTGTGGAATAGTCGATGCGGTTTTTTTACGGCTCGAATCATGAAATTGACATTCTAGGGTCCGATGGTGGTCAGATTGGTCATTTTTGGAGCCGGAGGTGCCAAGTCTGGTCTTTTCGGAGAGAGGAATGGCTAGTTTGGTCATTTTCGAGCACGAACGGTTGGTTTTGCCATTTATTTTCATTGCCTGAGTTGTCTGTGTAGGCAATTATGAATATTGGCGATTGTAGCTATCACTAGTGGCGCTTGTGTCGTGTGATAATGAAACCGGTACTCTCTTATGTTAAATGATAACATGTTTTGTGTTTTTTTTTAGTGTTTTTTCGTGGTCAACGTCCGTAACATAATGTGAAAAAAGTAGTCAGTTGGCCTGTGACGAGAACAGAAGAATATGGTTTCTGATACATTTATACTGAAACGTCAAGCAAGCTCCCAAGCCTTTCGGCGGTCGACTATCTACCAACACTGGGCTAATAGCTGACACCGTTGAACCCTCAATTTTTGGGAAACAATGAAACGACAATGTGGTGTCTCGGAGTCTCGGATACGACGGGAAGAGCAACCAAAGACACAGCAGTTTTCTCTGGATTCACCATTGAGAGACATCCCACGAGCGCCTTATCATTTCTTTATTGGTACTCGCCAGCCCACCGCTTCGTTTTAGTGCTCAGAGAACGGCACGGGTTCAGCAAAATGGTCGAAAAAATTTTCGAATCGGTGTTTTCGAGTTTTTCTTGCTCCAACAAATAGCCGACAGTGAAAGTTTCTGTACGGGTGTACTGCGCACCCGCATAACCGTATTGTTTTCTTGATTCGGTGATGCCAAAGGTACAATATCGAGGCCTCCTCTTCACCGTTGGATTATTTAGCCGTAGTTCACAGTAAAAAAGTGTCACTGACCAACATTTTTGATACTTGAACTTCCTCATTGTAGAAAACCTTTGCTGTAGTTTGTTGTCAAACGGCAACAACAAATCACATGGAGTACCGGACTCAATGTTTCTCTGAAACGCCGCCAGATATCGTATTCCTTAGCTACAATCGCCAATAGGGCCTGGGGGCCTATTCTCTAACAACAAGCAATATTTTTTTCGCCAGCCATGTGTCTATTTCATTCATTTGTTTGAAGAAAATTAATGAAATAAACATATGACTTCGGAAAAGCTATTGCTTCAGAGTTAGAGAATAGGCCCCCTGTATGGTTATTTTATTTTATTTATTTCATGTTTATGTCATGTTTTGGGCCTGATTTTATTTGAAAGGATCGTGTTCTCATAAGTTTTGGTACCCAAGCTATCACGACAGCATGATTTTGGAAAATGTGTTACTTCCTCATTAAAATAACTAATTATGAAAGGGATGCTACAACTAGTCAGTTTGTGTTTATACATCGATCGGGTGAGTTGTTGGTTTTATTATGTATCGTTCTAAGTTATCTATTATGTACTGTACTGGTTCCGTTACCTCGTTCTGTTAATTTTATTCATTGTTGTTGTTGACCCTCTTGCTTGTTGTCATTATTTGTTAATTTATATGTTCTATTCAAGCTCTGACGAGGATTTTTGATGTCTATTGAAACTAGGTATTTTGAAAATGGCTGTTTAGCCCAGACCGGTCAAAATAAAATACATCAACGGCGGGAGAGGACTCATTTTCATTCTGATTCATCATGTAATTTAAAAGCACAGTGGCGCAAATACCTTCGATTGCTCGTACTGTCAGTTGAAATGCATCAGAGATAATGAATCTAGTGAACGTCTTCGAAGGCACGCCGCCGCGCCGGCGAGATTTTGTTGAATTGCCCACACTGTGAGTACAAGTGCGACAGTGAAATTGACCGTGTTGGGCATTATTCCAAGGTACGCCGCTGAGAAACTCGCCGAGAAGATGGGTGATTTTTAGCGATTTTGCAGTTGCGAAGTTGTCATTTTTCCTAATTTGAGCCCCGAATCATCGTTGTTTTATATTATTTTATTTTCATAGCCTTGAATTAGTTTTTTTGCTAACCTTTTTTTGACTTATTATTTCTCAATAATAAGTATTTGTAATCGTATCGCAAAACATTTTTTTGACCCCCCCCCCAAATTTGTAGTTTTACGTTTCAAAGTTTGTAGAATCCAAATCTGAAATTTAAAAAAAATGTCTGTCCGCCGTCCAGGCCATATCTTGCCCTAGGATTGCTCGAAAAAACTCGTTCTTTCGCACATAGACTCCATTTGGGGTCTACTTGGTCCTAACATCTGATCAGTTTGATCAAATAACTCCCTGGAGTTTTATGGGCCAAAAGCGGGTCCAAAATGGGGATTTTCAAA
Organism: Corythucha ciliata; assembly: GCA_038030265.1. NCBI lineage: Eukaryota > Metazoa > Arthropoda > Insecta > Hemiptera > Tingidae > Corythucha > Corythucha ciliata. Next base: position 45,809,376 of record CM075941.1, read on the forward strand.
GGATTTGGGATCATAGGGGTGTGGGGTGTCAATTTTCATGTAATTTCAAGCCGGATTTTACTACATCCATGAATAATAAACCCATAAACAGTCGAAATAATAAGGCATATATCGGCATAATAAAAAGGCAATATCGTTTCAACTTAAGAACCCTTTTTCAATAGTTTTTGTATAAAGCAGGAGGTTTTTTTTTTTAAATTTTTCCCCTCCCTTCACCTTGAATTCAAAATTTAATTAATCTTAGCTTTTAAATATCATAGCGAAACAATATAGTTAATACTGAATGTTTCTGTGTATTCTGAGGTAATTCATCTGTCAACAATACCTGCACAATAAAAATTCTTCCTTCTCTACCATTTTAGCCATGAAGTGGCATCTATTCTATGCCGCGAATGAACTCTTTTTCGCAGTTTCAGACACGTATATTAGCGCTTTTTCCTTACTTTTTGATGCGAACTTGCCCCAAGAACAGCATATTAGTGCAACTTCTCGTATTTATCCGCTTAAGGACCTAAAAAAAAACTGGGAAACAGCAAGCAGCGTATTTTCTCTATTTTAGACGCAAAGTTACCGCCAGAAGGCGTGATGTCTCACAACTTGAGCCTTCAGAATATCGCTTTTGTGGGCCAAGTCTATACCTAATACTCAGCTACACTCTTTGATGATAATCTTCAACGTTTTATTCCGACTTATTGCGTCGGATGGATTGAAAATCGTCGGAAGGTGCCCATATCGCTGCCCAACAGCACACAAAAAGTTGTTTTCACCTATACCTACATCCATGAACATTTATGACCATAAAAATCCTAATTTTTAAGCTTTCAACTTTAAGTTTTTCGGGGTCCCATAAATCCTCGCCCCTGCCTTACGCTATTTTCACGCTATAATTAGCGCATTATTTAAAATCAATCTGCAATTTAGCGTTTTTCTCCATTTTACCCGCTGTTTCGACTCGTAACAGAAACGCCTTAAATTCGTTCGAACCAACAATTATATTATTTTATTATGTAGGAACATGTGTGTGTGATGATCCAGGGTTCAAACATCTTCCCCGGGCGTCTTAAGTTTCAGGTGGAGGGCAAAGTCGGCGAACTGGCCGCTGTATGATGCTGGAGGAAGTTTTCACGTCGGCTTCACGAGGTATACCGTCAATTCCAGGATAGACCTTAACGATGACACCTCTGTCCCATTGAAGAGGGGGAGCATTTTCTTCCACGACGAGTACCACATCCCCAATATTAGCTAATTTTGACGGTGTATTCCACCTGGTTTTTTGTTGCATTTCTTGTAGATATTCTAGTCGCCATCTTTTCCAAAATTGCTGCATTGTGTTCTTGATGAATCGCCATTTCGAGGTCAGAGTAGACCGATCGTCAAAATTTGGCTCGGCCGGCAAATTAGTCAACGGACGTTGAACCAAAAAATGGGCTGGAGTTAAGACCGACAAATCTTTTGGAGACTTCGGCGACGTTACAGTCATAGGGCGAGAGTTAAGAACAGCTTCTACTTGGACCGAAATAGTTTGAAAGGTTTCCATTGTTGGAATTTGATTCTTTAGTACCAGCTTAAGTAAACGCTTCATCGATTTGACGGCGCCCTCCCAAAGACATCCGAAATGAGGTGCGTACGGAGGTATGAAGTGCCATTCGGTCAAATTTTTGGTGGCTTTCATCGAGCAAGCATTTTGATGTTCCGGACTAAGTAGAAGATGCCGTAATTTCTTAATTTCATTCGCGGCTCCAAGAAAATGTCGACCATTGTCACTCCAAACAGCTGACGGATAGCCTCTTTTTGAGACAAAACGTTCGTAGGCGATTAACAACTTGTCTGTTGACAGGTCCGAAAATGTGGACTGCTTTCGTAGAAAAACACAAGAAAACAGGAAGGTATACGTCTATTATCTTGGAGCCACGCTTCCCAGTGTTCGATACTTTGAAAGGCCCTGCAAAGTCGACACCGATAATGTGAAAAGGATAAGTACCGCTAACCCGTTCTTTGGGCAAATCAGTCATAGGAGGCTCGTACGGTCGAGGCTTCACTGAAAAACATCGAACACACTTACTCAACTGACGCCGTACGGTATTTCTTCGAATGACGATCCAATACTGCGTTCTGATGTAAGCGTACGCAGCCTGAGGACCTACATGTAAACATGATGTGCGAGCTTGGTCAATTACAAGTCTTGTGAGAGGATGCTTTTGTTGAAGTAGAGCAGGATGTTTCGCTTTCCCGAAAAGATTTGAATAGTTAAGACGTCCTCCAACTCGAAAAATTTCTTTGCAGTCGATGAAAAGACCCAGGACTTTTGTCAAACGTAGGTTTGGTTTCGAGAGTTGAGCGTCGGAGAGCTCCAGAGAAAGTTCTTGCGCCTGCGCTCTGTGAATTAATACATCCATCGCGTGTCTACGTTCTGAAGCTGATAGGGAGCCATGCGTCGCACGTCCAACTACTGATTGAAGGGTAGTGAGATTGGAAAATTTGTCTTCCAGAACTTCTTTTAACCCTGTTAATTCGCGGACTGAATACGAGGTGGTCAAAACAGTCTTGGTTTTGATTTGAACAGTTGGATGAACGAGCTCCGGAGTAATCCTGACTAGAGGCCAATTCAGGGGGTATTCTTTCAACCACGGGTGGCCTTCCCACCATAAATCATTGGTGAGGAGGTCCGAAGCTTTCAAGCCACGAGATGCTGAATCGGCAGGATTCTCTTCCGACGCTATGTGGTACCAGTGACTTGCAGCGGACGTTTGACAGGATGTCTGCAACTCAGTTACCGACGAAAACTTTCCACACAGGTGGTGGATTTGCAGTATTCCACGATAGAGCTATCATAGAGTCACTGAAAGCAAGCACGTGCTCTGGATCGAGTCGAGGAATGAGTGGTAAAAACTTCTTAATCGTTCTTCCCAGAAGTTGAGCGGCACAAAGTTCCAGACGTGGCACAGTGACTGGTTTCACTGGTGCGATACGAGCTTTTGCTGTTAAGAGGCGAACCGAACTGTCTTTCGAACTTGAGACCTGCTGACAATGTATAAAACTGCACCGTAGGCACGCTCCGAAGCGTCGGCGAAACCGACTAACCATAAGTCAGCTGAATGACTTTTTATAAGACGAGGTAGTTTTATATTTTTCAATGAGGGGAGTTGAAGAGCCAAATTTTTCCAGTCATCAACAATGGAGAGGGGTAACTGATCGTCCCAGTGGTACGGGTTTTGACAAATTCTCCGGAAAATTCCTGTTGCAAAGACCGTTACTGGTATCAACCAGCCTAGGGGATCGAAAATCTTTGAAATTTGGCTTGCGATTTCTCGTTTTGTATAGATTTCGAGAACGGGGACTATGTCGAAATGGAACACATCTAGCTTTGGATTCCAACACAGCCCAAGAATTTTTAGAGTTTTTGCTTCTTGAATATCCATTGAAACCGAATCGAGAGAAGGAAGAATATGGTCTTTAGGAATGTCGTCGAGTAGCCTGGGGTGATTAGCTTCCCACTTCCTGGCTTCAAGAGCAAGCTACGGAAAGTGAATTTTGGACTTCTCGTCTTGTTTCAAGAGCCTCGTCGATAGTCGGACCACCACCGTTGATGTAATCCATAAATCCACGTACGTTCTTTTGAAAAGAATTTCAGAACCGACAGGGTGTGAATTTTTGTTTTCAAGGGCTAAAGTTCGAACTACCTTTCCCGCCAGGTATGGCGCGCATGCTGTTCCGTAAGTAACCGTAGTCAACCTGTAATCTTGAATCAGTTCGGTTGGGGAAAACCTTCATACGATGCGCAAGTATTCTCGGTCTGCAGGAAAACGTAATAATTGGTGAAACATTTGACGAATGTCGGCTGTGAATACCCACCGATCGAAACGAAACCTGGTGATGACATCTCCCAGGTTGAGTTGGAGTCTGGGTCCGGTGAGCAAAATGTCATTGAGAGAATTTCCGTTGGATGTACGTTGGAATGCGTTAAAGACCACACGGATTTGTTCAGGAGGTTCATCTGGGCGGTGTACAACGGGGCAGGTAAAAATGTGTCTGGGCAGGTGTTCCATGTGACCGAGCTGCAAATATTCTCGAATAAAATTTTCATAAGGGGCCTTGAATTTCGGATCTTTTAGAAAAAGGCGTTCGATCTGATGGAATCGTTTCATAGCTATATAAGCCGACTGGTACCCAAAACTGAAGGGTCGGTTCTGAACGGTAAAGTAACTATAAAACGACCATCAAGAGTCTTTCTAGTTGAATTGGCGAAAATGTCTTCTGCTTTAGATTCATCAGGCGTGAGTGGAAGAGCCTCTTCGACTGATTCCAGACGAAACATTTGTTCTAAAAGGCGAGCATTGTCAGCAAAGGAGTCGCGAATTGTGGAAAACGTTGCAGTGGTGAGAGAGGGAAATGAGGGGTGTGGAAGAACAAGTGATTGGTTTTTCTTGATGATTTTGTACGGTTCGAGAGAACTTGACTTGCTGCGGCATTTTCGAGGATTGAATGAGTTCGTTACGTTCGGATGTTCTTTTGGGATAAGGAGTCACGCTGGTGAATATATCGCGAGGATAAATGCGGTGCCAATTGGTACGTTGAGGAAGAGGTGCTGCGGTGGTGGAGTCTGGCAGTAATAAAGTCGGGATGAGGGGGCAGTGACGAGGAAGAGAATTACTGCTAGTATTGAGCAACGGATGCTTATTGGGTTGGCTATGTGAAGAGTCACGACGAGGGGAGTTTTCGTTGTCCAAAACTGAGGGGTGGAATTTGGCTTGCTTCGAAGGGGGTTGTTTGAACGAGCCGGAGATTATCCAGCCGAGTGTGGTCTTTCTGGCGTTTGGAGAACCCCTGATGGAATGTATGATCTCTCCTGAATCGATACGGTCGAACAGCTCAGAACAAAAGATGATCTCGGTGGGAGAAAAGACATGGTAGAAAGGATCGGCAAATCGAAGGCTATTCAGGTGAGACCACCGTTTACGAGAGAGTGTGAATGACGGTACGCGAATGGCTGGGAAATCAGCGAGTACTCTAAACGATATCAAGAGATTGGATAATGATGGATTTTGAAACAGGTAAGCTGACGCTATTCCTACGACTGTTGTACCTGTATTTCCTCCAACTCCAGCGATTGAACTTCGAAACGGTTCAATTTTCAATGACAATCTTTTGGCACACGACAAAGAAATGAAGTTTGGTTTCACTGCCTGTGTCGAGAATAGCGCGAACGAAGTGCCAGTTTCTACTATCCTTTGAAACTTGTACGGAGACTGTAAGAATTATCGAAACGTCGCGTTCCTTGTCTGCTACCGATCGGTTTTTGGGGGTTTTGTAGCAAGTGGAAGTAGCTGACGCACAATTGAGCTGCACATAATTTTTAACAAATTTATTCGAAATAATTGACGAAAGGGATTTGACGGGGGACGGCGATCTTGAGCGAAGAGATTGACGCGGAAAATTTTGATTTTCGTTCGGTGTAAAGTGCAGAGAGGATTGGTGCTTCTGTTTGCAAGAGGGGCAGGTCCTGCTTGAAGGGCAGGCGTCGACTGTATGCTTGAACGAAAAGCAATTCTCACAAAGATTGTTTAAGGCCCGTTCACAAGCTCTTTGTTTGTGTTGTGTGGTGTCTATGCAACCTATAAAAATGCTTCATTTTTCGAGGGAATAAATTTTGTTTGGTCGCATAGACTCCACGGGTTCGTTCGTTTGTCGTTCAGTGTAGTGGTGTAGGTGTAGTTCGAGCAGTCCGGGATTGACGTCATTTTTGAAAAGCAAACGAACGCTTTTCGTGCAAATGGCTAACCTAACGATAACAAAATCGTTACCTTTATAATTTATTCCCGCTTCCCAGTCAGAAATGTTGACAAAAGGTAATTATAGAGCAGGTTATAACATTTCGAGCAGCAAGCTCCTCCTAATTTTTCAGTGTAGATAGTGCTGCACTTAACAGTCCGAGGTTTGACAAACGAACGCTTTCAGTGTAGTTTGGGATTACAAAAGAACGCTTTTCGGACTGTTCGTGCAGTCCAGAGCAGCTCCGGACGACAAACGAACGAACCTGATACAACGTATACTGTATACATAGAGCTTGTGAACGGGCCTTTACACAAATGAAATTTTTTCGAAGGTGGCTAGTCAAATTCAAAAATTGAGGGCATGAGTACAAAAAATGGTTTTCATTGCAAAAGGCCCCTTTTACACGAGTAAGTTTTTTGATCAAATTAGCCATTTTGAAAAAAATTGACAGATGTTCCCTGCCTCAAATCGTCTGTTTGTGATCAGATTGAACATATTTTTGAACAAAAAACTTACTCGTGTAAAACAGGCCAAAGACACAATTCTTTTTCCTAGAATTGTTAGAAACAGGCGAATTCCTACGAGAGGAACGAAACGAAGAAGAGAACGAACGGAGGGCCGACGTTGAACGACGGGTGCTTGGAGCGGGGGGTTGATTAGCATGGACTTGCGAAGTTAACGATGAGGATGACCTTTTCCGAAGTTTTGAAAGATGATCCGACAGAAAGCTTAAAATAGATTCAGCTGTCGGCAGTTCGTCTTTCGAATCCTGATACTTATCCGAAAAAACTGTCTTGTAGATTTTGAGGAAGTGTTCGAAAAAATTGAAAATACAGCATAAAATGTCCCAGGTCCGGAACGTTCATATTTTTTTTTTTTTTTTTTTTTTTTTTTTTTTTTTTAAATTAAACGGGGAGGGAAGCCCAGAAGAAACTATCTCCTACCAAACTCGACTTATAAGATCTATTGTGGTGTCCCCTCAGGTTGCCCTGCCAAGAAAGACGCTAGTTTTCAAGCGTCCTCCACCACCACTCCTTAACGAAGTTGAGGATATTTCCCGTAGCCATCCTGGAGATGTCCTCCGGTTGAAGCACATCATTTCCAAGATGTAGAAAGCGTAACCGCCCCAGAGCCTGGCACTCACACAGTACGTGCTCTGCTGTTTCCACGGCCAGGTCGCAAAATCTGCAAATGTCCGTGTAAGACTTCTCCATTAGTCTGAGTGTATATCGAAGGGCACAATGTCCCGTTAGCAGTCCCACCAAGATTCTAAGGTCTCCTCGGCTCAGAGAGATCAGGCCCTTCTCCGATCGTCCCTTTGGAGTGACAAAGAGCTTGGCCTACCTGAGACCTGGTTGTCTAACCCAGTGTTCACGATGCCTCTCGTCCAACCACGCCTGCACCTGCCTCTTCGTGAAGGACTTCGTGACCCCGAGACTTGGCTCCGGGCCCACGTAAGGCATCTCTGATCCTCTCTTCGCGAGTTGATCAGCCATTTCATTCCCCTCAAACCCCTTGTGACCCGGCACCCACATCAAAGTAAGGCTGTTTGCCGTTGCCACAGGCCTGAGAGCTTCAAGACATCCCCAAACTAGCTTCGAATTCACGACGCTTGAGCCTAGGGCTTTAAGAGCCGCCTGGCTGTCAGACAGGATAAAGATCTTCGCTTTCCGGAGACCCCTCTCACTAATCTTCCACGCACAGGCTTCTATAGCATAGATCTCCGCCTGAAAGATGGTGGCGGTCGTCCCAAGGGACTCCCAATGCTAAAGCCTGGGGCCAAAGACCCCAATGCCAGCACCCCCATCCTTCACAGATCCATCAGTATACCATACTTGCGTGCCGGGCTTAAACCTCGGCAAACCCTTATCCCAAAGGTCGCGGTTGCCTATGTCGACCTTAAAGGGTTTTTCAAAATCCATCCTCACATGCATGAGATCCGTAACGACTTCAGCCGCCTCACTACATGCAACTTCCTCCAGAACACGAAAGTGCCCAACCTGGACACCACGCTTCACGTACTCCGCCCGCAGCAGTCTCACCGCCGCCATATATGCGGTCGCCTGCACATGAAAGTGCAGGGGAGGCATGTCCAGTAACACCTCCATGGCTGCCGTCGGGCTCGAATGCATAGCACCCGTTACTCCAAGACAGGCCTGGCGCAGCAACTTACTCAGCAAGGCCTGGACTGTCCCTTGTTTCGTCTTCTGCCACCATAGGAGTGAGCCATAGGTGACGATAGGCCTAACAACGGCTGTATACAGCCACAACACCTTTTTGGCTTTAGACTCCATGTTTTGCCAAACATTTTCCGACCAGCCCACAATGCGAACGTGGCCTTATTCAGCACCCTCTTGATATGCGAGGTCCATTTGAGCCCCTGATCCAGGGTAACTCCAAGGTACTTGACTTCTTTTCCTACTTTCAACACTTCTCCATTCAGTCGAACTACCTTTAATGCCAGCTTCCTCCGCCTGGTAAACGCAACAAGGGTGGTCTTCTCAGGGTTAACCCTGAGACCATGCCTGCTGCACCATCGCTGCACTATGTTAAGGGCACCCTGCATCCTACTGGATATGGTATCATCAAAGTTGCCCCTAACTAGAATCGCAAGGTGATCCGCGTAACCAACTACCTCATAACCCTGCTTCTTTAGGATAGCGAGAAGCTCGTCCACCACGAGCAACCAGAGCAAAGGAGACAGCACACCCCCCTGGGGACACCCCCTTGAGGGCACACGGAAACAGTCTCCCCTCCCAGCTCCGAAGTCACGACGCGGCATTCCAGCATCCCCTTGATCCATTTCACTGAAGATGGATCAACACCTCTGCTCCTTACTGCAGCCTCCATAGAGTCATAGGTGGTGTTATCAAAAGCACCACCTATGTCCAGGAAGCAGCCCAGCGCAGTTTCTTTCGCCTCCAGAGATTTCTCAACCTTACCCACCAGTTCGTTTAGGGCGGTCTCAGTAGACTTGCCCGCCTGGTAGGCATGCTGCCCCCTCTGGATTGGTTTAATTTTAAGGCGACTGTCCTTGATATCCAGGCCAATTACCTTTTCCATTGTTTTAAGGAGGAAGGACATGAGGCTTATGGGTCGGTACGCCTTTGCCTGGGCCGAGGAGTTTGCTCCCGACTTAGGAATGAACACAACCCTGACCTCCCTCCATGCCTTTGGTATGTACGATAATGCATAACTTGCCCTAAAATTTCCTTCTGAGACGCGGCTCCAGGACCTCCAGGCCACGCTGTAGCATGACCGGGAATATCCCGTCCGGCCCAGGGGATTTATAGGGCTTAAATGACCCGATAGCCCATTTAATTTTCGCGGGCGTAAACAATTTCCCCGATGCGCTCCATATTGCATTATTTGCTGTCTGGCAGTCAGCCACCACTTCGCCCTGAACATCTGAGGCCCCTGCATCCCTAGAATCAGGGAAATGACTTCGCAGGAGGATCTCCAGGGTCTCTTTAGCGCTCTCGGTATACGCCCCATCTGCCTTTTTTATTAGACCAATTTGGCCCGGGCTCTCTTTGGACAGGACCCTCTGTAGTCTGACCATAACGGACACATTGTCCATCCCCTCACAGAAGGTCCTCCACGTGGCCCGCTTTGCTTTCCTAAGGGCCTTGTTGTACTCCGTGAGGGAGTGCCTATAAGCCTCCCACTCCCCACGTTATCTGGACCTATTGTAAAGACTCCTCGTTTCTCTTCTGAGCATTTCCAGCTCATTGTTCCACCAAGGGACTTCCCTGTTCCCCTTCTTCACCTTAACAGGACAGCTTTCCTCATACGCACTGAGGACCGCTGAATTGATCGCCTCCACCGCCCTATCGAGATCGGCGTGGCACTGAATGTCCAGGTCCATCTCAGACAACTCCTGTTCAAGATGCCCCTTAAAGACCTCCCAATCCGCGTTTTTGGGATTCCGATACTCTGTACTTCTAACCCTAGGAAACTCGACCTCAAACGAAATCAGCCTATGGTCAGACATTGATGTTTCTGACATGACTTTCCAATCTCTGACACTATTGGCCAAAAACTGGCTAGCCAGAGTGACATCCAGGACCTCGCTCCTTGCACTTGTCACGAAAGTAGGGATCGATCCCTGATTTACCACCACCAGGTCATGCGTCATCAAAAATTGAAAGAGTGACTTACCCCTGGCGTTGACATCTGTACTTCCCCAGATGGTATGGTGAGCATTCGCATCACAACCCACAATCAGCTGCAGGTTCCTCGCGCTGCAGTACAGGACCAAACGCTGAAGCTCCTCCGGCGGCGTCACCTCAGCGTCCCCCGGGAAGTACGCGGAAGCTACCACACACCTCAGGGTCCGGTCCTCGTCCTTGGCTTCCAGGATGACTGCTGTCAAATCTCTGCACAGAAATTCTGGCATAGTTAAAAATTTCACTGCGGGACTTAGAAGCAGCGCAGTTCGTGGCCGCTCCTCATCCCTACAGTAAACCAGCTTACCTGCTGTCGCAGAGAGGCCCTTGACCTGCCTCTCCCATGCCCATGGCTCCTGAACCATGGCGACGTCATAGCTTCCCCCAGTGAACACCCTGCTCAAGACGGCCGACGCCGCTGCCGCACGATGCAGATTCACCTGGAGGAAGCGCAACCCCGTAGCGGTCACTTATTCCCCTTATGTACCCCACTCCGCGATTGCTTCTTCAGCATCGCCCTACTCGGAGTGGGGTGGGGTTTCCGTGCCCGACCTGCCGCCTTCGGGACTCTTTCACCCCCCGCTGGTCCGACACTATCACCTCTCTCCCCCGCCTTGCTAGTCGATGGCCTAGCATATGAGGGAGCTACCTGCGTTGACTGCCCGGATGCCGTGGCGCCAACCGCTGTTCCCACAGATAGCTCTTCCTGCCGTGGTGCGGGGGTGGGACCCCGCACAGCAGCGGCTGCCTGATCCACATCCATCGGCTGCTGCCGGGGGCCGGAGGATGACCCTTCTCCCTTCCGAGCCTTAGGCCAGATGGTCCCCTTGCCGAACCTGATGTGGACTACATTATTCCTTTCCAGGATCTTCGCCGACTCTTCATCGATGAGCAGGGTCATCATCAAAGCCGGCGTGCCCTGAGGCACACTCCTGGACAGTACCTTCCTCTGTCCCACATTTAACCCCTGATTTTGGCGCACGAGAAACTGAAGGACTTGCTCATTCCCCAGATCCGCGCACTTCGGGAGAAATGCAACCGCCACCCTGGGCTTGGGCAGGTCACTCCCCTCAACCATCATCAACCTTGCCCCCTCCCAGGGTACGATACTTTCAACGAGCGACTTTAACCAAACAGCCGTCCCATCGTCCTCGCAGGTGATGGATAGCCATCCCCTCCTTCGCACCAGACCATCAAACTGGGGCACTACCTCCCCAGCTTTAGGTTCCAGCGCAACAATAGCAGCTTCAATGCTCCTTTCCAGGGCCTCAAGCTGGTCGTCCAAGAGGAGGACTGCTGGGTAGTCTCTATGAACCACACCAAGCTTCCTTCCCTTGAGCGCTCCGGTGTACGAAGGACCCTGTGCGGTCGTCCTTCGCTTCTTTTTCACGGCTCCCTCCGGAGTCGTCTCTGCAGAGGCTCTCCCCTTCTTCCTCTTCTCCACCATCTGCAGAGCACTCGCCCTGGCGGCTTCCGGTTCCTCCCCCTTCTTCCGAACCAGCCACAAAAAGCGTCGCCTCTGATCCCTGTTCAGGCCAGAGACGTATATGTCAAAATCAGCGATCTCCTGGTCTCCAGGCGCCGCTGTTGCGGGATCGACGGGTTCGGATACCGTTCCCTGACCCGCTTGTAATTCGGGTACGCCGGATACCGGCGAACCCGAGAGGGAGACTGCTCCCTCAGCGACACCACCGGCGGTTTCGGGCTCAACCACCTCCATTGAGGTGGTCTCCCCCGTCAACCCCGCGGTGCCGGGCTGAGCAGGCTTAGGACTACTGAGAAGCTCGTCCTCAACCTGCTCCAGGGTTATGAACCCTGGGTTTGTCGATGTAAAACGGTCGCGATCCATAAACGGTCCCACGAGCAGCTAGGGAAATAAAAGTCACCCACGGCAGAGCCCGGCATGAGATGGGAAGGCTTAATACTCAGGGAGGTCGCCTGGTATCCCTGAGGCTCCGTTAAATACACAGCTCACCCTGTGTCACGCACCCTTCGGCACGGATCGCATAACGCCTTGGGTTGATAGCGAGTTCTTTTAAGACCGTGCCCTCGCCACTACACGGCCCATACCCCTCCTCCATTTGTTAAGAGAATTCTCCGTAACAGGGCCGCCAACCGTGCCGCGGATGCCACAGCACGGCGCGTCAAAGACGCCGGGATGGCTGGAGGTCGGAGTTGGGTGGTCAGTGGCTAGCTGCACCAAAATGCATGGTGCCGTATTTTTAAAAGACGCCATGAAATACACGGCGTCAACGCATAACCACCCCATTTGACCCCACGTTCATATTTTGAATAGCTCGAACTAAATTTGAAGTGCTGGCCACGAATGTTTCAACACTTTCGAGATTTGAATTGTGTAACGGGGCTGTGTTCAAGAGGTTTTCGGGGGTAGCAGTGAGCAAACGATATTTGCCTGAATAGTTGTCGAGGAGGGCCTTGTAGGCGCTGTCGTAGTCCGTTGAGGAAGAGCCGTTCTAGAGGTCGTCCATCAAGTTTCTTACGAAGAGCAATAAGCTTCTGTTGCTTGGAGATGGGTCTGCAATGAACGGCATCGTTGAACGCAGAAATGAAATCGGAAAACATTGTTAACTGGCCATTGAAAACCGGAATTTTCTCTAGAAGAAATTGGTGTAATTTCAATTCCTTTAAGTGGTCTACGGAATCTTGGTTATTCTTCTTGATAGTGGACTCCGCGTATGTTAAAACGTTGAGCAAAAAACTCTCTTCGGCATTGCGTTTAGCTTCATTCGCAGCGGAGAGAAGAGATAAAAGAAGTTCGTCGTCGGATATAAATGGTAAATTTTGAAGAACTTTGTTTTCGAAAGACATTGAAAGCTTATGTAGCTCCATTTTCAAAGAGGACGAGAGATGATGGGCGACTGGGTGGTCAAAGGGAAAAGTACGACATCTTTCCGAAAACATTTCGTATTGGGTTATAACAAGAGTTATTTGGCGATGGACAATTTGTTCGTCCTGTGAAGGGGCTGGAGGATGCAGTGGCAATTCGGATTGTTGATCGGTTGGGAACGGTGTTATGGAGCGGTTCAGCAGACTTTGTTTAGTGGGATTGTCAATCACTGTAGTGGGACGTGTCTGGGCGAAGGCTTTTACGAGCGAAAAAGATGGAAAAGACTGACCTTCGGGAGGGGTGAGTTCCGAATCACGAGGTTGTCGATTTCTCGGAATTTCTTGACTTCTGCTCCTCGTGACTATGGGAGAACGTTGCTGAGGCATGGTTCCCGGGTTTAGGCACCAATGTTTCGACTCGTAACAGAAGCGCCTTAAATTCGTTCGAATCAACAATTATATTATTTTATTTTGTAGGTACATGTGTGTGTGTGATGGTCCAGGGTTCAAACACCCGCTAATCAGCGCTTTTTTCCAACATTAGCCACGAATTTGTCACCATTTTCATTTTTGCTGCGAAAGAGCCCTTTACATCAATTTTAGGTAGGAATTAGCGGTTTGTCTCATGCAGTTTTTTTTTTTTTTCGCGAATTAGTGATTTTTATCACTTGAAGTTGCAAAAATTGTGTCTCAAAAAACTGCGAATTAACGGGATTTCTCGAGGGGGGAAAAAGGAGAGAGCACCGGATCTCTCCTCTCTGAAAAGAGTTCAGGGATCAAATTGATATACAAAACCCATTGTTCGACCCCTTGGACAAACCCCCCCCCCCTCTCACCACAGCAATCCTCGTATCAAGGGTGGCGGGGTGGGGGTGTTTAATTCTGAACATTGTTTTAATGCGTTTCTCACTTTCCGCCCACATGTAGGAAGCTTTAAAAGGCCCTTACTCAGGAGCAGCACATACAAAAGCAAAAAGAGCAGGGACTTTAGCTGAAAATAAGTGCAACGGTCGGCGTGGGAGGAGAGTTGTGCGGGTTTTTGAATTGTGGCGGCCCCTTTAAAAAGATTTACGGTCCATTGTAGTTTTAAGGTTTTTAGGTCTTTCTATAATATAAGTAATAGCACTTGGTGAAATACCGTAAATAATTGTTTTTAGAGCTTTGTTTCTGTAAAAAGGGACCAATGGGAGTTGAAGAGTCGTCTGCCGGCTATTGATACAGAAAATTCTGTGGTGCTGCAAGGCCTTGGTTGGTAGATGACTAAGTTAAGGGGGGGGGGTGCCTGTTTTTGTTGTGTTCATCTATTCCCCAAGAAATAATGAATTTTTTTCTCAAAAAATCTACACAAAGACGAAGATGGATTAATGCGGGGCATTCGGCTGAGAGAGAGAAAGAGTGGGAGAAACTGGGTGAATTGAAATTTTCGCGTTCTCTCACCCCCCCCCCCCCCCCCAGAAAACTCAGTCGCAAAATTTATTCTCATTCAAGTGTCAACTTCAATCGATACGCCCTAACAAAAAACCTGCACTTTTGGCACTCGCCGTAAAGTATCAACTGATTAATCGCCTCCCCCCACCCCACCCACCACTATTCACACAGCATTCCTCGTCCAAATCACTCCCCCACCCCGAAACCAGACTTTAGGGTATTTTAATTTATCCGAGCCACCGCTTTCTTCTTTCAAAGGCGCATTCTGACAGGATCTTTGTAATCAAAAACTGCCTTAGGCAGCTTTATAATTAGAAAGTTTTGTTCCTTCGCTTGTAATTGTTTCTTTAAGTATAACAAAGCTGTAATTAAAAATCGGAAAGATTCAACTAAAAAGAGAGAATATCGTTTGTGTTTTTTTAAAGTTTTGTTCAGAAAAGTGAACTTGCAGGTAGTTTTTTAAAATTTTAATCGTCAGAGCACAGACGAAATGGTCCCAACAAAGAAAAAGCACGTCGTCAGGCCTCTTCTTGGTCGACTGTGGACGGTGAGCGTCCTTCTCTGGACTCTCGTAATTCACGGTAGTAATTGTAGACCACGAAGACTGTGTAGAGTTCGGTGACTAAAATGACAGAGGAAGAGAGAGAGAGAGAGAGTGTGTGTGATCTCGCATCCGTTCAACCCACGGCAACAAATTGCATAAAGGGTAAACCAAAACTCACTAAAATAAACGTATTGTGGCGCCAAATCGGCCGTTAAAATCGAGTGAACGGTGAACATGACTAACATTACTACTATCGTCACCCCCTGGAGGAGCATGAATACTGACTGTAACAGCACCCAAGGAAGTACAAGTATCGCCGATTCCTGCTCGGCATACAAAAACAAGTAAACGTCGGCATCATCGGAACTGTTTTGAGTTCACTTACCAAACGAGCTCCTCTTATCAAAACCAGGGTGAAAATAATTTGAGCCAATGTTATAACCTCATCGTAATAAAATTCAACGCCAACTTAAAAAAAAATACGAAATTAGCTAATTAACGTACTAATTATAAGCGACATCATGAACCACTTACTGAATTGGTAGCTAATAAAGTACTCCCCAAGAAAATTTAGAATCTGTGAATATTTTTCATGGTTTTTGGTTGGTTGAATTCGTTGAAAAGTAGTTGATTTCGTTTAATTACCAAGTAGGAATAGGCCACGATTTCTGTACCAGTGCGCAATGAACAATTACAACACGATTTCTTGATTCTCGGCACTCTGAAATTGAAAGGCATGACTGTAGGCAGCCAGTACGCGAACTGCAATAATAATTGAGGAATAAATACGCTGATATCAAATTTTATTTTTACTCCTAGATCGTGACCTTCGATGTATCAGCTTGGAGAATTTATTTAGGTCGTTGTCGATACTCACATTTATATATTTTTTAAAATAACGATTTTAATAATGTAATAACATGCACGAAAAAGTTTCTATTATTTTTATCCTTTTAAATTCATATTTTGCCATTGAAATTATGGTTCCTTCATAGAACTCTCATAACAGTTTTAAAGGAAGATTTATTAGAATGGTTGCGTTTATGGCATTCCACTTTTTCTGTTGCATATTTACATAGTTTAATTAAATTCCCTTAAATGTTCAGTCTTAAGAGTGTGAATGGACCAGAAGTGGTGAAAAGAAGAAGAAAAAAAAGAATAGTCGCTGCTTTTAACAGAATAATGAAGCCTGAATTAAGTCTAATTTATATCATTCTTTTTTGACTTTTGTTTTCACTGGAAGGATGAGGAGGGGGGGATCTACCCTTGTTTTAAAAAATTATTTTCTTTGAAACACTAATTCTGCAAGAAATAGTATACCCAAGCATAATAAGAGGCAAGAAGAATAAAAGAGAATTGCTTTAGGATGATAATCGAGGAGTCTTAAAAAAATATATAACAACAACATACAAAAACTGTCTTTGAGGAGGGTTTATATTGCTACTCTTTAAAAAGAAACAAAGAAAAAGAATACACTGAAAAAACATTCACGCGAAAGATAATATTCTGAGCGCTGCGGAGCTCTATTATAGCCCCTTTTTAGACCCGTACAGCCACACCCTCCAATACACCCCCCACCCCCTTCAAAAGCCATTCCTCGCAACAAGAAAATCATTCGTCAAAAATTGAGATTTCAAGGACTAACTTTCGTGTACACGACGCAAAGTCGTTTTTGCAGCTGTTAAAAATCAACTGAAACTTGTTTTTCGCGAATATGTAAGCACGCGAGCTCAGGGGGCTAATCTGTAACTTTTCTGCATCGGATTTTCTATCGAAAAAATCACCTGATTTCATTGATTTTTGAAGAAAATGATTGAAATCACGTGACTTTCCGGTATGAAATTCGGTGCGGAAAAGTTACAGAGTCATCCCCCAGGTCTTTGGGCTGCTGCAAAAATTAAAACACGTGAAAACCCGCTAAATCACGTTTTTTTTTTTGCCTTTGCTGTGACTGTAAGAACCCGTGAAATCGCTATTTACAGATTTACGGTAAAATTAGCGAGAAGTGTCTATTATAAAGGTTATTGGTCAAATGAATGGGAAATTTCTCCAACGGGCGTTACGACCAGCGCTCCTCCTACTGTTGCTGGCCACCGCACAAGTGCTGCTGAAAGGTCGCGATGGTCTTTGGGTACCAATACGATTGGTAATCGATACTGGGTCTCAATTGAATTTAATTACCACCGAAACGGTTCATCGGCTAAAGCTTCCGTACCAGAAGTTTCCAGTTGAGGTCTTATCTCACGGCTAGGGCCCAACACGTCGCGTTGGGACTTGTGAGGAGTCAGCCCTTAAGCCTGTGGATACTGGGGTGCCACAAGGGTCCATTCTTGGCCCCATCCTCTTCTCTATTTTAGTTGTGTAGCCAGGAAACGTCATCTTATAGGTATGCTGAGTCCGCATTGTTGCAGTCCAACCGCTCCCTAGCTAGTGCAAAGGATTGGTTCATTAATAACAGACTGGAAATGAACGATCGAAAGACTGTCCACGTAATTGTTTCCCTTTTGAAGTCTTCTGTGGGTGTCACTACAACAGCAAAGTTCCTGAGAATTTGGCTTGACTCGAAATTGACGTTCAAGAAGCGCGAAGGATCTTGCTCAGCGGTTGACCAGAGTTCTGTTCCTGCTACGCAAACTCGCTACTGTCCTGACGAGAGACGTTTTGCGAAGTGTTTACTTCGGCTACTTCCATTCGGTTCTCTTGAACGGGATTGCCGTCTGGGGAGGGGTGCCGGGGACACTGCCTATCTTCATTCTCTAAAAGAAAGCTCTTAGGATCATCGCCCACCTGGGACCACGAGAATCGTGCAGGAGCGCGTTTGCTGAAATGAGTATTCCTACGCTATATGGCACATACGTCTGCGAATGCCTCAAAATATTGAACACTGGTATCGCTGAGGGCCGCGTGATGAACTCCAAAAATCACGACTATGGGACTAGAAATGGGGCACATCCCGCTACGCCGTCCATCCGCATCAACAAATCGGAACAAAAGGCTTTTCTACGATTCTTGAAGGAAAACGAGCCTGAGATCGGCGATTACCTGGTCTCAAAATCGATTAAGGTTAAAGTCAACCCTCCGAAGTCTCCATGGATGGGTGGCCTTTTAGAAGCCGCAGTAAAATGGATAAAAGGCCTCCTCTATAGACGTACAGCCAACCACAAACTCAATTACGAAGAACTTTCTACTGTCCTCGCTCGCATAGAAGCTGTACTCAACAGCAGACCGTTAATGCCTTCAGGTTGGATATGCCGAATTCAACGCCGACTTTTCATGTCAGGGGCACTTTTTTGTGGGAGCCCCCCTAGTGAGTCCTCCTGAACGTTCTTTTCTGGAAGTCTTGCCTTATTATTTGAACCGGTGTTTACGCATTTCATAAGAATTATAACTAGAAAAGTCAGCCCTTGATGGGTTTCTCCTGTTTTATCCGCGTATAGAAACATGATGCGTTATCGCGGAAAAGGGGAACTCTTTGCACAAAATGAGTAACGAGTATGTAGTATGTCGACGCTTGTCGAGTGAACGTAAAGGAAATTGGTACACTCAAAGATCTCGGTTGTACGCGAGCAAATTGCAAGTTTAAATATAAATTGAACTCATTGACAATAACACCGCTCAATTTGGTTACTTAACGATAATCCGCAAGCAACGTTTCTCCCCCCGGCCGGGTCAACGCAGGAGCAGGCAACGAAATTCCGCAACGGTGAGTGGTAACGTTAACGATTTCTTAAAAATTACAGCTTGTAGCAACACAAGCCAAAACAATGGGGCTAAATGAAAAACATTTGCTAATTCAAAGAAAACGATAAGGGCAACTTCGTGGCTGAAATTGGAAAATATATCTCCAAATCACGAGTAAAATCGCTTATTGGCGGCTAAAATCAGGAAAAACACAAATTTATTGCTAGAAAAATTGCTAATTCGCGGCTGAAATGGAGATAAATCGCTAATTCACGAGTGAGTTACAATTTGTCCCAATTTTGGTCACGAAGTAGCGTTATTTCCCATTATAACCATGTAAATTGACGCGTTTTATTTGCAATTTCATAGCCACAAATTAGCGGTATTTTCGAACTTTAGCTCTGCAAATTATCGCTTTTTCTGGGGTCCCTGGTGTGTATTTTTTTGTGTTCTTTGATTTTAAAGTGGCAGGGGCCAATAGACCGCGCGGCATCCACAGGCTCGAGCGCAGATTCGGGCGCATGCGAAAGTGGCATCAGAGAATCCAACAATTTTCCAGTGTAATGCGGTGAGTTCTGATCTTTCGTATCAGAGGAGTTATGAAGTCCTGTGGCGCTGAAAAACATTTTCCACGTAATTCGGTTCAAATGTGCGTAAAATTCCCATGTCGTTTATTAAGCCTTTGAAATGGGCCCAAATTGCTGTCGTGAGTGACGTCAGGCACCCCTGTGGAAATGCCCACCTCTCAACCCAATTTTTAGCACGCGGGAAAACGCACGAAATCGATCAAACCAAACCTCACCAAATGTTGTCAAAAACGACGGTTTTGCCCCTTTTTGCCAGTGTAATTGGGGCGATTTCTGATCATCCGTATCAGGACAATGTAATCTTCTGGGAGCTGAACTTCCTCCTGACACATTCTATTCTCCTGGGCATAAGGGAACTAAGTCTTGTTAAAAATGACGAATTTTCTCTTTTTTTTCAGTGTAATGCCACGATTTCTGATCTTTTGTATGAGGAGAGTAATTCCACGTGGTTGTGGTCCAAATATGCGTAATAAGGCAAGTTAGTCAGACGGTAATGAAAAAAATCAAGAAACGAATTGGCCCCGTGGGGGTTCAGAAGGTTGAGCCTTCACTCAAGGCACACATTCTAAGGCGGAGACAGCTTCTCAAGAACCCCAGCAACCGGTTGGGAGAGGTAAGGGAGCACACCTCAAGGAAGTCCTCGGTAGGTAGAGAGCGATGACCCAGGAATCGGCCCCTCTCAGCACGAAAGACCGCACATTCCCCTATCAGATGGCCAATGGTGTCAGGGGATCCTAGATTACACACCTGGCAAGGGTTCTCATTGGCAAAGTTGTGCGTCATCCGGTCGAGCGTAATGCGGCAGAACCTGTCACCAGCCATGCGCACCTGCGCAAGGGAGCGCTTGACGAAGAGTGGGAGATCCAGCAGCAGGTAACTGGCACACTGTAAAGGTTGTAGAAAGACGGGGTACACTTGATTTATTCTCGCCTACGTTTCGCCATGATCCTAGCATCCTCAGGGCTCCAAAGTCCGAAATGTTAAAAAGTTCCAGGTCGTTAAAACAAAAGCCTCACATTCTAAACACACCCGACGTATAAATGAGAGACCTTGTTAGATAATTAAAACCATTTAAAACCCACAATTAACATAAATAAACCTGGAACTGGAACCTAGACCTGGAACTTTTTAACATTTCGGACTTTGGAGCCCTGAGGATGCTAGGATCATAGCGAAACGTAGGCGAGAATAAATAATTGAAGACTTCGACGGGTGTTTTGGCTTTTTCTTCATAACTATAGTAACTGGCACACTTTCCAGTTAGAGCATCGGGGTTACGTGGCAAGCAGTTGAAACTTGATATGGCAGCAGCATCCACATCCCTCCCTCTGAGAGCCCTCTCCATACGCTCGGCGAAAGTGGCACCCATGTCCCCCAAGTTTCCGATTCCAGGTTCCAAGCAGGAGCCACAGTTGGTCTCATTCAAGAGGGATTGCAGCTGGAGTGCCCAGTTGTATCTTATATCGGAAGAATTGGGAGCGAGTTCCACCAGTCGGTCGAAGCACATCTTGGGCAGCGTTTCGTTGCCCATCTTACAGATTCTTGCCCACCATCCAAACATACTTCTGGCAACCTCATATTTCAGGTGGGTGAGGCCAAGCTGTCTGTCTGGCCAAGCTGTACCAGGCTGTCTGGTATTGACCAGCCCAAACCCAATAGAGCTTTGAAGGCTCTCACTGGGTTCTCGAGCACTTCTGCCTGGCAGAAGCCCCACGATTCGCAGGCATAGAGGGCAGTTGAGGCAATGGCGGCGTTGAAGAGAGTTTTCCAGGTTTCCGTTGAGTTGGCCCGCGATCTGAAGACAGCTGGCCACGTGGCTTTGTAAGCAGCTATACCTTTCTGTACCGCCACCTTTGCATGGGCCGAGAATAAACCCGACCGTGAGAATGTCACCCCGAGGAAGTTGAACGAGCTTACTACCTCCAGAACAGCATCACCACAAGGGAAGTCATATGATCTGGGTCGACCTTTCTTTTGGAAGACAATGACTTTTGACTTGGAGGTATTTACTATCAAGCTGTTAGTAGCTGTTAGTCTCAGCATGCCGGCGTATGAATCTGAGAGGAGGACAAGGTCGTCCGCGTAGAAGAGCGACATAAGCTCGAACACCATACTGATGCTCACTCCCCTAACTCCCGTCGACAACAGGAAGGAGTCAAAGTCGGAAAGAAAGAGGGCAAAAAGAAGAGGTGATAGGATGTCCCCCTGTAAGATCCCCTCGGAGATGGAGTATTGTTCGGTCGATTGGTCACCAAGCAGAACGGAGAATGAGGCATTTTCATACAGAGAGCGGACCAATCTCAGAAATCTGGCACTAACGCCGAGTGAGGCTAACTTTTTCCACAGTAGATGGTGTGACACACTGTCAAAGGCTCGGCGAAAGTCAATGAAGGCCGCAAACAATTTTCTTCCTGGTTGCCGGGTCACGATACTTACAGTGCTCGCAAGGGTGAAAACTGAGTCAGCTGTGTCCCGACCTTTTCGAAAGCCATTCTGGTTTTCAGGGAGAAGAGCTTTTGAGTCGGCGAAGTCAAGGAGCCTGTTTGCCAAAATCTGAGAGAAGATTTTTGTGAGCGAGTTGATGAGGGAAATACCTCGATAATTGGCTGGGTCTGCATCATTTCCTTTCTTGAAAAGCAGGAAGACCTTTATGCGAGCCCAAACCGAAGGTACCGACCCACTTTCCAGGACTGAACTGAAAAGGCGGCACAAACCCAACAGTCCTTCTTCCGGAAGGTTCTTGAAGAACTCGTATGGGATCAGGTCTTCTCCAGCAGCTTTCCCATCCTTACAGCGGGCAAGTGCAATTCTCAGCTCTTGAAGCGAGACAGGGGAATCCAGATCAGAATCAAAAGTGCCCATAAACATAAAGTTTTCTTCTTGAGAAGTAGGCGGTTCGTACTGTTTGTCGTAAAAATCCTCTATTTGCTTGATGTTAATCTGGCCCGGTCTCCTGCCCTTGTCACGAAACATTTTAACTGTGTTCCAGAAGGATTTGCTGTCCCTGCAGTTACTTATTGTTTGCCGTATTTCGTCAAAGTATTCTTTTTTCCGTGATTTAAGAAATTGTTTGTACAGCCTTCTCATGTTAACATAGTCTGCCAGTAATTCTGGGGAGTAATTCCTCTTTAGCTTACGAAGAGCTCTTCTCATCTCGTAGCGCTTGATGCGGCAGCTGGCATTGAACCATCGGTCATGGGAAGGGGTTGTTGCTGATTTCAACTTAGCCGGGTAGTACATTTTCAGCTTTTCAGAACATTCCCTTATCAAATTTTTTAGGTTCTCATAAGCCACTGCAGGGTCTTCCCATGAGCCATCAACTTGAAAATCCCCTCAGAAACAAGTCGTTGGTATTCTTTTGTCTTTGACGCATCCCATTTAAATTTTGGCTGTAGATGGGCAGCGGGAGGGGCTGAAGGTGAGTCCGAGTCCACAAGGGCTAGCTCTACGAGGCAGGGTTCATGGTCAGAAGCTGCAGCAAAAGGGGATACGGTGAAGTTACGAATATCTTCGCCCAAACTTGATCAACAACACTCATTCCGTTATGGGAGAAACATATCGCAGGCATATCGCTGAGGGACCATCCATTAATAACATATAATCCAAAAGTTTCCATTGTTTCCACCAGTCTTTCACCCGATGAGTTCACCGTTAAATCTCTGCAGCGGCGTAAGTCGTTCAGGCTCGTTCCTTCAAATAGCTCTTCATGACCCATGTTTAATAAGCCAATTCTGCTGTTCCAGTCTCCTCCCACCAAAAGTTTCCCTCCTTCATACCGCTCCTCCAGAATTTTTAACAACTCTTTAAATTCCAAGTCCCTTTCTTCGGTGTATCCCTCGTTGAAATAAACTGTACCTAAAATTAGTGTTTCCTTACCAATTTCGACTGAAATGAAAAGCCAATATCTGGTGGAATTGATAAGTTTGACGTTATAGTTGTGTTTATAAAGTAACAATAGACCCCCACTTGCTCTTCCCATGCAATGTGTGCGGAAGGCGTGTACGTTCACTGTTTTATAATCCTCCAATTCTTCGTAGAGGTCATTTTCTAGCCACGATTCCTGTAAAAAAATAAAATCATAATTCTCTTGTAAAATAACGTCTTTCTCTGTTGTGAAGTTTCCATATCCTGAGCAGTTCCAGAAAATCAGCCGTAGGGGGGGTCAGACTCCGTTTTTTGACAGGGGCATACCTTTTTTTCCTGGCTGCTTATCGTCTGGTGAGGATAAAGGGCGTTTTGGTTTCCTCTGACTAGAAGAACGGTTAGACTCCCAGAGGAGTCTCCTCCTCTCACTTTCCTCTGGGGGTAGATCCTCCTTAACAAATATGCTGGAACCCTGAAGGGCACGATAATAAATGTTGCCTCCAAAAACCGCAAATTGTCGTTTTCTTGATTTTTTTTTTAGCCACGAATGAACGATTTTTCATCACTTTTAGTCATGGATTCTAGCTTTTTCTCAATTTTAGCCGTGAACTTGCCCCATATATGAACAGCGCGTTAGCGGGTTTTCTATATTATAAATTTATAACCGTAAAAGGGCCACCATTAACCCCGAATCTACAAATGTTCCTTAGTTTTAGCCTCAAATGAACTTTTTTTCGGAATTATGTCCCTGAATTCAGAAACGTAAAATCTAAAATTCCCTTTTTTCCCCATCTTTAAACTTTGAGGAACCTCCACAGAAGAGGAGTCCGGGTCCGTCGGTCCCCAGATCTAGCCCCCTCCAAGGCACCCTAGTGATTATTACTTCTTTGAAGGGGTTTTTCAACGGAATGGAATATATTTTGACGGATTTCTGACGGAATTTTGAGTTTGACTTGACGCGGAAAAGCTAAGTGTCAGTTGGCATCGCTGGAACCGGTGATAATGTGATGGAGGGGGGCGGGATATTCCAGGCCCATGATCAGAGGGGCCCCCAAAAAGCTTGAATATGAAAAAATCGATACTAGAGTATGGAGGTCCACGGTGCGTATCCAGAGTCGGCTTGAGAGGATGCCCATGACTATCAACATCCTGCCAGCGCGCCATCAAGTGCAATTGAGCAGAGTGTCCATCTTACAAAGCGACCCCTATTCTCCCCCCGGTTCTCACTGTTATGCCACCGTTTTTGGCCAGCACTTGTTGCTCGCATTTACATCAGGAGCCGCACGAATTTCACGCCGCACTGGTCTGAATTTCATTAAAATCACGGTAAATCTTCAACCGCACAAACAAGTGGCCCAACTATACAGAAACGGGCCAACCACGTAGAAAACCCAAGCACAGCAAAGCTTCAACCACATCAGAAAGCTCTGATCCTTGTAAAGCTCCAACCTCTCTAGTTTTGGGTTCCTTCACTCGGGGAATCCGAAACTTGAGACAGATTTTCCATCAGGCAAATGAAGGGGCCCCAGCATCTAATTTTTCGGGCCAAACGCCCCAAAATATTGCGATTGATGTAGGTAGGCGGAACGTAAACCCCGGCGACTTTATTTTCAATGAAAAATAAAAAAATATGATTATTAAAATGTAAACATGAATGAAATCAGAATGCAGTGATTGTGTAAAGGTGGAGGTCACGGTCTCCCCAGCAAAAACTGGCTATCAGTAATTTGTCTCAATCCACAGCGCGGCTGCTATTGCACACAGTCGTTCCCCTTGTCATTTCCTCAGGTCCTTCGTTCCAAAGCCATGCCTTCCGGCTTCAGAGTTCCTAAAATTAAGAAGTCGTGTTGCAATTGTTCACTGCGCACCGGTACAGAAATTATCGCCTATTCCTATTTGGTAAAATGTCCAAAATTGATATCAACATTCTCCCCCTCTAATAAATTCATGGACAAATTCGCAGTAAATCGGTTTACTAGTCGCTTGCATTGTCTCTACGGGCGTAGGTAAGCGGTTCTACGGTATTTTTTTTTAACAACAAGCGCCACATATGTATTTATAAATCGAACGCTTCGCAGCTGGTGAACTGGCTCTTTTTTACGATTCAACTACGGCGGTCTCTCAATTGGTTTTCACCGTCACACTGTTGAGGGGAGCTCGCCTGGTGAGTTGACAACTTAATTTTCCCTATAGCGGAAGAACTCACAATAATGGTTTTTGTTCACCGTGCCGTATAGGAATCGGAAATACTTGTCCTTCCGTGGATACTGTTACAGTCAATGCTTACGTTGGTTCAAGTGTTGGAATTGTTGATATCGTTAGTGATGCTCGCCTTTTATTCATTTAGAGCTATGTTTGCGCCGCAGTATTTTGGATTTGGTGAATTTTAGACCGCTGCGAAGGATTTCGGACGCTAAAATTTTCTTTGAAATGTTTCAGTAATTGAAATCTACACTATCATCGTAGTCTACAATTATTACCGTGAACTACGGGAACTACGGGAGTCCAGAGAAAGGCACTCATTGCCAGCAAGCGGCCTAGAAGGGATTGCTTGACTTGAGGGAATCGGCACGCGGCGATAAGCTCGAATACCACTCAACATTTTTAAAGTAAAATTTAACAGGAAGTTAATTTCCATGATTATTGGAAATTTCGAAACATTGCAACAGTGAAAAAAAGGCGTCATTTACGTAGAGATAAGAGAGGAAACGTAGAAGGAGAAATAGTCTCTACATATTAATGGAAAAGGACTCGTGAAACTCCCGTGGGGTCCACAAAGACCAATTGGAACATTTGCAATTCTGTTTTACACTCAATGGAGTTTGCCAGACTCTCGTAATATATAATTTCGACGCTTTGAACGCGAAAGGACGCTTTTGAAGACGGTAAATAATCACACCCATTCCTCCCCAACCATCTCTTTCATCGTCCACCGATTGTGTTTCTGTTGGCTGTGACGCCACGTTCCAATAAAGATGCCCGCGGGGCAGGTCACCAAATGTTTCCTATAGGTTATTATAATTACTGTGAGTTTTATGGCTCATCAGTTTGTCGGTCTTCCGTTCCAGGAGGTCTTTGTTCGAAAAAAAAAATGTGAGAAAGAAATGCTCTGCGTAAAAATCTTCCTCAAACAGCCACTGCACGATTAGAGGTTCCATGTAAACGTCAGACCGCTCGGAATGGATCGACACGAACTTTTTTTTTTATAGGCGGGGAACATAGTACCGAGCTACCTCATGTTAACCGTCGGTCATCCCCCCCCCTCCATAACACACTCACAACCCTCTCTGTTCGTGCTAGCTACTAATATCCACACTAAAACCAACGATCGGACAAATACTCTAATCACGTTTCTTTTGATTGCCTCGTGAATGCCTGAACTCAAACGACACGGTTGACTTCACCTTCTTTCTTAATTTAACGTTCATTCAATTTATTTCTCATCGCTGTGAAACAAAGTGCAATTATTATTCGTGAAACTAAACTATGAACGCGAATATTGAATCTTGAAATAATTCTATAAGCGCACGATTTTCAGATTTAAACCAATAAGCAGGCAGTCTTCATACAGATCTGTCCACCCCGTCACCCCACTACTCATTCTATCCAGTTTGAACAACTTTCTTTCGGATAAATTCAATTTGGTCCGATTTCGCCCCCGCCCTCCCACCCTATTCGCCAAAATAAGGCCGTGTCTACACAGCTCGGAGAAAACAGTATACCCTTTTGAATGATGGAATGGATGGGAAGGCCGGGGCGCCAAAGATTGCCTTTCAGTTTACCCGCGACCGTATTGATTTTTATCTGGAACAATAAATAAAACTTAATGCTTTGATTTCTTGCTCCAATAAGCTCTTCTCTTCTTTTTTTGCGGTCAACAGGCTCTTTTTTTATTTCTCTCTCTCTCTTTTGTGAAAAATCTCGTCTCCTCACTCCTCATCAAGTACAGGAAGATATAGTGATTGCTATAGTTGCAGGGCACGGTTTTTTACGAGGATTCGTGCGTTCCCTGTATTTTTTTTATTTTTATTTGGTGGCGCTTTATGGCTAGTTATGTTCGAGGAAGCGATACGTCACGCAAAATATTTAATTAGAACGTTATTAAACGGAAGAGAAAAGCCAAGGACTTACTACTTTATACGCAACCCGATTACAGCGGAATTCGAATTAGCAAGCTTTTTAAACTCAAATAAGGGGTGGCGTCTGCGGGGAGCGCAGCTGCGAACGAAAAATTAAGGAAAGCTGTAAGCAGCGTTGTCTCGATGTTTTATATTTTTTTATTTTATCGTTTTTATCTATTTTAGACACGAATGAACGATTTTTTTCCGCCTTTTGGTTAATTAGCGTTTTTTGACAGTTTTAGCCGCTAACTTGCCCCATGTACTGTTTTTAAATTTTAGCCGCTAAAGGACCACGGTTAATTCGCAAATGTTTCTCAGTTATAGGGCCGTATTCAGAAACCAACCTTTACGTCTCCTTAGGAGCTCCTTTAGTTAAGGTTCCTTTAGCGATTCCTTTAAAAGTCGTATTCAGAAACGTTCCTTTAGGGTTCCTTGCCAGTTCGTTTAGATAAAGGGGCCTTAAAGCAGATAAACAACGAAAAAATGCTTTTAATGGTGACTGTACGCTTTAATATCATATGAAACCTCTCGCTGTTTACGCCTTCAAAAGCACATTAGTTATCAAAATTGTATGAAATGCCAGCCCAAGGTGACTAAACGTTCTATAAGTGCCGCAGATCTTCGGCCATTACTGCGCTGGACCCAGTACATTATTAATTGTTAATGGTTGTGATTTTTGAGAATTCATCAACGATATATAAACCTGGATTGCTCACAGCGGACTGGAGGGGCGTGGAGGGGGCAGGTCGTCCCCTGGTAAACAATCACCCTGTCCCTCTCCTTGTGTAGTTATGGCAACATGGCTCTTATTTTGAAACTACACCCCTCTCATCCACTATGGGAGCTTATTTGATGGCTATTCTTTATCAGCAGTGATGAGCAATCCAGTTCTTTTATATATCGTTGTAATTCATAAACTTCAATTTCAAAATTAACTTGCTCTGCTGCTCTAGGGTGAGCAATCGGAAGTAAAGGACTGCTGGTGACGTCAGTCCCCACCCCTCCCTCCTGTTAGGCAGAGGGAAATCTGAGGTACCTACAGTAAAGTTTAGTCACCTTGTGCCAGCCTATTAACATTGCGTAATTTTAATTTATTGATGAGCGTGGGCAAGTTGAAGACCGGAGTGAACAAAAAAGTTTGCGCGGATAACGGCCATTGTCCCATAAGTGAAATGCCCTGCTGGAGACTGCGTGATCGAGCAACGGCTACGGTTCTATTTTCAAAAATTCGACTGCTGTCAATTTAACGTATAGCCAACGGGTGACAACGTCTAAAATTTCCATCCTTGTGCCACAAAACACAACTACTTTGAGACTCATCCAGACTCCTGTCACCTACGGAGATTTTAAGCGGAGTATATGTGCAGTATATGTGGCGTCGACAGCGATGAGCGAGGAATTTTGTACGCCCTTGCGACTGGGGCCTTATTCCGAACGGTCGGAAAGAAAATGCCGCCAGAGGGATCCAGAATGAGCAAATAACATTATCCCTTCGTGGTAACCGCGTGGCATTTTTTCCTGACACATCTGAATAGGGCCCCAGCTCCGCGGCCGCGGTAGTGAGATAGAGGTCGAAACGGTGCCACGCACTTCACTTCCGTGCACTTTGACAACATAATTATTTTCATACCTACAAATTATTTATTTTGGCCTAGGTTCATAGATAGGTCGGTCACACTTGAAACACAAGGGGAGACACAACCCAAAAAAGATAAATTGACAAATCGTGGTATGGGACCGTCACTTGAAGATTTCCCGTCGCGTAAATTCTCAGTAATTTTGAAAGTTAGACAGCCATAGAGAAACTTGAACCCTTCAGTCGGCGCTCGACAGATCAGAATCACAACGTTTCAAACAGTCCGAAACGAGGCATTCTGCAGAACCGAATTGTATTCAAATAGTGAGCTTCTTCTGAGTCGCTCATTACGCCATTTGAGATCCGAAATAAGTTTGATCGAGTCGATAAACACAATAAATTCTTCCATTTCTCACATTTTCTGAGGGAAAATAATTACAGTAGAATCACTACAACGCGAGACAAGGCTTAAAGGAACTGTAAAGGAAGCTCCCGAGCTTCCTTAGAGTTATCATAAGTATAACCAGCAAATAACATTCTTTAAAGGAACCACGAAGGTAGAGGTCAAGGTAAATAGACTAAAGAGGTATGCTCTTAATTTTCAACCAATTATCATTGTTTGTGCCATGACGTCATGGGATGACAAATTTTTTAAAAATTAACAGGTGAGACTTTTTTCAAATAAACAAAATTATCAACATTTCTGGGGCCACTTTTGAAATCGGGTGAACTACGCATTATTGCCTGCAGGACAATGTTCCTGTGAAAGAAGTGATTGCAGGATCCCTAAGTGTAATGATTGGAGCAAAGAAAACTGCTGCAGGTGCAGGGTATCATCTCAGTTGTGGAACTTTTAGAAATTCTTATAAGATAGTGCTAAGTTCAGCAATTTTCTCGTTAAACAATGAGTTTTCGTGACGACTCATCAAGGTAGAGACCTCGCTTCCGATTCAATTAACAATAATATAATCGCCCCGAAACACTTGGCTTCGTATTAAGGGTTCTCAGCGGTGTTTTTACAACAAACCGTACATCAACCAATACGCTCGTAAGGTGAGGGTGTGAATCGCCCAATTCCATCCTGGGTATGCGGCCAGGCCAGGCCCGGGGCCTCAGTATGAAGGGTCGGGGAAAAAGCAGCATGCGGGATCCAAGGACGCCGTATAAGAAATAACATTACCCCGCCATAGCAATCACGTCTAGCGGTATTTTCGCACGAGTTCGTACTAAGGCCCCAGCCCAAGTAGCAAAGTTCATTTAAAACATATTTTTTGAATATTTTTTTCGAATATTCAAATAATTGTATTTCGAATGTCCGCTTTTTGGGTGTTTATAAAATATTCAGAGAAAATCATTCGCAAAATATTCTTGAAATAATATTCAAAAATATTTCCTTCAAGTATTTACAAAATATTCCCTAAGTAAGTTTCAAAAATATTTTCTCGAAGTATTCCCAAAATATTCTTCTGAAATATTTGAATAATATTTTTTCGAAGTATTCACCAAACATTTTTTTGGAATATTAGTTGTATATTTTTAATGAAGGTTTTCGTCAAAATATTCTTTTTTTTTTAAATCCATAAAAGGAGGCCAGTCACTCTGAGCCGGCGTGGCTTAAGCCCATCTCTGTATCCATGATTTTGAGTCGATCACAAACTCTGCGCGTGACCTCTGTAAGAGAGAAAACATTAGAAAATGAATAAAACAATTGGCAGAAGGAAATTTTTTCTCACCGTTCAGAGCACGAGCCAAACTCAAGTGCTCGAAGGGCTTTTTCTCTTTACACCCCGCCAGTTGTAAGTTTTTTCTAATTATCCACATAGTGATCACGTGTTCTATCATTTTTTTAAAAAATTGGTCCGGCCGTTTTTACGCCACCAAGCACTGACAGCTTGAAACCTTTGAGATTTTTGTGTGATAGTTCAAGTGAACAAGATGAAAATCATTACTTTATTTACCAAGTCCTCGAAAGATGTATCATTTGTGAGGAGCCCTTCCAAGGTGGTGAGTTGCTCCTTCGTTGGATATCGTTGGCAAGAAATCTGCAAAAAAAAAAAAAAAAAAAAATCGAACACGTTAATAAAATAGGTTAACTTAAAAAGCTTACATCGCACAAAAATTATACTCTATAGCTAGTACCTTGATGTTGACATGTGTGTTGATTTTGTGTCGGATCCAGGTTTAATCCTACAACAGAATGGGTTTTTAATGATACCAGGTAGACAAGAATTGCTATTCATCTCATGAGTAGAATATTATATAATACCCGGATCACACGATGCGATTTTTGAACAAATATTGCATACTGGTAATAGAGGAACATTCCGGGAATTTTAGTACGTATTAAGTATTTCTCAGTAATCATATTTCTCGGTTTTACCCCAATATTGCCCGCGCAACACTAAGGAAATTAACGAGGCTGACTAATTTTTTGCCTTATTATTGAGTTTTAAATGAGTTCTCTCAATATGCAGTTAACAAATAAACTACTTTCGAATAAAATGAGGTGTCATGTAACCAGCATACGTTTAATTTTTCTTCCTTTCCGTTCTTTTGAACACGGCCCGCATGTGGAAGACGTTGAACCGTAGGCTCAAGGACGGATTAGGGACTTTGACGAGGGACCTCTCCCAACCCTCTCCCTCCCTTCAGCACTCCTCCATTATGTTAAGAGCAATTTACCCAGCTCCAGGGCGGGGGGGGATTCTGCTGTCCACCCCCCCCCCTTTAGATCCGCTGCTTATTTTGAATTAATTCATAAGGGGGCCAAATTTGAAGGTTTATTTTTGGAAATTATTGAGGAGGGGTGGGGTGAATAAGTAATACAAATTGTAGCGGTTCACCTCAATTGTTCTCTCAACCTCTGCAAACTTTCATACCGCGTATTTGTTTGTACCGGGTGGTCAAATATGATACGTAATTCTTGTCGTTCATTAATGAACGATTCATACTTCTCTGATAAAGTCCCTTCTTAATCGAGAATTCACAGCGCTTATTAAACAAAAATGATTTGCTTGGTACCAATACAAATAATATTTCTCAAAAATTAGGTTTTTTACTACCATGTCCAGAAAGACGGGGCCCGTAAGGAAAGAAGTATGGTGGAAAATAACTATAACTAAATAAATAACCATAACTGAGCATAAATAACTATAATCAGCCATAATCTGCAAACGCAGGGGTTGTATTTCATCATTCCGAAAAGTTCAAGCTCTCCAATGAATGGTTCATTTTTTGGTGGAATTAGCAAAAATATGCATTAAATAATATTGAAAAATATTTAGGTAATACTCATAAAAGTATATTTACATAATATTCTACGATGTTATATCAGAAAATATTTCCACCTACACCAAAAAAGAGTATTTCAAAAATATTTTAATCAGGTTCGTTTGAAAATATTCGTTCAAAATTATTATTTTCATATTAAACAATATTATGATACGAATATTAACGATGAATGAAAAATTAATATTCTTAAAATATTTTTTTGAGATTCTGAATATTTTCTGAATGTTCGAATATTTTCTGAATGTTCGAATATTTTCTGAATGTTCGAATATTTTCTGAATGTTCGAATATTTTCTGAATGTTCAGAAAATATTATCATGCTGCTTGGGAGATGAGGCAAACAAATTCCTCGATATCGATAGTGATTGAATACGGCTAGGTTCCAGGCCGGGATTCTGGTCGAAGGACGCCATTAATACTAAATTACTTCTACTTTTAAGCCGGGAATACACTTGAGCCGAGGTAGACCGCGCACCGAACGAGGCAATCCGAGGCTGCCGTGGATATACCGACAGTCGATGGCTCAGGCCGCACGGCGCATCAGGCAGGCCGAGCCTGTTCGCCGCTCACGAAAAAGTCATACACACTAGCGTGCCTCGGCTTTATACATGACAGGGAACACTTTTAAACTTCAGCTTTATTGTCCAACCTATCTAAGAAATGCTCGTGAGCGTGATTGTCGTGGGCAGCAGGGAAACCCTTCCTTGCTACCTCATGAAGCTTATTGGTCGTTTCTCACTGATACACATAATAAACTCGCCCGTCACTGCGCCGAGAGCTGTCTGTACTGAATACACGGGGCTTCACGTGGTACGTATCAATTAACTGGACCTTGAAACGGTACATAAGGTCTCAAGAACAACTCCGCCAAATTATATCGCTTAAAAAAAAAAAAAAAAAATCCAGGCACTTATCATGGCTTTTCATTCATTTTTTGCTTGATCTACAAATAAATTCCAAGGGATAAAACATGGTAGGGGAAGCTTCATTTGTGAAGTTTGGTCCCTCAATATTTCTTTTTACTCCCGTGACGTCAATTTTGACAAAAATTTCCTTAGTTACGAGCATACCTCTGTAAGTCTATTTACCATGGGTAGAGGTCAAGGTATGTAGACTACAGAGGTGTGCTCGTATCTAGGGCTAGGGGCTCCTCCTTGGTAACCGTTACGTCACCCGGGTTAGATGTGAGATGAGACGAGAGGTTCTTTTAAAATTGTGATGTTATCGCACTCGTGGGCCCTTTCTGTCACTGTGTTTTTTAGTCTTGCTTGGTTTGTTTTTGCCTTGTTCATCACATTCATCCAGTCTAGTACATTTGTATAGCTTTGTTATAGCCTATTTTTAATAGTATTGTGGTTGTTTTACCCGAAACCAGACTACCGTTAGGAATTTCTTTGGATTTACATCACCTCTCATCGGTGGGGTAAGTAATTCAAAGTGTTGAATTAATATTTCATTGTTTAATTGTAAGGAAGCTTACCTTACAATTACAATATTCCCACACCTATTTTATGACCGAAAGTCATGTTCATATTTGATTGATCGGGCGCCTGAAAGCTCGTTCCATCCGCTACTTTTTTTTTGTAAACTTGTTCACAACAATTTTTGACGTGAAGTCATTCCGAGTAAAGTCGGTCCGCTCACATGTCGAGGCCTGTTCCCCCAAGTTTTAGCAGTGATTCCAGTCACTTAAAAATGTAAAACTTGGATTTCTTCCTGGTAACGAATACTGACCTCCAAGTCCACCTTCAACCGTCTGATTTAAATGGATCTAACCCCATGACGTCATTGCGCGAATGATTATGATTGGCTAAAAAAATAGGAGCATACCTCTGTAGTATATATACCTTGGGTAGAGGTGGCCTTGTGAACACAATTTTTTCATGCCTAAAGGCCCGTTCTGTGGAGTCTATGCAACCAAACAAATTTATTCTCTCGAAAAATGAAGCATTTTTATAGGTTGCATAAACACCACACAACACAAACATAGAGCTTGTAAACGGGCCTTTAAAGAACTGCACAGTTCCTTGGCCAATGAGGATAAGGTTAGTTTCTGAATACAAATTCATTGGAAATTATATTGTAGATTTCCTTTATTTGTGTCTATTACATTTGTCAGTGTTTCGAAACGGACAATCAACTATTATATTTGAGAGCACGACTTGATACAATATCAACAAAACGTATGAACACACACATAAACAGCGGTCGTAATCAACACACTTAGTTCACACAGGATAAGAGCAGCAATATCAGATCATAACACTCGCTCCTTCTAAGGGTGCGTTCATTGTGAATCACCTTCACTGCGATACTTCGATGAGCGATGCCCCGATGAAACATCGATGAAGAACAAACATCAATAATTGTATGGGACTGTTCATAGTGAAG
Source organism: Corythucha ciliata (assembly GCA_038030265.1). NCBI lineage: Eukaryota > Metazoa > Arthropoda > Insecta > Hemiptera > Tingidae > Corythucha > Corythucha ciliata. Next base: position 45,843,647 of record CM075941.1, read on the forward strand.
CACCCTCACTAAGATGTGATCTTCGATACCTCGCTACTATCATCGATGATTTGAACCATATGGTTCCTCGACCCCCTCCCGTACGTTGCCTTTTTTTTTTCTTTTCAAAATCTTTCAAAGTCCACCTTCAAACAATTTACGTAAGTCATGGACTCATTGTTTCCTTCAAGCTAATATTTGAAGCTACAGCTAATGGAAAGCCTTGAAACCATAAATCGTCTTCAGTGTGAAGTTTTGAAGCTCAAGAAGCAAATTTCAAGTATGAGAGATGACACCAAGACAGAAATATACGGGACTTTTGGCCATATATTTACAAATCCACAGTTAGACATAATCGTTGGGAAGAAAAAGAAGGTTGTTTGGTCAACGGATGACGTTTCAAATGCTTTTGCTTTGAGATATTTCAGTGTTAGAGCCTACAAATTTATAAGGGAGACCCTACACTTTCCGCTCCCGGCACTATGTTCCCTTCGACGATGGTCGTCCAAAATTACGATGCTCGGAGCTCAGTGAAATGGAGAGGCTCACTATTATACAGTACGACGAGATGAAAGTTTGTTCTGTTTACGAATATGATCGACTAGAGGACCAAGTTTTGGGACCACACTCCGAAATGCAAGTTGTCATGGTAAGGGGCTTGGTTGGAAAATGGAAACAACCAATTTATGTAGATTTCGACATAAAAATGACGAGAAATTTGCTGTTCGAGCTCATCGGCGAATTACACAAAATAAACTACATCGTTTGCTCATGTGTGAGTGACTGCGAGGGATCAAATTTAGGTGTTTGGAGGGAATTGGGAGTAACAACCACCCAAACAAGTTTCCAGCATCCAAGAAGCCCAGGAAAATTGATATACGTCTCTGAGGATCCTCCCCACATTCAGAAGTTGACCATAAATTGGCTGTTGGATACTGGCTTCAAATTGAAAGATGGCTCGCTTGTGACTAAGGTGCCTTTGATTAAGCTACAAGAAACCACTGCGCAAGAAATTTCACCATGTTTCAAGCTGACAGAGTCACATTTGAACTGTGAAAAAACAAAACGACAGAATGTTAGGCTGGCAACCGAGCTAATTTCAAATACCGTAGGAAAAAGTTTGTTATTTTACAGTTTGGAGTGCGACAAGAGCGAAAAAACGGCCACGGCGGAATTCATTTTGAAAATGAACCAGTGGTTCGATATTATGAACTCATATTCTCCTATAGCAAGCATAGCAACGAAAAGAGCTTTCGGTATTCATCTTGCCGATCAGTTGACGTGCCTTCGTGACGTGATAGAGACAATGGTGACGATGCGATGCATGAACAAAACATCACTTCAAATATTCCAAAAGGCGATAATTATCTCGTCTCGATCGCTAATAGGCCTCTATGACAGCTTGAAACGGGATGATCCGGAGTTGAAGTTTTTAATGACACACAGGTTGAATCAGGACTCATTGGAAAACATTTTCTCCCAAATTCGTACTCGAAAAGGATTAAATGATCACCCTACGCCGCTAAACGCTTTATACAGAATTCGAATGATCCTTCTGGGGAAAAATCCAGGAGTGATACAAGATAAGACAGATAGGACAGATACAAGATAGGACTCGGAAGGTTACGGTAACCTGATAACGTTTTCGCTATTAGGGGCTCTCGGATTTAACGAGTTTTTTGTCTTTTTAAGGCATTTTAGACGTGTTTTGAGGTGCGGAGGTGAGAAAGAAGGAAACAACGAACATTTTGAGTGCTGAATCAAGTGCGTTGGATCGTTGGTAGTGGGAAAATTTTCGGTTCATCGGTCGGAGGCCACGAGGGCCGCGTTATCGCTCACTATGGGCGATAACCAAGAGTTAATCAACTCGGCTGAAAAGCTGAGAATCTCCAGGGACGGGTCTACCGCCTCTGAAGCAGCTAGGGACGACTCGTCGGCCCAAGCAAACCAGGGCGGAATACCCACCCAGGAAAGCAATATGGTGGTTGACGGAAATTTGAGACCGACAGGGACGCGAACAGCGGCCCAGTCAAACTCTGAGGCGGAAGATTCGGAGGGCTTCATTCGGACCCGTCGGGAGGGTAAGAAAGCCAGGGAGAAAAGTAGGCGCGAGAATAGAGCCCGTAAGGTAGCTGAGGCGAGGGCAAGACAGCCCCTCACGGGTTTTAAGGGGAGGTTCGAACAACAACGCGAACAATACAAGCGCGAGCGCGACCAAGCGTATAGATTACGGGAGGAGAAACGGAACGAAAACCAGAAGAGATTTCGGTCCACCTCGCACCCTACCCCTCCGGGGGAAGAGGTAGTAGGACCGTCAAAAAGGTCCAAGAAGGAGGAAACGGAAGAGAAAGCACGCCAAGAGCATGGAAAGAGGGCCAAAACCTCGATGAATGCCAAGGCGGTCATGGTGAAAGTGGACGGCGGGGCCTTCTCAAATGAGGAGGCGGTCAAGGTAAGAAATTTCGTGCTAAGAGCGCTTATAGCGTGTCAGAGCAAGATCCGATTTGTAGACTCCGGGCTTGTACAGGAGAGTAAATTGTACGTTATGACGTGTGGGAGTAAAGAATATGCGGACTTGCTAATAAGTACGCTAAGGGACGGGGTGGGGGTACATGGATGGGCGATTTACCGGCTCTCGGAACTGCCGATTCCGAAGCGAATCCGGGGAGTCCTTACCGGTTTCGGATTGAGACAGGATGAACTCCTGCCATGCATGGCAGTAGTTAACCCAGATCTCACGTTTCAATTCGATAAGTGGACCATTGTTAGTTTTGAGACCGATCAGGTGGGGTTGAAAACGGTGGTAACAATCGAGGTCCCGAAAGAAGACGCGGAAGAGGTGAAAAGGGTATAGGCTACTTGGGAGTGGAACTGACCCGGGTCAAGTTCTGGGTACTTAGAAGCCCGTGGCTAGGGGATGAAACCGACGAGGAGGAAACCGCGATGGAGGTAGAGGAGGAAATAGCGGCTCAGAGACAACAGCCGGGGGGGAGTGGGTTGGTCGTCACGACAACTACAACAACCCGGCGTCCACCGTTTGGTAGAACTTTGGAGGAGGTGGAGGAAGATTTGCTCCGGTCCCCCAAAAAGGGGGGGGGGGGTAAGTGAGGTTCCTACAGGCGAATACCCAGCATAGTAAAACGGCGGCAGCTGATGTAGCCGTATTGCTGGGTAAAAAGGAGTTCGACGTGGGACTGTTTCAGGAACCGTATGTATATAAGTCTAAGATTAGGGGATGGAATAATCAATATTATGTGTCTTTTTATACAGGAGTTAATGGAGTGCCTAGGGCATGTGTAGTCGTAGCAGCGGATTTACAACCGGTGCCACTGCGGGCGTACGAGCAAGGGCGGATCTGGGACCTCTCTCAGGGGGGGGGGTAATCGAAACCCCTCCCCTCCCCCAGTACACCCCCACCACCTGCCCACCACTCCCCTTCCCCCATGTTTTGAGAGATTTTCCAAGCTCCAGGGGAGGGGTAACAGCCCCCCCCTTAGATCCGCGTATGCGTACGAGACGAGGGACTTTGTGGCGGTTGCCGTCCAAGGAGAGATACCGGGCGTAGGACGAAAGAAAATAGTGGTGGTCTCGTGGTACCGGGCAGCGGACAGTGATGTGGTCCCGGAGTGCCTGGAACGCCTAAGAGATTATTGTAGCGACACCGGGAGTCTGTTAGTGGTGGGAGCGGACGTAAACGCCCACCATGAAGTGTGGGGTTCCTCAAATAACAATCGGCCTGGTGAGGAACTCCTGGAAGGATTGGTAAGATTAGGATTAACTATTGAGAATGTCGGGAGTGAGCCAACTTTTGTGGTGCGCAATAGGACGGAGGTCCTGGATTTTACTCCAAGCTTAGGGCCGACGGGTAGATGGATTACTAATTGGCGGGTCTGTGACAAATTAATAACTTCTGATCACAGGCCTATTATGTTTAGTTTAGGAGCCAAAGGAGTTAAGAAACCCCCTGGGAGGAATCCGAGACGGACGGACTGGGAGAAATTCGAGAGGACGGTAGGAGAAGCAACGGGAGAAGTATCCAGAAACACTTAAGATGAAGAGGAGAAAGAGATAAGAGAAATTATAACTTTGGCTTTTCAGGCGGCTTGTCCCAAGAGAAGGGTCAAAGAAAGGGGAGCGGTGTGGTGGAATGTCCACCTGAAAGAAAAGAAGCGGAGGATGAACTCGTCGTTGAGCGCGGCTAAGAGAACGGATGGAGAGGAGGAATGGGAGGCGTATCACCGGGCGCGGAAAGAATACAAAAGTGCGATTCGGAGAGAGAAGAGAAAGTCATGGAGGAGCTTTTGCGAAGAGGTAGAGAGCACGCGGGAGGTGGCGAGACTTAACCGCATAGTAAAGGAGGATAGGCGGCAACTCTTAGGCCCGGCGCACACTAGGAGAAAAAAGACGCCGACGCGCGAGTCGGCGTCTTTTTTCTCGGGGAAGTGACGACTCTCGCGTAAGCGTCCAATGTAAAAGGCTCGGCTTGGCCGGGACGGGCCCCCCCCCCCCAAAAAAAAGAAGATAAGACAAACAAGACAAACTCAATGCCTCCAATAGCAAACGAGAAAGGGGATGAATTCATTACATCCTCCGTAATGAGTAAAGCTGTGGTTAGTGACACCGAAAGAGCCTACTCGTACTCCCAATACCGATACTAAGTATAGTTAGTTCAATATTACACAGAAATAATACGACCCTTTCTTTCCCTTATATACTATTTGATAACTACACCAATGCATCTTATGTCGTACCGGTATCTAAGATATGTGTGGGCTCAAATCGGCAAAATCCAAGGTCTTATTGAACAAATAGTATTTACAAACTTTCTGCAGATTGAACCAGAAGAAATTGAAGCCCCAAAAGACTCGGAGGAAGAATACGTGCCGGATTTGGAAATGGAAAGCGTTTCTTTGCCGTCTTCTTCGGCCACGGATGGTGTCGGAACTACAGTGACAGAGGAAGATGGCGTCAGCTATTTAATTGGCTGGATCGCTAAGAAATTTAAAAAGAAGTACCCGGAATTAGGGAGTTATGCGAGGAACGACGAAAGTAGCCATTGCTACAGTATGGCCCCGACCTGGTTGAGGTTTCTGTCTTATGGTGGACTTACTGAGCCATCGGAAAAATGGCTCCTCGACGTCAAAAAAATGAATACCGTTTTCTTAAATTACAACGCGAACAATTCTATTTCAAAATCTAAGCGTGTCACGTCAAAATTAAAAAATATTGTAATTGGGGATAAAATTGTTGAACGGGACAGGGAAATTATTCGGTCTTTTTTTAAACAAATAATTTTTATAAGAATTAAGTTTTTAAATATGAAAAGAGCTTAACAAAATTACGTAAACAGCAGGAAGAGGAAACAAATTCAAAATAAAATGAAAAAAAGTTTAACTTGACAGGATGGTCTTTATACTTCTTTTATCTGATACTTGTATGGAGTGAGCTTAAATTACGCACGTTCAAAGACAGTCGAGCGTGGTGAATTGATTTCGTTATTCATAAATTGCAAGAATCATTCCGCACGCTCCGTAGTTTTGCTATTTTCTGCCATGGATATACTTCTTACGCTTAGTCAAATTCCACATATTCCATCGAAAACGCTAATTCCATCAAATCCGCGTGCTTGTGGTCTTATGATAAATACGTACCTAAGCGATAAACGTTTTGAACCCAATTGAACTGATAATCCGACAGAGGATGAGTGAGTGAGGGGAATGATGCATAGTAAGAATTAGTATACGAGCGCAAATATATCCATAAAATATCTCGTAACACACACCTTTGCACTCGCAAAAATTATATTATGACCTGATCACATTCCACTAGTAAAAGAGTATGAATGAAAATTTGTAGTGCGTTCGTATCGTTTTACTTATCGAGGTACATGTTCTAATTTCGGTTGGAAATTATTTTTATGAATTATATGTATTGATGCATGCCAAGTTAGCAAGCAACACGACTAAGCAATTATGTTAGAGTTATGAAGTATATTGGAGCAGAGGTGTAAAATATAAATTGAAGTCATCTGCCCACAGTATCCCCCCGCACCACATCAAGTCATGAATCCTCAATGAACCGAATGACGTCAAAACATTAAAAACCCCGAAAATGGACTTACGAGGTTTTCCTGGTGCACTGTCGAAAGGTTTTCTACAATGAGAAAGTTCATGTATCACAAATGTTGGTCAGTGACACTTTTTTACTGTGAACTACGGCTACATAATCCGACGGTGACGAGGAGGCCTCGATATTGTACCTTTGGCATCACCGAATCAAGAAAACAAGACGGTTATGCGGGTGCGCAGTACACCCGTACAGAAACTCACGGTCGGCCATTTGTTGGAGCAAGAAAACTCGAAAACACGATTCAAAATCGTTTTCGACCATTTTGCTGAACCCGTGCCGTTCTCTGAGCACTAAAACGAAACGGTGAGCTGGCGAGTACCAATAAAGAAATGATAAGGCGCTCGTGGGATGTCTCACAAGGGTGAATCCAGAGAAAATTGCTTTGTAACCGAGACTCAGCATTATCATTTCATTGTTTCCCAAAAGTTGAGGGTTCAACGGTGTCAGCTATCAATTATCACAGTCTCTAACGTTTGATTCAGTTATTTTTCAAAATTCCGGTTCACCGCGAAAATCCTAAAAATGAGAATAAAATAAACAACTATAATTACTTGGTGACACAATACTCGATATGTTTCAACTTAATATAACACGTAAAATTAAAGTTAACATTAATCTAAAATGTATTCGTCGTGTGCAAAACGAACAGGAGGCCTGACAGATCTACCTCTACGAGACGTTATGTGATCAGGTACGTGAACATCAACATCGGCGTGGGGAGGGGAATTTCCAGGAATGGCTGATTGGTTGCTGGGTGGTGACATGGAGGACGATTGCGACGGACTATCTTGACTATACAACGATGATCGTGACAGATCTCCAGAATAAGCAGACGACAACAGGAAATGAAGAGGGGCACTTCCTTATGTGAGCCAAGTGTATTTGCTTCACTTCGTCTCTCCCCTTAATCTTGATGAGAAAAATGTTGCTTGACTCTGTTTAACTACTGTAGCCAGGGACCATCGCTTATCTGAGGGTGGACGAACGAATACCAACTGACCGGGGCCAAATCCGAAACTTGTAGACAGAGAAAAAAGTACATAGCGTCGACGATCTTGGAGGCTCACTTGAAATAGCAAGTGGAGTCCGCGGTTTAAACTTCAACATGGCTGACATGGGGAAAATGCCAGTTACAGTAGAAGGAGTACTTCTGTAGCAGGCCAAACTATGATGAAGGCGTTGAAACATTGATAGACCCACATTTTTTGAAAAGTTTCGCCTCAGCACCGATTTGAAGGTTTGAACAGCTCTTTCAGCTGCTCCGTTGCTTTGAGGGTTGTAAGGTGGCGAAAACAGTAATTTTATGCCACGCTTTTGGCAGTAATCGAGGAAAGCCGACGACGAAAAGGGTGGACCATTGTCAGTGACCAATAAGGAAGGGTAGGCGAACCGGGCAAAAACCTCATCGAGGGCTTGGGACAAGGCTGGGTAAGACGTGGACGACAGGTTGAAACATTCGATCCTTAATCCTTTTGACGGTTGACCAGTTCGTGCTTCTTGGCAATTCAAACAATTCTGGACACATGACTCAATGTCGCAATCAAGTTTAGGCCACCATACGTATGACCGAGCAAGGAGCTTTGACCGAGTGATGCCAGGGTGACCTTCGTGGAGTAGCTGCAGAATACGAGGACGAAGCGATTGAGGGACACAAATTCGGTCCCCAAAATAGACACACCCATTAAGTAAGGAAAGGGAACTGCGAACCAGAAAAAAAGGATAGACGGGATCTAATTTGTTACAAGATGACCATGTCGACGGAGCCACATGCTGGAGGACAGGATCCGACGAAGTTTCCTTTGCTATTTCCGAAATAGGAGCAAGAGGGTGTTCCATATGAATAAAATTGCACTCTTCGGACACCATGCGTTCCGCCGACGGAAGCCGAAACAATGCGTCCGCTTGAGGTATACTATTTCCACTACGGTGTACAATGGTGTAGTCATAGGCAGATAAAATAATGACCCAGCAAATGAGCCTCGAATATGCCTGTATTGGGAGTTGTTTAGACTCAGAAAATAAGGTTTTAAATGGCTGATGATCACTGTGAATTTCAAAATGACGGCCGAACAAGTATTTATGAAACTTTTTAACGCCAAAAATTACAGCAAACCCCCTCCTTATGCAGTTGTGAGTAATTTAGTTGAGTGGATGTTAACGAAGCCGACTCGGACGCTACGGGCTTCTGCTCGCCATCGACTATTTGACTCTACACTGCACCGACTCCCACGTTACTAGAATCGACTGTAAGTACAAGGGGATTCAACGGATCGAAAAGAGTCAAAAGCGTTTTTTCATATAACAATGACTTGCTACGAGCGAAAGCTTCCTGACAAACCGGAGACCAGACCCAGGGAGTGTCTTTTCTCAGAAGTTTGTGGAGTGGTTCCAGAACTTCAGATGGTGACTTGATGAAGCTTCTGTAAAAACTCAACATCGAAAGATATGACTTTAACTGGCTAACATTCTGAGGTTCGGGGTGCTGAGAATTTTTGAAACTTTTTCTTTCGACGGCCGTTTCCCTTCACCTGACAAAACATACCCCAGGAATTCCAATTCTCTGACGAAAAATTCCGACTTCTCCAAGTTTAATTTATGTTTGACTGGTCCAATTGCGATAGAGCCTGCAATAGACGAGAGTGGCATTCCTCCTGCGTTGTTCCACCGATTAAAATATCGTCAAGATAAGCAGCACAGGCTGGAATCCCTTGAAGGACCGAACCAATTACCCTTTGGAAGATAGGAGGGGCCGAGGCCAATCCGAAAACTAGCCTGTTATATCTATAAAGACCGTGAGCTGTATTGACAGTCAGAATTTCGCGACTATCCGGGTGAACACTCAACTGTAAATATGCGTTAGTCAAACCCAGACGGCAAAACACCTTGCACCCCTTAAACTTGTGGAACAGTTCCTCAGGTCTAGGCAGAGGGTAAGTACTAGTGCAAAGTTGTGGGTTAACGGTGACCTTGAGATCCGCACAGAGCCGGACACCACCAGATTTCTTGGGAACCACGACAATAGGCAACGCCCATTAATAGAATCCACGAACTCTACGATGTTATTTTTCTCCAAACGTTGTAATTCTTTCAGTACGTCATCTCTGAGCGCGTACGGGACGTTATACGCCTTAAGAAAGATGGGAGTCGCATTCGGTTTCAGATTTATGTGCACTTGATAATTTACAATGGGTTTGTCGTTGTCTAGCAGACCAAAAGCCGTTTCAAGCAATCGAGGGACGGGGTTTCAGCAATGGATAGCACCGGACGCAAAGGAGCCTTAAATGACGGACTGGACGAGATATTGGATACATGATTTTTCCAATCTGGAAGAAGGGAACAGAGAGTGTCTCGGCCAAAGAGGGCTGGCGGAGAAAGATCATTGACCACAAACAACAAAAGTGTGACTGGCACTGAACCAATTCTACCTGATACCTGAAGTGTACCAATTACGTCTAAGCGCCCATTATTTGCTGTAACAAGAACTCCTTCAAACTTGGACAAGGGGAAGTTGACAAACAAAGACACAAACATATCTCGACTTATAAGACTTACGGAACTACCAGTATCGACTACGAAAGCGAGACTTTTGCTGTCAAAAAAAAAAAAAAATCAGATACAACGTAGGCTTAATATTATCGTTATTTTATATTGTATTTACTGTAACAGAGGAGACGACCTCGTTTGTAGACGCCACGTATCCGACGCGCGACGACTGACCCGGCTCCTGCGGACAATATCTTGCTGTATGGCCAGACTGAAGGCAACGGAAACAAGACCACCGACGAGCAGGGCAATCGGACGGTAAATGCCCTCTATAACAACGATCGCACTTTGGTTTCGGTCTCGACGGACTTCGTAGACGAGGATCGTGAGCCTGAGATGAACGATCGTGACTTCTGGCCCATGAAGAGGGCTGTCGAGAGATTCGAGACGAGAACGACTTGTCGTACCCTGTAGGCGACGACCCGCGAGGTTTGATTGCGGCCACCTCCAACGTCTCACTGCGAGGGGCGAAACTGGCCGCAGCAATTTTAACACGCTCCATGTCAGCAGCTATCTTGGCCGCTTTTCAAAGGTTAAACCTTCCGGTTGGTTTAACAAAACGGTTGTAATTTCCGAATTGTTGACGGCACACACAACCTTGTCACGCAAGGATTGGTCCTCAAACGTCTCAAATTTACAGTAACGAGTAACGGGCCAGTTTCTTGATGTGAGTTATAAAGTCACACACCGACTGGGACTGAGGACGTACATATCGGTAAAATTCGAAACGCTCCGCCACGGTGCATTTAGGTGAATCAAGAACTTTGGCTAAAACATCCACGCACTTTTCGAGGTTTTGAGGAGGTCAAATACTTGAGGCTCCAGGGCGAGGCAAAGACGAGGCACCTTTCGAGGCACACGATCGTCCTTAATATTCATCACCTCAAAATAAAGGTTGAGACGCTGGACATAGGTGTCGAAAGAACTCTGTCCGGGGTCGAACACAGGGAGCGGAAGACCGGACGACGAAGACATGACCGACAACTATTGATTCGAACTGGCGATTTCTTCTTCCGACCCTTCACTCCCGGAATGACCCCAGGTTCATCTTCGTCGCCAATATTATATTTGTCAGTGTTTCGAAACGGACAATCAACTATTGTAGTTAAGAGCACGACTTAATACAAAATACAATATCAACAAAATGTATGAACACACACATAAACAGCGGTCGTAATCAACACACTTTGTTCACACAGGATAAGGGCAGCAATATCAGATCCTAACAGAGTCGTTCATGTTACGGGACCTGTGGGTCCAGTCGGCCCCGAGTTCACCCAAAGCTTGAAGAAAACCCGCGCAATTAGGTACGTCATTCACCCGATCACCATAACTAATGATGAGGTTCTGGGGTTAAAAACGCCCGTTTTTAGGCGCGAAAATTTGGATTTCTCGTCACTCCTTTGAAAGCTCCAATGATGTGCATCCCACAAAGCTGTGGGTGATCCGCACGAAGTAAGTAAAGCCCAATCAAACACGAGAAAAGTGTGCGAAAAGAACGGCGTTATTCCCCCGTCCCCCACCCCCAAGGAGTATATCTCAGCAGGTGATTGCCCCACTTTTCCCCTATTCTTCTATATATATTTTTACGGCCACACACTTAATTTCCCCTAGGAACAAACCCTTTCAAAACCTCCCACTCTTTCTCTATCACTCTCTTCCACCCACACTCAGTCTTTCTCTCTCTCTCTTCAACCTCCACAGGGTTTTCCTAATACCAAAACACCGACAGATACATAACAACTCCAAGATTAGCTTTTTAGCCACCTCACCCCTTTTCACTCTTTCGTTGTTCCAGGGATAGAAACTTTAGGAATTCTTTATTTCACTCTCGTTCTATACTTTTTATTCGCAGTTTGCATCCCTTCGGGAGTTCAAGAGTTGGCGAAGGGGATAAGGAGGGGGGGGGAAGGATTTTTTTTTTTTGTGCAAAGGAAAACACTTTTCAGCGGAATAAGTAAAGAAAATGTCAAGGGTCGTGATGAAAAACTTTGTTCACTCTTCCTAATATTTTCAGATTTTAGCTTTTATTTTCCCCTACTTTTTTTTGTTTGTTTCGAGTATTTGAACAACAGTTAGGAAATGTCTTGACGTTCGTTCAACCGATTTTTTGTGTGACCTTTTGCAGAAACAGGTAAAACTTTAATCCCCCCACCCTCCCACCCACCCAACACCAAAAGGAAAAGCGCGGACCATTCCGTGGGGTATTTGTTGAGAATCAACATTATTGCTGGTTGAGGATGGAAGGAGGGGGGGGGAATAATGGAAAACTTTACGGACAATTAGACAACTCGTCTACTAAACAGTTCCGGGAGAAATACTTGGATTCTAATCTCGTCTTTTCTTGAACTTTCCCTGTCATTCTCTCTCTCTTTCCCTCGTCAAACCCTTTTCTGCTATTTCCCACGAGAACTATACTCCAACTATACTGGCTCCAATAACTTTGACCGCGAAATTTCCCTCTGGCAAACTTTTCCTCTAGAGAAAAAAACAAACCTCTCACCAAGTATACCGTCGCATTTAATTAAATTTTAAAGATAAATCTATGATAGGCCGTATCTCTATTTTTTTTTGAATGCCTAATTCAATTAAAACTCTCCTTTTCAGAGTTTCTCCCGGCAAAAGCTTTACTTTTGTCTTACTAAATCTTTTTTTCAATTATTTCCGTTTGAATAAAAAAAAAAAAAAAAATACAATCAAGTAAACATTATCTGAAGAGATTTGCATCTTCACTCGGTTTCACCCGCTACCAATAGTTTTAAACGGGAATTTCCTCCCTCTCGTCCTTCCATCTCTTCCGTGACATTTAAATTGTTCTGTAGTGAAACATTGTGTCCTATCTTGATGTTAGTTTTACGGTTTAAAACGAGAAAAATGAAACATTGTGAGAACTGGGACGAGAAGAAGGAGGGGGGGCGTTAAATTATTGGGTGGAGTTTGTAAAAAGTTAATGACAGATTTTTCGGGGTTAATTTTATTATTAATTTTAAAACGCAGGTAGTTCTTCAATATGGAATAAACACAGCGAAGTGGATTTAGAAGTTGAATAAACGATCTCTTACGTTTCCTTTATTTTGTTCACGCGAGGCTCTCCTCACCTGTCTTGTTCAATTTATCAATTAAAAGCGTGTGAGAGTTGGCTTTTCACGCGAGCAAATTAATAATTTTACCGAGCGGAATTCTCTTTCAATGGTGTTATAAGAGGCGAGAAAAGTTTCAGACGTCTCGCTTCAATCGAACTTCCTCCATTTCATTCCTTCTCAAATGAAACAGAATTGTCCTTTCCGAAAGCTTTTTTTTTCTTCTTCTTCTTTCAATGCAGTGCTCTCACTTGCTCCCCCTCCACCCCTCATCATCACAAAGTAGCTTTTTGTTAATGGACTCCCAACGTCTCTTTTCTTTCCTTTATTTTATGACCTAACGAGAATTTTATAGTTCCTGCAACGCTTTTATCTTTTCAGAACTATTTCCTCCCTCTCCACTAACATCAGTGCTCTAGAGACTGCTTGAGACAGCTTTAGGGAATCTGGAGGAAGCATCTCTGGCAAAGCAGACGGAAGTGTGAAGAAAATTGTTATAACGCTATTCTCGCTATGGTCGCCAGGAGTTATAGGCGACCAGTTAGGACTCAATAGCGTCGACACTATATCCAACGTGTAGCAGTCTTTTCAATAAAGATTGAAGTGTGTGTTTCATCTTCACTAACCACTTCCACTTGTTGACTTTCACTGTACTATATGCTATATGGATAAGGGTCGGTAATTGAAGATTAGTCGATGTGGGCTGAGGGTTGATTATTTATCAAGTGCGACGAATAATTTTTTTTGGATTTAGGGTTATTGAAATGAGGAAGTTTCATGGGTCAGAAGTTATTCAAAAATCTATTTTTTAAAGTTCAATTATGCTAAAATAAATAATAAATCGGAATCCGTTCGTAAAATAACCCGACAGTAAATAAGTACACGATTTTTGAAGTTTTAGGTCATTTCAAACACGCCAGCTATAGCATTTTTGCGTCATAAACGCCTTCCGAAAAAAATTCACCTGTAATGTTGCTGTCGGGGAGTGGTTTGTTGTGATTCTTTGCCTTATTTTCTACTAGAGCTCTCCAATAATAAAATAATGGAGGATAAACAGATGAGCTACTTAGAGGCATGAAAAAGACAGAGAATACATGGGATGTTACGTTGCGGAAAATGTTCGTTTTGGCGGGATTTCAAATATGCCAAGTTTTTTTAATAAATAAAAATTATTTCCGAAGGTTTTTAATTTTTTATTTATTTATATTCATGGAAGGATTGATATGCCTCATCGAAAAAAAATATTTTTGGAAAATGTGAAACTTCCTCGTTTTGGTGTTGAAAAATTGAATGAAATCAGGTGCTTGACTGTTGGCATCAACTGTTGCTATTTTTATAAAACAGGGGCCTTATTCTCTAACGAAATAGAAACTTTGCTTTGGTAGAAACATTGAAATCTCATTCATGAAAATAAGAGAACTGAATGGAAACATATGATTTTTGAAAAAAGCAATGATGAAAAAAGTTAGTGAATAAGGCCCCAGGCCCCTAGGACTGAGTAGCTCAGGTAGCTGAAGGTCTGAAGTCGAAACAGCGGCTAGACCGCACCCTCGGTGCAATTTTTGACCTTATATGTTATCACGATGGATTACAGGACGATGTTCCGTTCTCAGTTTACTTTTTGTAGTTTTAAAAAAAAAGAAAGAAAAAGAAAAAAAAAATAGTATTCAAGGATGTCCATTAGACCTCAGATGACCCTTAGGTCTAATCTAGTGGACATCTTTGAATTATAAAAAATCTTTGAATACTAAAAAACGACAACAGTGGTGCAAGGGCGGAATCAATCTTCGGTTATCAGCTTGCTAAAAGAACTCAGTGAAGAATCATTGGGCCCCATCCCATCCGTGCGATTTCAGCGTTAAGCTTCTTGAGCTTATCCGTCCGTCTTCACGAATAAAGCCAGGTTCACACCTAACATGCACGCTTCTGATCCGACACCGATCATGCATGTCGGATCGGAGACTGTGGAAACCCTCGAAACGGTTAGACTATATTTTGGTTGGAAAGGCAATCTGAGAGGGATGAGAACCGTAACAGCCGTCAATTACTCGGTATTAACGCCTATTACGGTCCCCACACCTATCAAAAAATGCATGATCGGTGTCGGATCAGAAGCGTGCATGATAGATGTGAACAGGGCTTAATGCATTTCGCTCCCTTCACTTCTTTTTAGTGCATTTCATTCTGAAAATGCACTATTGGTCTCGTCGTGATGGTGGCAAACATGGGTCATGTCATGTTTTTTTCACGTTTCAGAACCTCTGAAACACAGAACACGAATTCTGTGGTCTCCAGGATTCATACATATATTTCTTTGTTTATTTATAATGTTATGGCCGTTTTCTTGTTAGCACGATAACTCTCGAAGAAATCAATTTAGCGGAACGCGCTTTGGCACAAAAATCAGTAGTCATAAGACCCTGGTCGGTATTACATTTGGGCCAAATTGGTAAAGTTGTAGGGGGGGAGGAAATAGGGGTTAAATGGTCAAAAAATCACTATAAATCACCAGTTGATTCTAGAAGCATCATATTCGGTACGTATACTCCATGTTAGAGTAGCCTTTGATTCCCATTTTATACCTTTAGGTCAAAAACAGACACGTGGTATTAAACTGTCTGTTTGGATTGTTCAGTTCAGTCCGCCACACACGTACAGTTCAATTCTTCAGTTAACATGGATTCGAATGAGCAGGACCGTATTGCCGTTCTCGGTTTAATTTGTGCAGTGATTCATCAGGAAAGTAACCAACCTAAAAGACGCAGGCAGTGATGCAAGGAATGGTTGAAACGGCGGAAACAATCTTCGGATAGTAGCAATTGAACTGAGAACTGTACAGTTTAACTGTGCAGTTCACCTTAACTGAGACGAAATGCCCACGGTATGTCGTTATATTGGTTCGTGATTATTGTAAACCGTTCTTTTCTTAAAGAGGGGAGAAATTGTTGTGAATGAGCAGATTATGCTGGACCGCCTGCTCTCGCGCTCTGCTTGAAGCGTGACTTTGGCCCGTAGGTTAATTGAACTTCTGAGTTCTCTCGTTGTGTGAATCTATCGAGTCTCCTCCATGTGTTAATATTGTCTTGACCCAAAGAACCCCGAATATAACAGAAACTAAAAGATGTGCCAAAACTTTTCGGTTTTTGGGCTGCCGATAAATTGTACGAGCTTTTCAGAGTTAGCATTTTTTTTTCGAACACTTCTGACCTACACATACAAGATGGCAAAAAAATGCCCGTAGGGAACATGTAAGTGAAAGGGGGTTGTTTTCGGCAACGTTGTAGTCAATTCGCGTGGAAATTGTACAAGAAATCCGAACAGAATAGTTACAACATTCCAGAACCAATTGTTTCGAAGTTAATATCGAAAATATTAATCCGCTACGGGGAGAACATGCCTGGAGGCGGCCATACGCCCGCCGGTCTCGGACAAGAGCCGAGTCTTCAGGCGGGCCTCCACTCCCCCATGTCGCCCGCCGCAGATCCCCGCGGAGGCTGCAGCGACGAAGCACATGGTCGGCGGTCTCCTCCTCGACACCACAAGGGCATGTTGGAGAGTCCCGCCGCCGGAAGAACCACAACTTGGCGTTAAACGAGCCGTGTCCAGTCAGGATTTGCATGGCAGCGTGCTCAAGGGTGAACCACTTGGCCGCTGCCAGTCTCGTTCGAACGTCGGGCACGAACCCGAATGTACGCCTACCCGTTGAACTGTAAGTCCAACGCGCCTGCCAAGCCTCAACGACTAGGTCGTCAAGGAGGCGGAGGCCCCATGCGGCCCCCCACTCCTCGGCCAAGAGACCGAGGCGCTCTGCCCAATCTTCACGGCACCGTACCCAGTCCAAGTTTCCCTGAACCAGGCGGCGCCCGTGAACCCATGCGTCGAGCAGGAGGTATCCCCGCCAGCACCTGAAGCGCGTCGGAACTGACAGTCCGGTACGCCATGGTCACCCTTACCAAGGCCTGCCGCTGCAAGCTGAGGACCTTCGCCCTCTGAGCTTTCGTGGGCCGGTGCCACCACCACGTTGCACCGTACAGCAGGGTAGGTACGAATACCGCCCTGAAGTAACGAGCTCGGGATCGTTGATTACTAAATTCAGTTTGTGTGAGGAGCAATGAAAGAACAGCGCTTTCGTGTACTTTTTACGAAGGATAGCTTGTACTCCGCCTTCCTTTCCGGACATCGTCGAACAACCATCGAATCCCAAACCGACACATTTGTCTGGGTCAAGACCTAGTTTTGATAAACACTCATCGATAGCCTGTGCAATGGATTTTGCATCCAGAGCTTTCAGTTCAACAAAGCCAACGAATGCTTCTTCGACATTGCCAGCTTCTTCACACTATATGCTACTGACTCTTTCACTTTCATAGTAACATCATCCCTAATCACATCCCCACAAATGCTTATAATCTCATTTTGGATATCAACCGATCAATAACTTGCGTTCTTTTTCCCGTGTTCCATGTGTTTCTGTAAAACCACATCACCCACATCAATTCGCAGCTTGAATAGCCCCTCCAAAACTCCTTCGCCGTAATGTTTCCCTCTGAGAGCCAAGTCGTAGGCTCCAGAGAACACAATACAAGTAATTATCGACGCTATTATTTTTCGGTTTTCATCGATAATTTTACGAGAGTATGCGTTTACTTGGACATCCACCGGTAAGCTTTCAAGAAATGAGTAAGCAGCTTCACACGCCGCTTTATGAAAGCGCGTTGTCATGTGCTTCCTGCAATCTTCGTGAGCATCTTTGAATTTACGAAATGGTCTGACCACAAACGAACCTAACGCACCACTAAAAGAACTTTCACGGGGCGGAAACAACGTGCAATATTTGCAGAACGCACCTCTCTGTCGCTGGGAGTATGCCATCCATGGAGAGTACATTTCTAACCATGCAGGATTGAATTTTCGTTTTAAATTCTCCTCTGCTGCGTCTTTCGCAAAGTCATAATTTGAAGGAGGGGTCCAACAGCTTGTCAGTAATTCCCTTTTCTTTTCGGTTGATAGAAATGAAGCTCGCCCAACAAATCGACCAGTGTCTTTTTCGTTGCAGACTTCTTTTTCAGAATCTAGGCCCTTGTCATCGTGTAACGCTAAGCCTGGGGAAGACATAGCTTCTCAGCACACAAACTTTCTGTAAGCCCAATTTATCTTTTCTTCAAAAACATACTTTTCGATGTGCTTGGGCGTGCACTTGCGTCTTGATCTCCATCCTGAGCATCACCAGTTGGCGTCTCCTTTCCGTTGCCCTTTCTTGTTTTTTCTTCTTGCTCATCGCAGTCACTACCTCTTTCTACACTTTTTTTTCTTTTCAAATTTACTCTTACTGCAAATAATGAATTAAGAATTTCGAGTTAAATGTAGAGAAAGTGTATGAAAAACGCTGCCAATATTCCACATGGGCTTATTATTCATGCATGTAGCCAAAACGGTTTAAATTACATGAAAATCTAAACCCCACACGCCTATGATCTCAAAACCTTTAAGAACCCCCATTTTGGACACGTTTTTGGCCCATAAAAACCCAGGGAGATAGTTGATCAAACTGATCAGATGTTAGGACCAACTAGATACCAAATGGAGTCTATGTGCGAAAGAACGAGTTTTTTCGAGAACTCCTAGGACAAGATATGGTCCGGACGGTGGGCGGACATTCCAGAAATCGAATCTATACATGTTAAAACGTACAAATTAACAAGTTTGAGGGTGGGTTGTAAAAAATTGTTCCTGACCGAAAACATATTAGGTGATTATTCAGAAGGAATAATAAACCAGAATAATGGAAGGGTTCATTCTCTTGACAAACGAACAGAGCAATTATTCTTTCAAGATAAATGAGATAACGTGCACAGCTTGAATGCCGAATCATGACCGAACCACAGGAATATTCTCTTGGGTCAGAAGGGGCACAACTTTGACAAAATTTAATATAAAACTCACCAAAAAACTTCCTGATATCCATTTTCCTTATTTCCTGAACTTGAAACTTCACAACAGTGTGATACCCAAGGTAAGGAACCTTTAAAGGCGAGTAGACGCATACGGCGCCATGTTCGTTCTTATCAGTTTAAGAAGAATGGTTGGGGGGTGGTTTGTTGACATCCACAAAACATCAACAAAAGGTGGATTTTACAAGACTGATAATTGATAAGAGCGAACATGGCGTCTGTGATTTTACCTGTCTGATTACAGGTTCACTACCCAAGGATATGATATGATTAGAGTAGATTGTAGTGTAGTAGTGTAGCTGTAGAGTGTAGAGGGGCCGCGAATCGTGGCGCCTTCCTCCAATATGGTTGTGAGAGGCTGAATTCATCGCCGAACTCACAAATCCCTCACTCCAACTTTCAAGGGATAACTCAGTTCCATCTCAGCTCTTCCTAGTCAGAGTTTCAAGTTTGTGACTATTTGTTTCTCTTTCCCTCTCTTTTTACTTATATTTAACTATTTTCCAAAATTTTTAATTTTTCTTCCAATCTCCAGGGGGGAAGCTGCCCCCCATTGCCCCCCTTGGCGACGCCCATGCGCAGGTAGTTCTTCAATATGGAATAAACACAGCGAAGTGGATTTAGAAGTTGAATAAACGATCCTCTTACGTTTCCTTTATTTTGTTCACGCGAGGCTCTCCTCACCTGTCTTGTTCAATTTATCAATTAAAAGCGTGTGAGAGTTGGCTTTTCACGCGAGCAAATTAATAATTTTACCGAGCAGAATTCTCTTTCAAGGGTGTTATAAGAGGCGAGAAAAGTTTCAGACGTCTCGCTTCAATCGAACTTCCTCCATTTCATTCCTTCTCAAATGAAACAGAATTGTCCTTTCCGAAAGCTTTTTTTTTCTTCTTCTTCTTTCAATGCAGTGCTCTCACTTGCTCCCCCCCCCCCTCATCGTCACAAAGTAGCTTTTTGTTAATGGACTCCCAACGTCTCTTTTCTTTCCTTTATTTTATGACCTAACGAGGATTTTATAGTTCCTGCAACGCTTTTATCTTTTCAGAACTATTTCCTCCCTCTCCACTAACATCAGTGCTCTAGAGACTGCTTGAGACAGCTTTAGGGAATCTGGAGGAAGCATCTCTGGCAAAGCAGACGGAAGTGTGAAGAAAATTGTTATAACGCTATTCTCGCTATGGTCGCCAGGAGTTATAGGCGACCAGTTAGGACTCAATAGCGTCGACACTATATCCAACGTGTAGCAGTCTTTTCAATAAAGAATGAAGTGTGTGTTTCATCTTCACTAACCACTTCCACTTGTTGACTTTCACTGTACTATATGCTATATGGATAAGGGTCGGTAATTGAAGATTAGTCGATGTGGGCTGAGGGTTGATTATTTATCAAGTGCGACGAATAATTTTTTTGGATTTAGGGTTATTGAAATGAGGAAGTTTCATGGGTCAGAAGTTATTCAAAAATTTATTTTTTAAGGTTCAATTATGCTAAAGTAAATAATAAATCGGAATCCGTTCGTAAAATAACCCGACAGTAAATAAGTACACGATTTTTGAAGTTTTAGGTCATTTCAAACACGCCAGCTATAGCATTTTTGCGTCATAAACGCCTTCCGAAAAAAATTCACCTGTAATGTTGCTGTCGGGGAGCGGTTTGTTGTGATTCTTTGCCTTATTTTCTACTAGAGCTCTCCAATAATAAAATAATGGAGGATAAACAGATGAGCTATTTAGAGGCATGAAAAAGACAGAGAATACATGGGATGTTACGTTGCGGAAAATGTTCGTTTTGGCGGGATTTCAAATATGCCAAGTTTTTTTAATAAATAAAAATTATTTCCGAGGGTTTTTAATTTTTTATTTATTTATATTCATGGAAGGATTGATATGCCTCATCGAAAAAAAAATATTTTTGGAAAATGTGAAACTTCCTCGTTTTGGTGTTGAAAAATTGAATGAAATCAGGTGCTTGACTGTTGGCATCAACTGTTGCTATTTTTATAAAACAGGGGCCTTATTCTCTAACGAAATAGAAACTTTGCTTTGGTAGAAACATTGAAATCTCATTCATGAAAATAAGAGAACTGAATGGAAACATATGATTTTTGAAAAAAGCAATGATGAAAAAAGTTAGTGAATAAGGCCCCAGGCCCCTAGGACTGAGTAGCTCAGGTGTTGCTGACAAACCGATTTCAAGGGTCGGCTAAGCTTGGAAACCGATTTTTCACACTAAAATCCCATTTTCACGGGTTCGACGCGCAATTTTCGTGAGTTTTTGGCTAGCTCAAATCGTGTTTACCTCACTGTGCCATCCAGACTTATGGTGGGAGAGGAAATGCCAGCTCTGTTTACCGTCTCAGGTCTAAAATTCAAAGTTTAGCTCCAAAAGTATCACTTTCCGGGGGAGGGGGGAGGAGTTTCAGGTTTTCGACATAAAGGTTCGAAATAAAAGGCTACAAACGACATTTTTCCAGCAGATATTTATTTTTTGACGGATAGTGGCCGTTTCTGTGCAAATTTAGTCTCCGATGACCGCGAATTGACGCGATTCTATCTCCAGATCCTGTTATAAGCCCGCTAAAAGGCAATAGTGCATCTGATATTTTCGCTATTGAAGCTGGCCCACAGGCGTGGATCCAGTTTTTCTCAAGAGTAGTTGCACAGAGTTTTTTTCCCCCGATTTTACTCGCGAATGAGTACTGTTTTTAGCCTTGAATTGACGTTTTCCTTAATTTTAGCTGAAACTGAGTGCTTCTTTTCAATTCTAACTCGAACTAGCCCATTTTAGCCGTGAAAAGGTCTCAAAAAAACCGTGAAATAACGCATTATTGATTTACTATTTCAATTACGGCCAGTGTTGGGCATCGCCTAACTGCAAATTGGTGCGTTCTGTCAATTTCAGCCCAAAAAAAACAAAACAAAAAAAACGTTTTTCCTCAATTTAACATGTGGATGAACGCTATTTCTCAATTCTAGCCACGAAAAGTCCACCAATCAACAACAAACGGTGACAATTTCGCCAATTCGTTTTCCCTGAATTCTAGCCGCAAATTAGTGCTTTTTCCTAATTCTACCTTGAGCAATTCCTTCTCTCTTCAAATTTTAGCAGTGAAAAGGTTCACATAACCCGCGTGAGAGCGAATTTCACTAATTTTGACCCGGACGTGGCATCGCGAAACCTTGAAATGGGTATTTTCATCAATTTCACGGGCGATCGAACAATTTTCCGTAATTTTAGCCATGAATAACCACTTTTTTTTCAAAAATGTATGCGCTAAGTCACGCTCTTTCTCAATTTCACCTGCAAACTGGCCATTTATACGTATAAAAACGGTCAATGTAGCTCTTGCTCGCAATGTTTACCGATGTTTGAGAAACCACGAACTGGCGCCTTCTCTCAATTTTACCTGCGTGAATGATCTCCATTTCTCAATTTTAGCTAGTTAATTGGCGCTTTTCCTCAATTCCAGCCGCAAATGAGTGATTTTTCTCAATTCTACATTGAACGAGCAATTTATTTTGTCAATTTTAGCTGTGAAAAGAGTTCTATAAACCGTGAATTAGCGCATTTTCTTAATTCCGCCCCGGACTTTGCATTGCGAAACCGCAAATTGGCGTGTTTTCTCAATTTCAACCGCGAATAACGAGACTTATTTCTCAAGTTTAACGTGAACCAGCGCTATTTCTCATTTTTAGCCGTGAATGGGTGTTTTTCCTCAGTCTTAGCCGCAAAATGTCCTTTTCTAGATTTCATCCGCAAACGAGAACTTTTTCTCATGACGTGTGCACCACGCCCCCCCCCACCGCCACTGTGGATCCGTGCCTAGCTGGCTGCCCACCCCTTGATCACGGGCTGGCTACGCCCCTGAACACGAAATGTCATTTTCAGAGCGGATAAGGCATGGAGCAGAATGGGTAAAGTGTATAGAGAGAAATGATTTCAATTTAGGACTGTCGCTTGGATGGGTGGGGGGGTTTAGAGCAGGAACGTGAATATTTACTTTTACTTTTCTTAATCCATCAACGGGCTTGATTCTGACGAAGGTCTTTTCACGGAAGGATGGATTTGGGGGGGGGGGGAAGTCCCCTAAATAAACAAGAAAAAAATATCTTCCCATCTTGATTGTGTGTGATTTCGCGGTCGTTTGAGCAATCTGAATGTACCCCCTGCTTGAATCGCCTGTACAAACACTATTTTAAACAGAAGGAAGAAAAAATAATAATAACAAGAAAATAAAGGGGTCGCGTTCATTTTTTGGCGGATCGATCGATTGTACTGTGATCGAGTACAGGAGACAAAAAAAAATAAAAAAAAATTAGAGAAGCGTGTTCAGTTAATCTCCCGAATAATTAACCGCGTCATAGAAGCTACTCCAAAACAAAAAACGGTTCTTCGTCGCTTTGCCCAGTAACAAACGTTCTCCTAATTTTAAAGCACAACTCGCCGAGAAGTCTTAAAGGAAACTTGTACTTACGAATTCAACGATTCCCAAGAAACAAAAACGACTAAAAAGAATAAAACAAAAAAAAAAGCGACGGAAGAATAATTGACCAAGACGACGAGATTTAGAGCGTTTCTAAGGGTGTGACAAAGACAATGTTTTCGATCCTTATAGCCTCCTTCTTAACCCTCGCGGGGGCATAATTAACGACTATAAACCGGATCGCAACTGGAGGGCTAAACCTTCATTTTAAATATATATATATAAAAAGAGAGACAAAGACCCTCCCCACCCGTCACAAACCGCTTGTTCTTGTACAAAACAGGGGAGCTTGAGAAAGTGTTTAACATGAGTCCGCCCCCAGCCCAACACCACCGAATAAAATATTTTGTTTATTAATGAGGAAATTTGCACACAAAAAATGCTCCGCGGGGTGGAATTACGCGGGTATTCCTTTTTTGTATATATTAGATTAATGAGATACAAACTACATATTTCGCACACTTTTACGCATATTATTTGTATAAATAATCACACAAATAATTGTATAAAAACACTTTTTTGTTGATCTTATTTGTAATGTGAAATTACCTCTCTCCCACTCCGCTAAGGATTAATAATTTCAATAGCAAATAAATTAAAAGCCTTAATTGGTGGAGATCGAGCATTGAGATGAAAAGATACAAACTCTCGATTTCCCAACTTCGCCAAAACTTTATTTTTCACCGAAGAGAAAGGAGCTGTTACCCAGTCAAGTTGGTCAGATTAATTACAGCCATTTTTGTTTTATTTCGTTAGCGAGGCTGAAGATTGGATTTTGTTTGAAGAAGAAAAAGAAAATTTCCATTTCAAATCGGAATGATCATTAAACTTTATGCTACAAACTTGAGGTGAAATCAACGTTCCCTTTTCCTTCCTTTTTATCTCCGTTCACAACGACTTTACTTAAATGAAACAGTTAAAAAGGTGGACAAAATTGTGAAAATTGGTGTGGGGGTGAGGGAGCTCTACGGTCCTCGTTGGGTTTTCCTCTTCATAGGCTATAACAGGCCCTTGGGCACAGATCGCCTACTCCAGAGGCCTGACAAACGCAGAAGTATCGCTCTTTAGACGCGTTTTTATCTGTGTTTAATTCCAGTTTGCGATAAAGGCAAGAAGAAAATAGAGGAAAGCTATAATTTTAACGGATGGAAACTTCATTTGAAATTGAGAAAGAGCCCCGCCATTTTTCTTTCAACAAGAGAATATTCTGGTCGGGAAATGGGAATGAAAGATGAGTAAAAAAAAGGGGGGGGGTCGAAAGGTGCTAGGGAGAAGGTCTGATACTACGGGAAGGCTCCTTTTGTCAGCTGAAGATGAGGTTAAAGGTAACTTTTGAAAGGATATTTAATTTACAGGTTTCTCGGCCCTTTTTCCTCCACCCCCTCCTCCCTTCCACTACTACAGGTCGAAGCACTGGCAACAACCATTTCCACCGACAACCGCCGCTTTCTAAATCCTTCAATTCCCGGAGATAAAAACTTGGAATGAGGATGAGAGGGTGAAAGGGTTTTCCAAGAAGGTGGAAGGCTCTCTCTCTCTCCAGGGAAAATCCTATTGTATCATTAATCTGGGGGAAGCTGAGCTTTGGCAGGGAGGGCCCTTCTGTTACCCGTTAACACTTAATCCCCTGAATCTTTGGAAGAATGAAGGGAAAAAAAGAGAGGCTGAGTGCGAGTGAGATGGAAAAAGTTTATGATGCTGTAGCAAATATAACACGATGAACGCGTGGCTCTATTGAATAAGTTAGCAAGCGTCTCAATAATACTTGTTGCTTTCATATCAGGAGGACACACCATTTGAGTCGCATCCAGGGGTCACTTTTAAAAATTTGTCAAGGCAAATTTTCCGCTATTTAAAGAAAGTTTTACATCAAATAGGGCTCTTTCTCGGGGTCCGGCCAAATCCGCAACTGAAGGAAGAAATTTCAAGTTTCGTGATGGTGTAATGGACATTGGCTATACAATGCGCATTTTGCAACCCAGAGAATTCCACTACTGTCCACTTAACTATGAGGCTGCAGTGAGCTGTGACACCGACCGATATGCCCACTAAGCTCACAGTTGGATGAATAAGTGCACGGCTAGCAGCCCAAACCGCCTGGTAGCCATTGCAGGTCGACAAAGAGAAAAACATGAACTTCGCATATTGCCTTCCCCTACTGGTGTCCCTTTTTTCATCCAAGAAGCAGTAAATTATCACTTTTTCACTCAGCCCAAGCAAATGTAGACTGCTGGACAGACGTCCGAGAGCCCAATGGATCAGAAGCACGCGGACATACTGCAGTACACCGCAAAGGTGTTCAGCTCCGCAGCATTGGCTATTAGGAACCGGCCCATACCGTTATCATCTCGCTGGGCACAGCAAAATACTTCAAAATTCAAGGGTCCAAACCTGAAAGACCACCATCCAGCTCGAAACTGCGCACGGTGCACCGTCGGGGACGTATAGGTCACCGCAGCAACGGACGGGCCGTGGAAAAATCTCGTGCCCGTCACCCGGTCACCAGGTATAGTCTTCTTCGACAACAGCACCGCCGCCCTGTTTAGGCCACACCCGGCCGTGATGATGGCACCGAAACGGTTTCAATGAGGCGCAGCAGAACTCAAAAAGGCCCGACCCGTACCTATGAGAGATCCCCCCATGACCGGGGGGGGGGGGGCTTCATTGTAATGGAGAAAAACGCCTATTCGTACCTAAAATTGAGAAATATGCCATTTCGCAGCTATATCTAATGAAGAAAATAGCAATTCGAGGCTTCTGAGGGGAACATTGTGGCTAAAATTGAGAAAAATCGTTGATTCATAGTACAAATTGGAAAAGTGCTATTAATCTATACATGCAATGCTTTAATTATAAATTGATTAAAAGTGATAAAATGGCCCATACATTCAGAATAAGCGCATATTCGCGGATAAGTGTTGAAAAACGCTAATAAATGAACAAAATTTTTGAAGAAAAAAATCAATAAAACACGGCTAAAATTTAGAAAACGCACCACTCACTGCTTCGGAAGGTGAATTTTTATTAAATTTTGATTAAAATTGAGGAAAAAAACAAATTGAAATAAATAGCTCGTACACAAAAGCGGAAAAGCGCTGATTCGCGGCTAAAATGTATAAAACACCAATTCGCGTGGCTTCTGAGGGCAACTTTGGTTGGCTAAAATGGAGACAAATCGTTAATACATGGCACAAATTTAGAAATAAAAATTCTAAATCGCGAGTAAAATTTAGACAAACCACCAATTTGCGGCTAAAATTGGGAAAAACGTCAATTCACCGCTAAAATTGTGATGTAGTGCTAAGCAGCCGCTAAAACAGAGAAAAACGCCTATTCATTGCTAAAATGGAGACACGGCTAAACCTGATTGAAAGTGCTAATCGGTGGGTTAAAACAGAGAAAAACGCTAATTCTGGCTAAAATTGAGAAAAATCACTAATTAGCGGATGAGTTAAGAAAAGCGTTGATTTACTGCTGACGTGTATAAAACACCAATTCGCGGCTTCTGGTGGCTAAAATGAAAAAAAAAAAAAAAACGCTAATCCATGGCACAATTTTTAAAAAATTGTTAAATCATGCTGAGTAAACTTGAGAAAAATCCTTAATTCACGGCTAAAATTATAGAAAAAAACAGCGATGAATTGCTCAGCAGGCTTTGCTAATGTTGAAAAAATGTAAATTCGTGCCTTCTCGAGGCAACTTCGTGACTAAAATGTTACTACTAAAACGCCATTCAATAGAAAAGAATAATAAATAACTAGTTCACGGCTAAAATGGGGAAAAACGTCAATTCACCGCTATAATTGAGAGAAAGTGCTAAACAGCTGCTGAAACAGAGAAAAACAGTAATTCATGGCTAAAATAAAAAAAAAATTTGCTTATAAATTAAGAAAACCGCTAATTAGCGGTTGAAGTACAGTAAAACGTAAATAAACTGCCAAAATTGATGTGGATAACTCCAATTGACGGCTTCTGAAGGAAAATTTGTAGCTAAAATAAAATTGAAGAAAGAAAGAAAGAGAGAGAGTGAGAGAAAGAAGAAAGAAAGAAAGAAAGAAAGAAGAAAGAAAACGCTAATTCATGCCCCGAATGGCGAAACTATTGCTATGACACGAGTAAAATTGAGACAAATCTCTGATTCACGGCTATAAACTTTATAAAAATCGGCAATGAATAATTCAGTACGCAAATGGTCTAATATTGAGGCAAGTACGTGGAAACAGTTTGAAAATAGCGCTCATACTCGTGGCTTTAATAGGGAAAAAGCGCTATTTCGCATGCACGTGAACCTGGCGGCACACATATCACTAAACACGACGAAAATGGCGCCATTCGTTTGTTTACTGTTTGTTTACGTTTGTTTAGCCCAAATTTTCGTTTGTTTAGCCCTGAAAATACAATTTTTTAAAAAACAAAATGTGTGCCGCCAACTTCACGCAACGGCACACATGACCCCAATCGTTTGTTTCGCTGCATATTCAGACACAACTTCGTTTGTTTACGTTTGTTTAGCCCAAATTTTCGTTTGTTTAGCCCAGCAAAACATGTATTTTTAAGAAAATACATCATGTGTGCCGCCAACTACACGCAACGGCACACATGACCCCAATCGTTTGTTTCGCTACATATTCGAAAGAACTTCGTTTGTTTACGTTTGTTTAGACTAAATTTACGTTTGTTTGTTTAGCCCAAATTTTCGTTTGTTTAGCCAAGCAAAACATGTATTTATGAGAAAACACATCGTGTGTGCCGCCAACTTCACGCAACGGCACACATGACCCCAATCGTTTGTTTCGTTACATATTCGGACAGAACATCGTTTGTTTACGTTTGTTTAGCCAAAATTTACGTTTGTTTAGCCCAAATTTTCGTTTGTTTAGCCCATCAAAACATGTATTTATAAGATAATACATCATGTGTGCCGCCAACTTCACGCAGCGGCACATATGACCCCAATCGTTTGTTTCGTTACATATTCGGACAGAACATCGTTAGTTTACGTTTGTATAGCCCAAATTTACGTTTGTTTAGCCCAAATTTTCGTTTGTTTAGCCCAGCAAAACATGTGTTTATAAGAAAAAACATCGTGTGTGCCGCCAACTTCACGCAACGGCACACATGACCCCAATCGTTTGTTTCGCTGCATATTCAGACACAACTTCGTTTGTTTACGTTTGTTTAGCCCAAATTTTCGTTTGTTTAGCCCTGGAAAATACAATTTTTTAAAAAACAAAATGTGTGCCGCCATCTTCACGCAACGGCACACATGACCCCAATCGTTTGTTTCGCTGCATATTCAGACACAACTTCGTTTGTTTACGTTTGTTTACGTTTGTTTAGCCCAAATTTTCGTTTGTTTAGCCCTGGAAAATACAATTTTTTAAAAAACAAAATGTGTGCCGCCAACTACACGCAACGGCACACATGACCCCAATCGTTTGTTTCGCTACATATTCGAAGAGAACATCGTTTGTTTAAGTTTGTATAGCCCAAATTTACGTTTGTTTAGCCCAAATTTTCATTTGTTTAGCCCAGCAAAACATGTGTTTATGAGAAAATACATCGTGTGTGCCGCCAATTCACGCAACGGCACACATGACCCCAATCGTTTGTTTCGCTGCATATTCAGACACAACTGCGTTTGTTTACGTTTTTTTAGCCCAAATTTTCGTTTGTTTAGCCCTGCAACATACAATTTTTTAAAAAACAAAATGTGTGCCGCCAACTTTACGCAACGGCACACATGACCCAAATCGTTTGTTTCGCTACATAATCGGACAGAACTTCGTTAATTTACGTTTGTTTAGCCCAAATTTTCGTTTGTTTAGCCCAGCAAAACATGTATTTATGAGAAAATACATCATGTGTGCCGCCAACTTCACGCAACGGCACACATGACCCCTATCGTTTGTTTCGTTACATATTCGGACAGAACATCGTTTGTTTACGTTTGTTTAGCTCAAATTTTCGCTTGTTTAGCCCAGCAAAACATGTAGTTTTAAGAAAATACACATGTGTGCCGCCAACTACACGCAACCGCACACATTACCCCAATCGTTTGTTTCGCTACATATTCGGAGAGAACTTCGTTTATTTACGTTTGTTTAGCCCAAATTTTCGTTTGTTTAGCCCATCAAACCATGTATTCATAAGATAATACATCATGTGTGCCGCTAACTTCACGCAACGGCACACGTGACCCCAATCGTTTGTTTCGTTACATATTCGAACAGAACTTCGTTTGTTTACGTTTGTTTAGCCTAAATTTACGTTTGTTTAGCCTAAATTTTCGTTTGTTTAGCCCATAAAAACATGTATTCATAAGATAATACACCATGTTTGCCGTTGCGTGAAGTTGGCGGCACACATGATGTGTTTTCTCATAAATACATGTTTTGCTGGGCTAAACAAACGAAAATTTGAGCTAGACAAACGTAAATTTAGGCTAAACAAACGTAAACAAACGAAGTTCTGTCCAAATATGTAGCGAAACAAACGATTGGGCTCATGTGTGCCGTTGCGTGAAGTTGGCGGCACACATGATGTATTATCTTATGAATACATGGTTTGATGGGCTAAACAAACGAAAATTTGGGCTAAACAAACGTAAACAAACGAAGTTCTGTCCGATTATGTAGCGAAACAAACGATTGGGGTCATGTGTGCCGTTGCGTGAAGTTGGCGGCACACATTTTGTTTTTTAAAAAATTGTATTTTCCAGGGCTAAACAAACGAAAATTTGGGCTAAACAAACGTAAACAAACGAAGTTGTGTCTGAATATGCAGCGAAACAAACGATTGGGGTCATGTGTGCCGTTGCGTGAAGTTGGCGGCACACATTTTGATTTTTTTAAAAATTGTATTTTGCAGGGCTAAACAAACGAAAATTTGGGCTAAACAAACGTAAACAAACAGTAAACAAACGAATGGCGCTATTTTCGTCGTGTTTAGTGATATGTGTGCCGCCAGGTTCACGTGCATCTATTTCGCGTGAGTGAGAAAAAACGCAAATTCACGGATCTATTCGGGGGAACCTGTTGAACCTAGCTGAAACTGTGAGAAAACCCGCTACAATGTCTGGCAAAAATTAGGATAGAGCGCTTACTCGCGGCTAAATTGGAGAAAAACGTTAATTTGCGGATCTAGGTGTAGCGGCTGCTACACCTTGGATATAGTGTCGGCGAAACTGGGCCGAGATGTAGCAATCTCGAGCAATTTCTCGTCGCTGCACACTGCCGCAATATAGCTCCTCGTGGGTATTAATGCAACTTTTACAGTGTTTTTTTTTCCCCCACAGGGTCGTAGAGAGAATATTCGGGCCTATTGGCCGGCCGGGGTGGTGCTCATTGAGACCCTTTCACCTGGGTGAGTATAACAGACCCAGGGCTGACCTCGTTTCTTTCCTGAAAGGCCTGAATCCAACCACAGGCAAACTCCAAAACAACAAAGAAGGCCCAAATTAACACAGTACAATGAGCAAATAAGGCCCAACCACAGCAAGCTGCAAGTTCAAGAAGCTCTGACCACAATTAGAACCTCCAACCAAAAGTAAACCCCCAACCATAGTGAACCTCCAAATTACAGAAAAGCTCCAACCACCACAGCAAGGCTCTAACCAGGTTTGCGTTTTTTTTTTTTCTTTTCTGTTCCAATGATCGGGACACTGGTTTCGCACGGCTAGAACTAGCCCAACACACGCAGGACCTGGTCATCCCCACCCCTCTCCCCATCAGCCGTACTCACTTGCCAGAGTGAGCACGGTAACTTACGTATGGACCGCTTGGTCTATGGGGTGCTGAGAGATACGCCTAAGATATCAGTGTTGTTGATGTTGCTATCGAATCGGAGTCTGGCGTATCCTGGCGAGAAGTCACGGCGGTGTTTGGCATGTTCTGCATCTGGAGGTGTTGGGGCGGCCATTCGAGTGAGGCGGAGGATCCAAGCCAAGGATGCGGGCCCAGGCGTTAGCGAAGCCAATGAATCGCTGCGCGGCGGGCAATAATTAGCGATTCTTTCTATTTGTGTCATCGAATTGCCCTAATTTTAGCTGATAATCGGCGCTTTTTTGAAGTCCATTAGCGAATGAACGAATTTTTCAAATTTTTTTAGTTATTTTCTCAATTCTTGCCGTGAATTAGCGTTTTGCCCCAATTTTAGCTGCGAATTAGCGGCTTTTCTCTTTGGTATCTACGAACGGGCGATTTTTGGTGCAATTTCAGTTGTGAATTTGCCATTTTTCGCAATTAAAGCGCCGGATTATTTTTTTTTTTTTTTTTTTTAATTTTAGCCTTCATTTTGCCCGCTTGTATTTATTTCTTGCCCTTTTCTTTTAGCCATTTTTTAGCCTTTTAGCACTTGTAAAAAAACAAAAACCACGGTACGTCTTAATTTTACCAAAGAACAGCTAATTAGCGGGCTTTTCTTCATTTTAGCCATAAACTGGCATCTATACACCTCAAATCAACTAATTTTTGCCAATTTTGGTCTGGAAGTTTCATTACCGCGAATGAAGGCATTTTCACTGTTTTTAGCTAGAATAATAGCGCTTTTACCCAACTTTTGGCCGCGTGCTTGCCCCAAGAACAGCATATTAGTGCAGTGGCGCACCGAAGGGGGGTTTTGGGGGTTAAACACCCAAAACCCCAGAGACTGGAGAAAATACACAATGCCAAACTTGATTGAATCACGGGAAAAGTTGCACTATAAATGGGCATACAAACGCCCAGTTTTTGTTCGTTGAACAGAGCGCCCGCTTCCTTCAAACCGAAATATTTTAGTTTAGTCTAGAATCAATCTGAATAGTCCGGGAGCCCACAGTATGATAAATCCGGGTCATTTGATCGTGTCTGACACCTGCGCAGGACGTTTTCTATGGTCTAGGAGATGACACTTCTGAGATCGCCAGAAATTATCCGTGGGACAGGGGCTCACAACAGAGCTAGCTGTTGGCAAATGCACCTTTGGGCTGCTTGAAAACGGCTGGCAAGTGTAAAAATTGGTTGGAAATTGAGAGGTTTCACTGAAATTGGAAAGTTTCACCGAAATTGAGACGATTCACGCAAATTGAGAGGTTTCGCTGAAATTGAGAGGTTTCACTGAAATTGAGAGGTTTCACTGAAATTGAGACGATTCATTAAAATCGAGAGGTTTCACTGAAATTGAGACGATTCACTAAAATCGAGAAATTTCACTGAAATTGAGACGACTCACGGGAATTGAAACGTTTCTGGTTCTTCACAAACAATAAACTAGAAAACTACCACCGACATCCAAATTCAAATGAAACCATGGCTACTAGTGAGCCTCGAAATTTCACACTTTCTAAAGCTCGCTGATGGCGTTACCTACGGTCAAATTGGATGGCGTTGTTGATTTCGTAACGTACTGGACGCGGGAAACGACTTTGTACACCCGCCAGTCGCTTTCAAATCACCCAAAGGTGTGTTTGTCAACGGCTAGCTCTGCTGTGAGCCCCCGTTCCACGGAAAATGTCTGGCGATCTCATAAGAGTCATCTCCTAGAACATAGAAAACGTCCTGTGCTGGGGCCAGACACGATCAAATTACCCGGATTTTTCATACGGTGGGCTCCCGGACTAGAACCATTCCAAAAAACGCTGAAAATTTTACACTTGGGTTTATTATTCATGCACGTATTTGCAAGCCAGATCCGGCTTGAAATTACACGAAAATCGACACCTATGATCTCAAAACCTTTGAAAATCCCCATTTTGGCCAACATTGATCAAGCTGATCAGATGTTAGGACCAGCTAGATCCCAAATGGAGTCTTTGTGTGAGGAAATGAAAAATGAGTTTTTTCGAGCAATCCTAGGTCCCAATATATGGAGCAAGATATGGCCCGGACGGCGGGCATCCATTCCAGAAATCGTATCTACACGTATTACGGAGCTACACGATTTTGCTGTGGATCGTTTTTTATTTCTATTTATTTATTTTTTTTTTTTACTAATAAATATTAAGATTTTCGTCTTTTTGTGCAGTACGGCGCGTACTGTCGATACAATGGATCAGTTTTTTCTTCGAAACCCCCCGTAGGACCGATTCCTGTGTGCGCCTTCTCATCTTTATCCACTCAAGGCCTAAAAAAAAACTGGGGAACAGCGTACT
Organism: Corythucha ciliata; assembly: GCA_038030265.1. Taxonomy (NCBI): domain Eukaryota; kingdom Metazoa; phylum Arthropoda; class Insecta; order Hemiptera; family Tingidae; genus Corythucha; species Corythucha ciliata. The sequence continues at coordinate 45,876,941 of CM075941.1, forward strand.
TTCTCAAATTGAGCCGCGAACTGACCCTCAGAACTCAGAAGGCAAGATTTCTCTCAATTTGAGCCTTCAGAATAGCACTTTTGTGAGCTAAATCGAATATTCGCAGCTACACTCTTTGCTGATGCACCAGCAACCTGCCTGATCGCTGTCCAATCCGCATACCAAAACTCGTTTTGACGTACCTATACCTACATGAATACAGAACCAAAAAATCTTCATTTTTCCTTCTTTAAGATTTTCGAACGTCCTAGAACGTTTCGCGAACGTCTTAGAACGTTTTTCGTGTTGGATGACGGCATCATCTGTTAATTTAACAAAATGTTTTTTTGTTTATGTTTACTAAATACAAAAATATAAATAATACCAAAAAGTCGCTCTGCTCTTGACAAAGCTTCTAATAGGTTATGGGCGCCATCACTTGCTAAAAACAAGTAAAATGGACTCTTTTGAATCAAAGGCGACCGTTGCGAAGCTCAATAACCACAATTATCAACCATGGAAATTCAAGATAAGAATGCTCATGATAAGTGAAGACACATGGCAAGTCATTGAAGGTCAACCTCCAGTAAACTCCGATTCTTTATGGAAGAAAAAAGACGAATTGGCTCAGACAACTATTTCCCTTAATATCGAAGATAGTCAAATAATCCACATCTGCAATTGCAAAACAGCTAAAGAAATGTGGCAAAACAGAAAATTCATGAGCGAGCTAATTTATCGAACAAGATGTACTTGTTAAGAAAATTGTACCAGTCACGTTTGACTGACCATCAGACGATGACAGAATACCTTCATTCTACTCTGGAACTCGTTGAGAAACTTCGCGGAATAGGGGAAGAAATTAAAGATTTCCACGTAGTTAGGAGGGTTACCCGATGAATTTAGTGCTCTGGTAACTGCTCTTGATGCTCGCCCTGACGACGAACTTACTCTGGAATACGTTAGTGGCAAATTAATAGACGAATTCAAAATACGAAGAGTGAAAGAAAATGACAGGTTTGATGAACCAGAAACCGCTTTGAACTTACGGAGGATCCAAATGACAAAAGAAAGACCCCGAATGACCGATTCGAAAGAATGCTTCTTCTGCAAGAAACGAGGCCACGTTAAGTCCCAATGCTATCTCTGGAAACGTGGTACGGAAATGCATAATAATCCGCGACAAGAAGCAAGAACTGCAGCAAAACAAAATGAATCTTCCGACTCTGAAGAGTTTTGTTTTTCAACCATAAGACGGCATTCGAAAGACTGGTTCGTTGACTCAGGAGCTACGAGTCATATGACGAATGATAAAAACAACTTAACGAATTACCGAACAATCTCGCCTGATAAAATCACAGTAGCAAACGGCCAATTCATGAATTACGAGGGAATAGGTGATGCACAATTAAAAATCAAAATTTCAAAATTCAAATCACTAAAAATATTATTGAAAAATGTTTATTTTGTCCCGGAATTGGAGAATAACTTAGTATCAGTGAAAAAGATGACAGACGCCGGCTGTCAAGTTATAATTAATCGTAACTACTGTTTGGTAAAACACGGAACCAAAGTCGTTGCGAAGGCCCACACTGGCGGCACTTTGTACAAATTACGTATTCACAATGAAACAATAAATTCAGTTCTTCGTTCATGTTACAATTGCATTCATACTTGGCACAGAAGACTTGGACATCGAGATCCAGCAGCTGTCAGAAGAGCTGTAAAGGACAAATTAGTCTCGGGCATCAATATAAGGCAATGCAACCAAATTAAAAGATGCTTCAGTTGTATTAAAGGAAAGCTAAAAGAAAAATCGTTCCCCAAATCCTCTGAATATAGAGCGGCCTCCCTCTTGGATTTGATTCATTCGGATTTATGCGGCCCGATGAAAACTGAAACCCCAGGAAGAAAACGATATTTTTTGACTTTCACTGACGACTACTCCAGATTCACGACTATTTATCTACTTCGTGATAAGAGTGAAGTCCCGGAAAAACTTGAAGACTTCATAGCTCTCGTGACAAATAAATTCGACAAGATCCCAAAAGCGTTTAGATCGGACAAAGGAGGGGAATATATTTCTGAAAAGACTCAGAGGATCCTCAAAGATAATGGCATCACCTTTCAACCTACTGTCCCATACTGCCCATCACAGAATGGAGTTTCTGAAAGAAAGAACAGAACACTCTGTGAAATGGCCCGGACAATGCTTTTTGACGCCAACTTGCCGAACAAGTACTGGGGAGAAGCCATCATGACTTCAAATTATTTGTTGAATATTTCGCCCACAAAATCTACTTTAAAAACACCTTTTGAATTCTGGGAAGGATACAAGCCAAATTATGACAACTTGAAAATATTCGGATGCGAAGCCTACTTTTATATACCGAAAGAAAAACGAACAAAGTGGGACGCAAGAGCACGCAGAGGTATCATGGTCGGTTATTCTACGAATCGTACAGCTTATCGAATTTTGGATCCCACCACTGACAAAATAACAATAAGTAGAACAGTAGAATTTTTTGAATCCCCAGAACAATGCATCAGAACATCACACCTTCGCTACCTCACGCTTCGGCTACCTAAAGAAGAGCGTGAACGCTGGTTGCACGCCGTGCAAGATGAACTATCGTCGATCAGAGAGAAAGGGACGTGGAATGAAGTCGAGTTACCACATGGAAAGAAGCCTATATCTTCAAAATGGGTATTCAAAAAGAAATTCGATGCTATGGGAAACATAACAAAATACAAAGCACGTCTAGTTGCGAAAGGCTTCACTCAAAAATTCGGGGAGGATTATGACATGACTTTTGCTCCAGTTATGAAGCAAAGTACTTTCAGAATTTTGTTGAGTTTCGCCGCTAACCGTAAAATGTTTATTCATCAATACGACGTTAAAACGGCCTTTCTTAACGGCGATCTTCGCGAAAATATTTATATGAAAATTCCTGAAGGATTCATAACTAAAACCAACAAAAGAAATACAGTTTTGAAATTGAATAAGTCGCTTTACGGTTTAAAACAATCTGCTCGAGCATGGAACGAAAAACTTGATGAAGCTTTAGTGAATTTATCGTTCAAAAGAAGCCTAGCCGACCCCTGTTGTAATGTAATGAGTGAGGTACAACATAAATTAACAAATGATTATCAAAAGTAATAATAATAAATCATAAATAATGAGGAATAGGTCAGGGTGACCAGGGGACGAGCGGAGGGAGTCGTCGGTGCGTGCGGGTCATCCCTTGGGAATTGATGGCCATAGGATCTTAGCACGTCCCTCAGATCCAAATCCCTGTAAATAACAAATAAATCTCAGTTTAAATATAAAATATTCATAATTGACAAAATAATGTAAATCTGACGGGCTCACCTAGCCTTGCATAAAGAAATGACGCGCGGAGTGTTGTGACAAGTGATAGCCAAGAAGACACCGCCAAAATTGGAACAATACACCAAAGTCCAAACATCATTTCGAAAAGGAGCTGGCAACAGTGAGGAGTCGTACGAATAATCAACAGCTGTAGCAAACTTGAAACTCATTCTCCGATCGACCGGCAAACCGTACGCCTTGGAAAGAGTCACCCTGGTATGAAGAGTTCATCCCTCAACATCCAACGAAATAATGTACAGGTTTAATAACGCCCAGCCTTAAACAGTTCCAGCTTCACACTCAGTGTTATCGTCGGATACTAACTGCCGTTGTCTATCGTCGTGTAACCGACATCCGGACGCCACCACGCCAGGATCATAACCTACAAAAATAGGCGTTTCGCAACGGTAAGAAAATATCGAAGAGTCTTCATGCAATATAATATCCGAAGAAACCAATACTTACCATCCATGCTTTGCGGACAGCCTTTCTTCCTTTCTTTCCTCTTTTAATTGAGGACTTCAACTTACGTCCATCCAGTCCACGGAGGATTCTTGTTGGACCACCGATCCTGAGGGCAGGGCTGACCAGTCATTGGCTTGGTAATCAGGAAACCAATATTCAACGAACGATACTCCACAATAACCGAGGTGGGTCGTTCAATTTAATATAACTAAGGCGTCCGTATTCTACACGGTTCGTCCCCGGCATCGTCATATCGTCACCGCGGATTGCGAATATATAAACATTAAAAATAATCGCACACACAGTGTCTTTTAAAAAATCCTTCGCGTTTTTCGATTCATCTATCTTAAACTTCAACTTCGCCTAATTTTGATAAACACATAAAATAGTCATATCGATATAAAGTCTATATACAAATAGTTGAAATAATTCGGCGTGCACGCATTAAGTACTTTAGGCTGTGTAGAACTAAGTAGTAGAATTTATTGAACTGTTTCCTTTAAATAAATTTTGTTATAACCTTCACTTCTAACAATCCTTATAACCTATCCATAAAGTAAAATAAAAAAGAGACGGAAAAGGGAAAAATAGTTAACACTGTCTTTATTCCAAATTAGTTGATGGAAAATTCATGTACGTTCTCACCTATGTTGATGATTTACTCATTGCACATGAAAACGAAATTGAAGTTAAGACTGTCGGAGAACAACTCAAAGAAAATTTTGAAATTAATCATCTCGGAGAAATTTCCCACTTTCTTGGAATTCACATCGAAAGAATGAGTGATGGAAGTTTTGTTATTGACCAAAAGGCAAAAATTGAAAACATTCTGGCAGAATTCGGAATGACGGACGCAGCTGGATGTGCTACTCCCATGGACCCTGCATACATTAATTTTGGTGGAGAAGAAGGTCTGTTGAAAGACAATAAAAAGTACCAGGAAGCAGTGGGGGCATTGCTCTACATCGCCACTATCTCTCGCCCAGATATTTCCGATGCTATTGGACTACTATGCAGAAGAACGAGTAATCCTCGAAACGTCGACTGGTCAGCCATGAAGCGAATCATGAAATATTTGAAGAGGACTATGGGGTTGAAGCTCGTGATTAAGGCTCAAACTGATCTGACTCTCAACTGCTATGTCGATGCTGACTGGGCAGGAAACCATAGCGACAGGAAATCCACAAGCGGATTCATTTGCTTTCTTGGGAACAACCCGATAAGTTGGGTTTTCAAAAAGCAAACCACAGTGGCATTATCATCCACAGAAGCCGAATATGTGTCAGCGTCTTTTGCAAGCCAAGAAGTCCTCTGGCTAAGACAAATACTTGCGGATTTCGGTTACGAATGTACGGAAGCAACGGTCATTCACGAAGACAACCAAAGTTGTATTAAGCTCGCCAACACGGAGAAGATAAATGCTCGTACAAAACACATTGATGTGAAATGACATCACTTAAGAGACCTAGTGTCGAAGGGAATACTCCGGTTTGAGTACTGCGAAGGTGAAAAAATGGTTGCTGAAGCGATGACGAAGCCACTTCCTCGGCTAAAATTCGAAGGCTTCCGCCCAAAGATGGGGTTGGAACAGATATTGCCGAGTGGGGGTGTTGGATGACGGCATCATCTGTTAATTTAACAAAATGTTTTTTTGTTTATGTTTACTGAATACAAAAATATAAATAATACCAAAAAGTCGCTCTGCTCTTGACAAAGCTTCTAATATTTCGAACGTCCTGAAAAGTTTTTTGGACGTCCTCGAACTTTTTCGAACGTCGAATCCTCATTTTTCCATCTTTAAGTTTTTCGAACGCCTGAGGGCGGGTGGCCGGTGTGGTCCACCCCCCTCACCACGCGCCGCTACCTCGGTACGCTACTGATTCACGCACAAGGACAGGATAAGTGAGAAAAAGCCCTAAATTACGGCTAAAATAATTAAGACAAGTACTTCGCGGCTAAAATTGCCTTAAGCCTTGCGCGGATAAAGTGAAGAAAAAGCGCTAATGGGGAACTTGCATGAATACCCTTTTTGAGGGAAAATTATACCGGTGAATTGGCACATGCGGACAAGGATATCAACGGCAGTTGCAGCCCGATTGTTGCGTCTGGTGATTTTTAAATAAATTTTAAAGTTCTTCACGAGGGGATGGATGGTGCGAGGGAAAAATGACGTCAAAGAGCAGTTTTGAAGCATTTAAGGAATCTCTAAAATGTTTTGTTTACATATAACAAGAAAAATTAAACCCCAGAAAACGCCACCACCAATCCATTTCATTAACTGCCCTTTGACGTAATCAAACCCTCACTCAAAATTTTTAAAAATTCGCCTAAAAAAACCCTTGATTGATTTCAATGTTTAATATGGGCAATTGTCTTGTTGAAGAGCCCTCTTCAAGAAACACCAGTGAATGAAAAATGTGCAAGTTCCCCATTAGAGGCTAGAAATGTTCAGCTTCTGAACGTAAGTCAACGTCAGTTTGACGTGGATCAAACTGAGAAAAAGCGCTACTTCACAGCTCAAAAAGGGGGGGGGGAGGAGGGCTGATTCATCGATGAAATTGAATCATGAATGAGCTAGAATCATGAAAAACACGAATTCACGGCAAACATTCAGAAAAATCGCTAATCAACAGCTAAAATGAAGATCAATCGCCAACTCATTGCTAAAATGATAAAAAATTCGCACACCGAAAGAATAGTGGTACAACTCAAGTAAGTTTTTCTAACTTATCCAGTTTGTATTAAATTAAATTAAATTAATCCCAACTGGATTGGCCAGAATAACTTTTTCGAGTTGTACCAGTATTCTTCCCAGTGTGCGAATTGCTAATTTACTGCTAAAATGAGGAATAAATCACTAGTACGCCACTAAAATGGAAAAAATTCAGGAAGGCTTATTCTAAACGCTGACTTCATGGGGGCGCTGGTGAAATATTCATCCGGGGCGGGGGGGGGGGCAAATGTCCAAGGCCGGTACGGATGCCAGCAAGTAAGCCAATCGACTCTGCCGAGATTCCTTAAGATTCGGCCAGCACCTCACCCGTCGATGGGTCTTATCTGGCCTGCGCCTTATCTTTGGTCCGGAAAATTCCCGACAGAGTTCGCCCCATTTCTCAACCCCTAACCGCTTTGCCACCGCCAGCGCCGCCGGCAGTGAGCTAGCCATGCTCACTGTGGACCACGTGGAGGTGGGCTGTGGGGCTGAGGATGTTGGTATCCACCCCGAGGGGAGCACACCATGGGCCTTACCGAGCAGGAAAGGCAAATCTACTCGGTTTCTGATCCAGGCTGAGGCAATGGCTCTGCTCCTGGCATGTCCGGCCCTAGAACCCTGCGCAGGCCAAGAGCCGGTCATACGCCCGTTTGGTGCTGACTAAGGCCGGGTCGTCCGGCGGACCCCTTTCCCCCCACTGCGAGCGGCGAATATCGTCATACAGCCTACAGTTGCACAGCACATGCTCGGCAGTCTCCTCCTCCTCACTGCAGGGGCAATGAGGAGAGTCCCACCGCGTCACCGCGACCCTGACCTGCGCCTTGGCGGGGCGGTACCACCAATATGTCGCGCCATATAGGAGCGTTGGGATCACCACCGCCCTGTAATAATTGACTCGACACTGGTAGTCCGCACCCCACACGTTCCCCGCGACTGACCTATACAGGCCAAACGCCCTCTCCAACTGACCACCAACCACCTCCAACTGCGGCCCAGCACCCCGATTCTTATTTATTTCTACACCAAGGTAACGTCCCTGCCCGACACCCACCAAACGCACTCCCTGGTAGGCCACAACCAGCCGTCCCTCTCTCCTCGACTTTCCCCACAAAAAGACCAATTTGGTCTTTTGCACGGCGAGAGCCAGGCGCGCTTCCCCGCACCACACTGCCAGGAGCCTCACAATCTCCCGGTGAAGTTCCTCCTCGAGGGAGGACTCTGCCACGCACCAGTTATTGGAGCCCGTCGATTGGCGCCAGTAACCATTTAGACGATTCAATTTACTGGTGCCAGTTAGCATAGTTCATAAGCGATGGATATCAGATAACGAACGTAAACTTTGACTGATTTGATAAGACTGGAAAATAAAAATGTCGTTCACATGGTACCAGCAGATGTCGCCCAGTTCATTTTTGGCTGGTGGACACTGGGCAGAGGCACTGGAATGCTCACTGGCTATACTCCCGGTGCAAGTCGACTGACTCGGCGTCTGGTGCCAGCTGCTGGATCACAGTCACTGGCGCGCTTATACTGGCATCGTGTAAGCCAGCCTTAAAAATCTTTCAGATAGGAAATCTCTTAATGTTAAATTGAAGGCTTTAAGATGGCAATTTCCGCTAACCAAACTTGTACAAACACTGCAAACACTCGGTCTCATAAAGCACAAGCCCGAGCCCCGCCCCGCCCACTCCCACATCACACCCTACTCACTCAACTCTACTATTTCAAAAATCCATACAACACCCCGAGGTGGGTTAATAAAATGCTAGAATACCGTTAAATTATGTTATTCCGCTTCAAATGGCCTCATAAAAAACACCAAGATATAGAGGACGTGGGGACTATAAGGTTTGTTCTTTAATTTCGGCAGCTCTCACCCCTCTCTCATAGGCCCACGCACCTCTGGGGGAAAAAAGAGACTTTTCCACGTTTCCCTAGTTCCTGTTTCTGTCATATTTCACCCCTCCCCACCCGCTCATCCAATATGAAATCTTGCGAGCGAGACTAAACAATAAAACCTTGGAAAAGGAGAAATTATGGTGGAGGGGGGAAGAAAGTCAGTAGGGTCATATTAGGTATGCTCCCCCACCCCCATTTTTTTCATTTTTTATTATTTTTAACTCAGACCGGTCGTTTCTCAAACCCATGAATGACTATTTTTGTTACCGAAATAGGGAGAAAAACTCTTAAATACGTCGAGCGAAAATAGTTTTTCCTTTTTCCGTCACGAAAAAAAACAAATGAAAGAACATTCTCAGACCTGTAGAGGAAGAGGGCGGTTTTTTAGAAAATTTCTGGTCGTTAAAAGCTCGGGGCTGGTTCTCTCTCTCTCTCTCTTTTTTTTGAAGACGAGTTACCCGGCTTTTTAGCCGTTATTAGCTCTCGAGGAAACTTGAAGCACTCGACCTCGCCCCCCCCCCCTATTTTTTCTATCTCCCCGCTCTGGAGATCCTCACTCATTCCATAGCCTGAAAACACTCATAGAACGGGATGGCAAACACGGCCGCATAATGACTATTCCGCAGTGCCCCCGCGAGAGGAGTAGACGTCAATGGTGAGAGTCGGTTAGTGTGATGAGAAAAGGGGTGGGGGGTGGGGGTGCCTACTAGTGCTCTTGAGTTTCATTGCGTTTAAAGTACAAACATGAGGAAGGGCACCTACGTTATATACCATAAAATGAGATGGGTCCTCACGTTGAATTCCTATAGGACAGACAATGTAATGAGTTTGAGCGAGAGAGAGGGAGAGATAAAAGGGTTTATCTCAATGTAAAATTCGAGTAAAACGATTATTTAATTGGTGTTGTTCAATACTTCATCTCCGGCTGAATTACCAGTTTTTGGTGTGACTATATCCAATAGTTGTTTGGAGCAAACAACCACTTTTTCGCTGTTAACCAACGGTGTCACGTTGTCCAAAAGCGTGATGGTCTCCTCGGTAAAGGGTTGTTTCGTCAGAGACTGGGCGGAACCAAGAGCGACTAGAGCGCAAAAAAGAGCGTCATCTTCACTCAAACCACGCACAACAGTCTCGACCGTTGTTTGAAGGTCGCTCATTTTGTCCGCATCCTTTTTCAGGTAGAAAAGAACGGACAGATTGAGAAGGAAAGCGCTCAGCGCCAGTTGAGCTTTTTTATGCTTGAACTCAGTTCTCGACAGTATAATTCTGTAGATATCGTCAGCGTGCTCGACGAGTATGTTTTGACCTGCTTCGTGTGACGTCATATTCGCCATTGTTCGTAAAGAGAGCATAGCGTTCACGTCGTTTTCTTCATGCGACACGTGAGTTTTCAATATGTGCATCAATTTGCTGCCATTGTTCGAACGGCACAGCGCTCGGTTCGCCTTTTCATTGAGAACAGCCAGGCGAGCCAAGTCCAAAATCGGGAATACAGTACAGGGGGGCCAGTGAAGCATTTTAAAGAATTCCTCGATCAAGGCATCCGATGGCTCGACTTCAGGATTTGTGAGACTCAGGATTGAATTAATCGCCTCGTCGGAGTGATTGTTTCGTGCGAATTCTTTTACTTTCGTTTTAATTTTGTCCAAACTAGCGACCTTCATCAAGTAGAAGTCGAGACGTGGAAAAAAATTCGCCGGGGTTTTCAACGCGCTGTTCAACGCGTCAAAACCATCAACAGCTTCGCTCCCCACCTGAACAAGGCTGTTCGACCTTGTGTTTCTGTTTATAAATTCGACGATTTGATCGCAATAAAAAGGCGATAGATCGTGCATGGCGACAAAAGCTCGAGCCACCGCGCCTGGGTCGTCACCGTTGTTGTAGTGGAGTTTCATCGGTGGCATTCCATCTTCAATTTCAACGTTAAAAGTGAAATCGAATGTTTTATGGGCTGACGCCGCCGTCTTGTCGGTGACGGAAGCTGGAAACTCACCCAGTTTGACCCATTGCCCAAGGGAGCCGTCCCACGAGTAGCACGAGACGCGTTGACCGGTTCGCACAAATTTCGTTTCATTGTCGACACTTCCTGCCCGTTCGATAAGTTCCGGTCCTTCGACTATTTCCGCGTCGATTGAATTAATCGATTGACGAGCCGAACTGACGAGTTCGTCGTAGCTTTTAACAGTGTCTTCGGGTGCCATTCGACTTGGGTCTTTCGTGAAAATTCGTACGACTCCGTCGCTTCCCCCCGTCACAATGTCGTCATTCGGTAGAATTGCCACACACCACACGGTCTGCGACGGGTGTAATATTGTTTCAAACTGTCTGCTAGTCCACACAAAGACAAATCCGTCTTCACCGGCGGACGCGACAAGGCCTGTTGATGAAACGGTTACCGAATAAATAAAGTTTAAATGCCCTGTAAGTTTTTGAACGATATTTCCAGTTACAGCGTCCCATTGTATGATCACAGAGTCGTTGCTACATGATAAAAAGTGGGTGTCATCGACCGAACACAGCCCCCTGACACAGTCGTTGTGTCCTTTTAAAACTGTTACGATACTTCGAGACTCTTTGTCGAAAACTATAACAGACTTATCAGCGGATGCTCCTATAAGAAATCCGCACGTCATGTACAGGACGTCCCAAAAAGGCAGAGTGTGCCCCACAGCCGAGTATGTTTCATGCGTGCCGTCGAAAACCCGCCATACTTTACAGGAACCGTCGCAGGAAGACGACGCTATTTCAAACTGGTTGACAACTCGAATCGACGTGACATTGCCCGAATGACCGACGAGTACAATTGCCGCTGTTGTCGTCTCGGGGTGGTAAAGATTAATCGTCGAGTCGTTGCTTCCAGTCGCGATCAACCCGCCGGGATGTTTCTGACTTGGCGGAAGACTCACAGCGCACGACACGTAGTGACTGTGATCGCTGAATGTGATCGAGTTGACGTAGCTACCGTTCTTGAGTGTCCATAGACGCGCTGTGCCATCCCGACTGGCTGAAATGATTCCATCGCCAGCGTACAAGGCGAGTCCCCTGACGTCTGCGACGTGACCAACCAGGGATTGCGACAGTTTATACGTCATTTACGCGGGTGCAACGAGACGCAATAATTCGGTGAACCGAAAAAAAATGTTTGTCGTGTTTTGTTTACAAAATAAGTAATGAAGTGGCGACTCAATCACGTCATTCTGCCGAGACAGCAACAACCAGTTTGGCTTCCACCCCAAGAGCTGGGATCAATTTCTCCTCTCATCATTCCTATAGGCATAGCCCTCCCCCTTCAGGTCCCCTATCTAAGCTAAACTCCTGGCACATCGAGCAGTTTAAATGAACCCCCCCCCCTCAACAGACTGTTTCCTTACGTTAATCAAACGTTTCCACGCCCCGCATTATATTACAATTTATGAAAACGGTTTGTTTACTTCAAATAGCGAGTGTACGGGCTTTACCAAAAGCGTCCAATGACCAGTCTTGTTTGACCACTTAGTCAAACACCCTCATCCGTGTGATATATGACCAGACAGAATTCCACTATTTAATGTCCGGCCTTCCTCTCTCAAACCCCCAACCCACAAGGCGCGCCCTCCACTCCTCGCCCTTTTGATATACGGCTACCCCCCTCCCCATCACTCTCGGCAGGATTGTGTGTTCCGTCATTAGCCGTGTCACTCCCGCATTCCCACTATAGCAAAAGGGGGTGGGAGGTCGACATTTCCTTTCCTAGATTATGTAATCCTTCGATCGTCAATGGGTAAATGATGCTACCAGTAATTCAATTGTATCGACCGAGTGGGGTGGGAAGGGGTGACACCTGAGCTTGAAAAGTCGCTCATCCGTGAAAAAGCCTCTCACACCCACGACCCGGGTGAGTCCCCGTCAACATTTCTGAGTAAACAGACTGATTTACGAGTGGAATATAAATTATATATAATTGTATACAACAACCACCCCAACCTGATCCATTACCGTTAGCCTGATTTTTAAGACGGATTGGTCACTGTCAGGCACGAATAGTCAGTTTAGCCTTTATCAACGGCGCGAAATGGTCTATTTGGCCATTTTTAGAGCGTGAATGCATGGTTTTAGCAATTTTCAGCGCACAAATTGTCAGTTAAAACCAGTTTCACGGCGCAAATCGTCAGGTCAGCTATTTTGAAGGCACATACAATCATTTTTGCTATTTTTTGGGTGCGATAATAACCTGTTGGGCTTTTGTAACCAGTAAGGCGCGAATTGTATTAGCGGTGTAAAAAATAGTCAGTGCGCCATTTTTTTCAGGTCGTCAGACAGGTCGTTCAGATCCGCGAATCGTCAGTTTTGCCATTTTGAGATGCGAATTGCCAATTTGGTAATTTCTAGATCATAAGTTGTCATGTTTAAGGTGCGAATCATCATTTTAAGCATTTCCAAGCAGCGAATCGTCAGTTATTGAGCCATTTTTAGGGTGCGAATAGTCCGTATGATTATTTCCAGAGGACGAATCGTCAGTAGAGTCAATTTTAGGGTGCGCACGGTTCGCTAAGCAATTTTTATTTTTATAAGGCCCGAGTCGTCAGTTTTGCAGTTAGCACTTATTCCCCATTTTATCAGGTAATTAGCGATTTTTCTCAACATTAGCAGCAAAAATTTTCAATTTGCAGCTAAAATTGGGACAAATTGCTAAGTCACTGCTATAAAATGGGGAAAAGTGCTAACTCGTCTGGCTATAAATGTTATAAAATCGCTAATTCGTGGCTGAAATTAAAAACAAGGTCTAATTGACGGCTGAAAGTAATAAAAATGTGATCTTTTTTTAAAGCAAAAATTGAGAGAACGCAAATTCGCGATTTTTGCGGGCAGCTTCATGGATTGAGAAGAAGCGCTAATTCGGGGATGAAAATGAGAAAAGTGCTATTTCATTGCTACTGTGAATACATCGCACCAATCCGCAGGTCGTATAGTGAAAAAGCGCTAATTCACTGCTTTAAATTGAGAAAATCGCTAATTCGCGGCTACAAGTGAGAGAAAGTGCCAACGCTCGGCTAAATTGAAATCATTTCGAAAAAACTCTAATCCGCGGCTAAATTTGAGAACAACGATAATTTGCGGTGCATCGCCTAATTTACTGACGCACACAAAAATCAGCCCAGCACCCTACAATTGAGAAAAATCGCTGATTCGCAGCTAAATCGAGGAGAAAACGCTAACTCGCAGCGCGCGAAATGTGGAAAAATCGCTAATTCGTGGTCAAAATTAAGAACAAGTGTTGATTGACGGCTAAAAATGACAAAAGCGCTGTCGGTGCTACATTTGAATACAACACCGCCAATTCGCTGGTAATATAGACAAAAAGCGAAAAGGAGAAGAGGGTAATATAGAGGCGATAATTCGCAGCTTAAATTGAGAAAATCACAAAAATACAAGAAAAGCCTTTTATGTGATTTATTGCTGCTTTTTCAATTTTTTTTTCAATCTTTTTCAATTCACTGCTAAAATTGAGGGAAAATGCAAATCGGCGGCTCAAACAGAGAAAGTCGCTAATTCACGGCTACAATTGAGAAAAAACGCTATTTCACGGATTAAATTGAGGAAAATGACGGTTTTTCCTAATTTTAGCCGTAAATTAGTTATTTTTCACCGTTTTACCCGTGAATTAGCGATTTATCTTCATTTTAGCCGTAAATTAGCAATTTTTTCCTATTCCAACCGTAAATTAGCGATTTTTCACCATTTTAGCCGTGAATAGGCGATTTATTTTCATTTTAGCCATGAATTAGCAATTTATCTCCATTTTACCCATGAAGCAGTTTTTCTAGGTTTTTGCTGTTAATTAGGGATTTTCTCGCTTTTAGCTATATGAATTAGCGCCTTTTCTCAGTTTCAGTGAAAAAGGGCTCATTCCACTAATGGCCGGCCTCAGACGCACCCCAGGCAATTAATTCTCCAGCTACCCAGATGTTCAGAATAAGCCGCGATTAGGCGTTTTTTCTGTTCTTCGCCGCATCTTCTCAATTTCATCGTTGAATTAGCAATTTGTCTCCATTTTAGCTGTGAGTTAGCGATTTTTTTCCACTTTTGACGCAAATTTGTGGTTTTTTCTTCATTTTAGCCGCCATTTATAGTGATTTTGCTCAATTTTTGTCGTTGATTAGCACTTTTTCCATGCGGGTAGGGAATAAGTTGCCTCCGGATATAGTGGCTGGCAATTTTCTCAATATTTCTGTGAATTAGCAAGTTTTCTCAAATTAACTTTCAAATTAGCCATTTTTCTTTATTTTTCCCACTAACTATAATTTTTACAAATTATAGTGTTCCATATTTTTCGCTGCAAATACCTAACGCTGTCTTTGTATTTGGCCGCGGATTAACGATTTGGTTTGCTTCCTGGCACGAAGTTACCTTACGAAGCCGCGAATTGGCTTTTAATCCACTTTAACCACGAATTAGCGTTTTTTCGTCTTCACGTCAGCGCTTCTCAATTTTATCGCTGCATTAGCGATTTTCTCCATTTTAGCCGCGAATTAGCCATTTTTTCTCATTTTAGCCGTTAATTAGCGACTTCTTACCATTTTAGCAGTGAATTGGTGATCTATCTACATTTTAGTCTTGAATTAGCGATTTAACTCCATTTTAGCCATGAATTAGCAGTTTTTCTTAATTTTTGCAGCTAATTAGGGATTTTCTCGCTTTTAGCTGTATGAATTAGCGCCTTTTCTCAGTTTCAGTCACGAACTTGCCTTCCGAAGCAGCGAAGCTGAAAATTGTAGTTTGCATCATACTTCTACCCTCTCTAGCGCAAATTGCTGAAACTTTAGCCATGAAGTGGAGTAGCTAAATATGTATTTTTCTCAATTGGACAAAATACGACAATCACCAATTAATTGAATTTTAGACGACCCTTTAGGACTTTTTCAAGGGATTACTCCCCCTCACCGCACCACCCTAGTCACGCATGTGAATTCGAGGGAGTGGGGAGGCTGACAATAAAGAATTAAACTTTATTGAGTTCCGAGAAAAAATCACTCCCAAGGTGGGATTCGAACCCACGACCTCCTAGTTTCGCGCCTGGCGCTCTACCGCTGAGCCAGCCTGAGAGGCTCACGCAAGAGCGAACCCCGCCAGAGAGAAACTCCCTCTCGGAACTCAAACGCACCCATCGGGTCAGTGCACGTTTTCCATTATTATTATTTTCTTTTTATAAGTCCAGCAATTAATTAATTAATTGAATTCTAGACGACCCTTGTCTTAGGACTTTTTCAAGGGATTACTCCCTCCTCACCGCACCACCGTAGTCACGCCTGTGAATTCGAGGGAGTGGGGAGGCTGAAAATAAAGAATTAAACTTTACTGAATCTAAATACTTACTATTTTTACTTGTTTTCAGCCTCTTTCAGACTTCTTTATTTTCAGCCTCCCCACTCCCTCGAATTCACAGGCGTGACTATGGTGGTGCGGCGAGGGGGGTGTAATCCCTTGAAAAAGTCTGAAGACAAGGGTCGTCTAAAATTCAATTAATTAATTGAATGCTGGACATATAAAAAGAAAAGGATAATGATAATCACCAAGTTTTTTTTTAGGTTCTTAAGCAGATAAAAATGAGAACGCGCTCTTATACGCTGTTCTTGGGAGGAAAAAGCACAAAACGCGCTAATATTCGTGGATGAAACAGTGAAAAAGCCTTCATTCGTGGTACCTCGATGAAGCTACCGGACATAAATTGAGCAATAATCGCTGGTTCGTGCTGTATAGGCATGCTACTTTATGGCTAAAACGAAGAAAAACCGCTAATTTCCCGTTCTTCGGTAAAATTGATACGTGCCCAAAAAGTGAGAAAGTTATCGCGGCTAAAGTTGAAAAACAAAAACCAACCGAAAAAACACTAATTTGGGGCGAAAATTGAGAAAAATGGCAAAGCCACTACTGAAATTGCAAAAAATCGCCCATTTGCAGATTCACGAGAAAAAAGCCGCTAATTGATAGCAAGTTTTATGGAAAACTTTAACTCACGATTGAAATACAGAAGAATGGCTAATCAGCAGCTAAAATTAGGGCAAACGCTAATCCTCGGCAAAAATTATTGAGGACATCGACAATAATTGATAACATTGAGAAAAATCGCTGATTCGCTAATGAAGTTGATAAAGGGTGCTAATTAGCGGGTGAAAATTAGGACAATCCTGATTCGGGGACAGAAGTGAAAAGCATCTGATCAAAAGCAAATCTGAAAAGCATCAAAAAATTGCTGTGTCAGCAATTAATTTGTTGCTTAAATTGAGAAAAATCGCTAATTCGTGGAAAAATGGAGAAAACTCGGAAAAAGGGGGAAAACAATTCAGCAGCTGAAATTCAGGAATACACAAATCCGTGGCTTCTGGGCCTTAAAATGAGAAAAAATCACGACATAATCATAGCTAAAAGTGAGGATGAGGGGGCAAAAGTATAGTTCATACACGGCTAATTTGCGACCAATATTGTTAAAAATTAGTAATTAGCGCGGCTAAGATTAAAACAAACGCTAATTTGTAGCTCAAAGTGAGAAAAATTGCTCATTCGCTGCTGAAAATCAAATTCGCATTTGATTCATAAATCAAATGCGCTACTTAGGTCATTTGTTCTCGTCCCCCGTTTCCCCACATCATTTTACTAGACTCGCCCCTTGAGACACGCCGCCCCCGGGTGGTCGCCCGGATCACCTCCCATCCCTTAAAAGCCGGCGCTGGCTAATTCACAGCTGAAATTAATTGAAAAAATGTGTTCGATTTTACTTGCAATTCGTGGTAAAACTTGGAGAAATAGCTGCGGGATTACATAATTTGGGGCTAAACATTGTGTGAAATCTATAAATATCCTGCGAATTGCAGGTTTTTGGTCTTAACCTTCGCGAACTTACAAGTTTTGTTTTCGATTCTGTGGACAGCGCCAAATGCCTGACATTGCCATTAAATTACATCCTTTCTTGGAGCTAAAAATATGCGGAATTGCCAGTTTCGAGACAAATTATCGGTAAAATTGCTAGTTTCAGGTATTTATTTACTTGGAATTTCGAGTCGGTGATCTTTCTCAGTGACGATGGTACACAAGCTAGACGGGCATGACAGTGCGTAATGTCTTCTGACGATTAGCCGCAAATTTGCAACATTTTAAAAGCAAATATCCGGGAAATTGGAATTTTTATGGCTGAGAGTTACACGGCCCGGGTCACGGCCGAATGATTATTTGGGAAGAATGCATTCCATGGCGGGGTCCCCTCGTGTGTTTGGGGACCTAGGCGGTCGCCTGCCACCCTGCCTACCCCTAACAACGGCCCTGCTTCTCGCCACGCCAGAGGATACATCCATGGACAACCAGCACCTGTGGAACAAAGCACTCGGACACACACATAGCAGCTGAGAGAGCTCGCACCATGCACGAGACCCAAACTCCAGACGAACGAAACCAGTGGGCAAGCTGTGTCAGCTGTGTGCCCACACAAAATATTGTTGTCGCAACCGGTCCACCGACGGCAACTAGAGGGCGCAGGACGGTCAGTTACCCAGCCTATCACACGTTGATGCGGTTCCGAGGGCTTTAGTTAATTCTTCGGCTCCCCGTCGTCCGGTCTTAGGGCTGGTAAAAATCTTTGAACCATTGAGGTGAACGAATTTAGTATTTATTATTAGTAAGTATTTAAGACACAAAAGGAACTGGAAGAGAGCACAGTTTTTCCACGAGCGATCGAGCGAGAGAGAGAATCAGGAAGGTAACAATGTTGGGGTTAGGCGTAAAAGCGCCAAGAGCAAGAGCTCGAACAGCTCAGGAGCTCGAGTAAGACTTAACATTCCGCGCCCAGCAAACAGAAATAATAACATACATAAATGAAATCACAAACGATCAACACTGATAAATGAGGTGTTTGAACATGTAAATGGAAGGGGTCTTTGATGCTAGCCTTGAAGATCAACATCGAGGTCGGGGTCTCGCGCTGCTAGTTCCGTCGGAAACGGGCACAATTTGACTATTGGCCGTTTCATTTGGCCACTGCTCGTACGCACCAATGCCACTCGTGGTTTCTTGTCTGCGCCGTCTATGAGTTTTATAATTCGTCCCATCTTCCATTTTAGCGGTGGTAGGTCATCGTCTTTGATGAGGACGACGGTGCCCACTGATGGAACTGGTTGCTCTTCTTTCCACTTCAGTCGCTTTTGAAGCGTGGCGAGGTACTCGCTGGACCACTTCCGCCAGAACTGCTGCTGCAGGCGCTGTATGATTTGCCACCGGTTCAGTAGCGTCAAACGTTCGACAGCGTGGTCGGCGTCTGGCAAAGCAGTGAGGTTCCTGCCTGTCAGGAAATGTGAGGGGGACAGATAGGACAGGTCGTCGGTGGAGGAGGGTAGGGGAATTAAGGGACGGGAGTTAAGAACAGCCTCTATCTGAGTGAGCAATGTATACAATTCCTCGAAAGTCAGGGAAATGTCACCAATTGTTCTTGTTAAAATGATTTTTTATGCACTTTACTTCGGATTCCCACAATCCACCAAAGTGGGGTGACCGGGGAGGGATGAATTTCCACTCAATATTTTGTGGTGCCAGAAATTCGTTGACCGATTTCTGGGCGGGGTTAGGCTGTAGGACGGTGTGAATTTCGTCAAGTTTGTGCCTAGCCCCGACGAAGTTACGTCCATTATCACAAAAGATTACCTTGCAGAGTCCTCGACGTGCAAAGAACCGTCTGAGCGCAGCGATGAATGCGTCCGAAGTCAATGATGTGACCAGTTCTAGATGGATGGCCTTTGTGCTGAGGCAAACAAAAACACTGATGTATGCCTTGTCCGTCGAGCTGTTTCTTCTTTTTGATAATTTGATGTTGATGGGTCCAGCGAAATCTAATCCGATAGAATGGAAGGGTGCACTGGGTGCCACTCTTTCAACTGGTAAAGGGGCCATTATTTGACTCAGTGGCTTGGGTTTCATTTTGAAGCATTGCAAACAACGATGAACAATGTGATTACACGCTGATTTTCCGTTTATGGGCCAATATCTCTGTCTGACGATCGATAAGAGTGTGCTCGAACCCGGATGCGAATTTCGTTTGTGAAGGGATGCCAGCAAAAGCATGGTAAATTTGTGATTTTTTGGTAGAATGATTGGGTGTCGCTGGCCCATAGGTAAAGAGGCATGCTGTATCCGTCCTCCTACTCTTATTAGCCCGTCTTGATCGAGGAATGGGTGAAGTGGGAGCAGATTGCTGGTTTTGGAAAGAGGACGGTTGTTTTGTAGACAGCGCAATTCGTCCGGAAAGCATTCAATTTGCGCAGCTTTGATGCACAATTTTTCCGAGTTTCGAAGCTCAGACGCTGTTAAAAACGAAAATTGTCGATTATTCTTGAACTTACAGTTGTTGATAAATCGCAAGACGAAAGAGAAAACTTTGATCATTCGATCAAACGATGAATACTTGTCAAAATCGATTGATGGTTGAGTTTGACTTGATGTTGCTTTTAGTGCACACCTTCGTTCAGGTATTTCTCCTGCTTCGATTGGCGTAGTCGCTTCGGTCGAATTCCATTGGTTCTGCCAGTTTACGTCTGGGTCCAGTAACCATGCTGGACCATGCCACCAGAGTGATGAATTTTTCAAGGTAATTGGATCGCATCCCCTTGATACTAAATCTGCTGGATTCTCAGCGGTTGGAACGTGACGCCAGCTGCAGTCCGATGTCACCCTCTGAATTGATGATACCCGATTGGCGACGAAGGTCTTCCAGAAAACTGAGTCCTTAGACAGCCACGACAAAACGATTGTAGAATCGGTCCATAAAAAGGTTCTACTTACAGGAATTTTACAGGCCTTTACTACCTTTGAGTAAAGCTGTGACAAAAGTAGAGCACCACAAAGTTCCAGTCTAGGTAGTGAGATCTGTTTGATAGGTGCAACTCGAGATTTCGATGTCATTAAGTGAGAGCTGGACTTGCCGTCATTATCTATCGATTTGATGTAAATGCAAGCTCCGTAGGCCTTGATTGAGGAGTCACAGAATCCGTGAATTTCGAATTTGACGGGTTGACTAATACTCGATATACATCTCGGAATTTCAATTTCGTCGATGGCCTTCAAAGACAATCGTAATTCCTTCCACGACGCGAGGTTTTTGAGAGGCACTCGTTCGTCCCATCCGATTTGAAGGGCCCATAATGCTTGAAGGAATATTTTCGAGACGACAACGAAAGGAGCAATCAGTCCTAGGGGGTCGAATAATTTGGAAATTTCAGAGAGAATACTTCTCTTAGTCTCTGGTGCATCAACTGGCAGTCGAATGAGATATTTAAAACTGTCGTCCAAGGGGTGCCAATAAATTCCTAAAGTTTTAACCTTTACGTCTAAGCCATCTGTGATGTTGAACGCAAAATTTGAGTCATTTCAGTTATTTTCGAGCCCGTCAGTGAGACCAGGTAAATTGGAGCACCATTTGCGAAGCTCGAAGCCTCCAGATTTGAACATTTCTGAAATTTGATGTTGCAGCGTGACTAACTCCAACTCTGACTCCGCGCCCGTTAGGAGATCATCCATATAAAAATCTTCCTGACTCACAGCTGCAGCTAACGGAAAGTTTCCTTTTTCGTCGATGGCTAATTGATTGATAGTACGGGCGGCTAAGTAAGGAGCTGAGCTGGTTCCGTAGGTAACAGTGCGTATCTAGTCTGACCGGGTTCAACGAGGATTTGACGAAACATCATTTTGACGTCTGCAGTGAGTGCGTACTTGTGTTTTCGGAATCGCAACAATATGTCGTATAGCTCCTGTTGCACTCTGGGTCCGACATGCAGCACGTCATTTAGCGATTTCCCAGAGGAAGAGGACGCTGATCCATTGAAAACGACGCGTAATTTGGTGGTCATGCTGTCCTCTTTTAGAACTTCATGATGAGGAAAGTAGAAACTCGACTCATCACCTTTGACGTCGGAGTTGACCTCTTTCATGTGACCCTCGGCAAGGTAATCATCCAAAAAATCCGTGTATTTTTGGTAGTAGAGGGGGGGGGGTTATTCATTAGTCTTTTTTCCAAACTGAGGAATCGTTTTAATGCCATTTGACGAGAATCACCAAGCACTGACGGTGATTGCTTGAATGGAAGATGAACGATGTATCGACCTTCCGCGTTACGAATGGTAGTTTTTTCGTAAATTTCCTCTGCGACTTTGTCGTCTGCTGAAGAGAGGGCTGTTTGATCTGACAACTCTTCGATCTCCCAGAATTTTTGTAATTGATTGTTTAATGTCTCAGATGAGTCATTCAGACACAGGAAACATGATGACCGTTGATTTTGGTGGTCCGGTCGTGATGAGTATTTGCCGGAGAGGATCCAGCCAAGATGAGTTTTTTGTATTACTGGAAGACTGTCTCCTGTTCGAAAGCTTCCATCCTGGAAAAGATCCAAAAATATTTCGGCGCCCAAAAGAAGATCGATTTTTCCTGTCACGAAGAAATTTGGATCGGCAAGATTGAGTGTTTTGGGTATGTTCCAAGCGTCGACGTTGAGCTGCTGAAGGGGAAGAGCTTCGGTAATTTTAGGCAAAACTAAAAAATTGAGATGTATTTTAAAATCGCTAAAACGAGACTTGATTGTTGCGCTTACGCAATGCTTGATTTGTGTGCCTGAAAGACCGATACCTCCGATGTTGAAATTTACTTTTTGTTTTGTGAGGCGCAATTCTTGAACCAAATTTTCAGACATGAAATTGTTTTGAGCACCACTGTCGAGTAGACCGCGAGCAAGGATCGAAGAGCCGTTGGAATCGTGGACATCAACTAACGCTGTGGCTAAGAGAGTGTTTGTTTCCGTAATGCTATGAGAGCAAACAGTAGTTATTTCGTTATTTGAACCTTGGCCAAAATGAAGGAGGATGTTATGCTTTTGCTTGCAAGTTTTGCAGAAATGGGTCGAACGGCAATCGCTGATTCTGTGGGTGGACCGCAGACAGTTAAAGCAGAGCTGGAGTGACTGAACTCTTTTGCGACGGTCTTCAGGGCTCATTTTGATGAAAGAGGGGCACGAGTAGATCGAATGCTCCTTGGAGTTACAATGCGGACAGGCCATAGGGGGCCGGGGGAACTGACTACTAGACGATGATGAGATTGATGGCGAGGAGCACGCCGTAAAAGTGCTGCGAGATTTGCCTCGGCTTTTTGACGTGAAGTCTGAGGAAGAATTTTCGTCATGACGTGAATTTGAAGCTTCTTGAACGCCTAGGCGATGGCTAATAAAGTCCTCGACACTTTTGAGAGTCGGCAACTGGTCGTCTGTCAACGAACTTTCTCAAAGTTTATAGGTTTCCGTGTCAAATTTAGAGGACAAAATATTGACAAGCAAATAGTCGGAACTATCGTTGTAGTAATTGAGGGACTCGAGGCTACGTACGTTTTTGGAAAAGCCGTTCAACAAGTTTTTGAGCTCCAAGGCTGAGCCTTTCTCCATTCGAGGTAGATTGAGCAATTGGTCAACGTGAGTACGAATAATCAGCCGTTTTTTGTCGAACCTGGAGTTGAGCAAATTCCAGGCGACTTGATAGTTGTTTTATGAGATGGTGATGTCTTGAACAACGTCAGAGGCGTCTCCCTTGAGGCAAGACTTAAGTAAATGGAGTTTCTCGACGCTTGTGAGATTGTTGGTTTTGTCGACGAGTGTGACAAATGCGTCTTTAAACGATGACCAGTCCGAATAACTACCGCTGAAGGTGGGCAAGTTAATTAGTGGAAGTCGAATAGACGAGTCGTTCGAAAAAGTGCCTTTGAGCGGTGCTGGACGATCACATGGAGTGAGCTTTTGGGAAATTAGTGCCTGGCACTCAAAGAATTTAGACTCGAATTGCTCACTGAATGAGTCGTCATTGAAGTCCTCATCGTCGATTGTTTTGAGTTCCATTATGGCATCTGAGAACTTTTCCCACGTGTCTTCAATTTTTGATGAACGAGATCGTATAAAATTGGGATGTTGTAAGGTGGCATCGAACGATTGTATAAATTCGAGTGACCGGTCGAGGAATTTAATAATGCTCTCAATTTGCTTTTTTAGCTTTTTGATATCAGAGTGTTTTTTGGGCATGATTGTGTTTGCTGACTGAATTTATGGATAGGTAGAAAGGAAAATGCGAAGGAAGAATACAGGCTTTTGACTCACCTCAATGCTTTGCTTTGATGTTATGCGGTTTGGAGGACCATATGATGCGGTTCCGAGGGCTTTAGTTAATTCTTCGGCTCCCCGTCGTCCGGTCTTAAGGCTGTTAAAACTCTTTGAACCATTGAGGTGAACGAATTTAGTATTTATTATTAGTAAGTATTTAAGACACAAAAGGAACTGGAAGAGAGCACAGTTTTTCACGAGCGATCGAGCGAGAGAGAGAATCAGGATGGTAACAATGTTGGGGTTAGGCGTAAAAGCGCCAAGAGCAAGAGCTCGAACAGCTCAGGAGCTCGAGTAAGACTTAACACACGTGTTGGGCCGTTCTACTATTTCGCACCCTCCAACCATCCCTAGATTTTTCCATTAAAAAAACATTTTTCAAATCAATTGCAAATTAGACGACCCTTGTCTTAGGACTTTTCAAGGGATTACTCCCCCCTCACCGCACCACCCTAGTCACCATGCAGTGAATTCGAGGGAGTGGGGAGGCTGAAAATAAAGAATTAAACTTTATTGAAGCTAAATACTTACCATTTTTACTTGTTTTGAGTTCCGAGGAAAAAAAAAAAAAAAAAAAAAAAACAATCGTAAAACACGCACTGACCCGATTCGTGCGTTTGAGTTCCGAGAGGGAGTTTCTCTCTGGTGGGGTTCGCTCTTAGCGTGAGCCTCTCAGGCTAGCTCAGTGGCAGAGCGCCTGGCGCGAAACTAGGAGGTCGTGGGTTCGAATCCCACCCTGGGAGCAATTTTTTCTCGGAACTCAAAACAAGTAAAAATGGTAAGTATTTAGCTTCAATAAAGTTTAATTCTTTATTTTCAGCCTCCCCACTCCCTCGAATTCACTGCATGGTGACTAGGGTGGTGCGGTGAGGGGGGAGTAATCCCTTGAAAAGTCCTAAGACAAGGGTCGTCTAATTTGCAATTAATTAATTGCTGGGACACATAAAGAAGAAAAAAAAAAGAACAATTTTTCAAATCAGACAAACCCCCCCCCCACCCTACACTGTGGACGCTATACCCTTCTCTTAAAACCACCCCCGGTCACCTCCGTTTCTGAATAATTTATGCCAAAGACCCCAAGAAGGAGATATGAAGAAGGTTCAACAAGACGGGGAAAGCTTCGTTAGTATATGAATTGTAAATCTGCAAACAGGATTAGTCGAGCTCAGAAGCGAAATTGTTGAGTTTCGAAGGCTAATCCGGGCAAAAGGAAAGAGGCGTCGCGCATCGTTTTAATAGGATCTGCGGAAAACGTGAGAAAGGAAGCACGTGATACTCGGTTTCTGCTAGTTTTATATTATACAAAAAAAAAAAATGAATATTTTTTCGAGGAGAATATGCAAACAATAAGGTTTTAGGATTTTCCAACTAAAAAGGATCATGTGCTAAGGTTCAGCATTATAATTGTCAAGACCCTGGCAACGTATACAGTGTGGGCGTTTATACCGAGCTGATCACAAGTTTTTGCGCTTCTTGAATGTATTATCATTAGGCTAGAAGGGACTCAAATCAGTGGAAAGCTATCGGTGGGTGCTGTGGCGGTCGGTGGGGGGTGGGGAGTACTTACTCCAAGTTTTCCCCATTTGTGCCGCGCAATTCTCCCGTCCCCTGAGAAGTTTGTTGTTGCCACCCCCTTGCTTTTCGTTTTCCTTGCTATACACCTTTTTAACTAATGAACAGGATTGAATTTTCTCGGCGCTTGAGACTCCAAAAAGCCATGTCGTTAATTAGAAAGGTTTAGTCGGCCTCGCGAAACATTTCTAATCGCCGTTTTTGCACCCAACGGTGCGTGAAAAACTGATTCTACTTGGGGAAAGTTTTGAGGAAAATTGGCCCTTTGCTCTGTATTTATAGACCTCTAATTTGAAAGACCTGTTGAATTATAAAGTCGACACCCCTCAAGTTAAGTCGAATTTGAACAAACCGTGGAGAGGTTCTCTCGAGTATTTGTTAACGTGGAAATTTTAGCTTCGGGTGAAAAGGACCCCACCCCTCTCCACTCCAGTAGGAGTGAACCGGTTGTTGAGTTGGCGAGGCTGTTGAGAATTTATTTTCCCTAAACAATTCACCATATGACGCCATTACGACGGGTTTTCGTTCAAGAGTGTGGCGGTGAAAACGCGCCGGGGGAACGGAGAAGGTTTGAAGGGTTTCGGGTTGAGGGAGAGATTTTGGCATTTCCATAGCGTTAATACAACGGCACCTGCTTCGAAGCGAGAAAAGCCTCTCTCTCAACGAACTCACACCCTCTCAGAGCATGTTAAAAGTATGACCGAGGCCATCCATTTTCTCCCTCGGAGGCGGGATATATTAACATACACTCGCTCGTCGCGGAAAACCCTCAATTTCCAAATCCTAACCCTCTTCTTATCAAGGAAAACTAAGTCCTCCCCCCCTCTTCTCCTCGTCACGTAGCTATATTAGCATATTTTGTATCAAACAACGGCGTTTTGAAATTAAAATTAGATTGACGGAAGAATGAAAAACATGCACATAAAAGTTTGCAAGGTGTCACGAGTGTAAACGTAACGCAAAAGGGTGGGGTGATTAGCCCGTGGTGTAAGAGTCTAATTAGGTCATATCAAAACCCTATGTTCCCTCGTTCTGGAATTTGATAATTTTTCCTTTGAACCCCGTAATGTATCCCCCAAAAAAAACTGACATTGTGTCAGCCAGTGGCGTGCCCATTGGGAGATTTTTGGGGGGTCAGAACCCTTCCAAGATTACTTCAGCCAAGCACATAATTAAGAAATAGAAGTATTGAAGCAACGTCATTCCTGTAGAGAGGCTTTCTCCGCTCTCAGAATACTTCCCCTCGTCATAGTTTTTACATTCCAAACGTTGACTTATGAAATTGGATGCTTCACTTTACTGAAAATGGCTTCACAGCAATTCGTTGCCTACAAAAAGCTAAATTAGCTATTATCACCATAAAAACGGCTAGGCGGACAATACTCGCACCCCAAAATGTAAAAAATGGCGATTCGCGCCTTGAAAATACCTAAACTCTGACTATTTGTACCCTAAAACTTGCCAAACTGACTACTGGCTAAACGGGTCATTCGTGCTTCTAAAATGGCTAAATTGAGCCTTCGCGCCTTAAAAATGGCTAAAATGCTGACAATGTGTGCCCTAAAAATAGCCGAGTTGGTCATTATTGCACCTTGAATATGACGTAACTGATGACTCATGCCATTGAAATGCCTAACCTGACTTGCTACACAGGGGGGGGGGGAATGGCCAAACTGGTCATTCGCGCCCTAAAAATGGCTTCACGGTGGCGCCCATTCTCGGCCAACGGAAATAGCTCTGATTTACAGGTAAACTTGAGAAATAAATCTCATTATTCGCGATTGAAATTGAGAAAACCCAAACATTTTCGGTTTCACGGTGCACATTCCGAGTCGAAATTAAGAAAAGGCGCTAATTCATGGTTTATAGAGCTCATGTTAGGGCTAAAAGTGACAAAATAAAATGCTCGTTCAATGTAGAAATGAGAAGAACCACTCATTTTGTGAATGAAATTGAGGGAAAACGCCAATTGACGGCTAAAATTGAGGAATAGCGCCTAACCACGGCTAAAAAAAAGAAATAGCGCTCGCTCATTCAAGGGCAAAATTGAGAAAAACCACTCATTTGTGACTGATATTGAGAAAAGGGGCCAGTTCGAGGTTTACCGATTGAGAATAAGCAATAGTTTGTGACTAAAATTGGGGTATAACGCCCATTCGATGCTAGAATTAAGAAATGAGTGACTCACCCCTGTCGTTGACATCTGTACTTCCCCAGGTGGTATGGTGAGCATTCGCATCACAACCCACAATCAGCTGCAGGTTCCTCGCGCTGCAGTACAAGACCAAACGCTGAAGCTCCTCCGGCGGCGTCACCTCAGCGTCCCCCGGGAAGTACGCGGAAGCTACCACGCACCTCCGGGTCCGGTCCTCGTCCTTGGCTTCCAGGATGACTGCTGTCAAATCTCTGCACAGAAATTCTGGCATAGATAAAAATTTCACTGCGGGACTTAGAAGCAGCGCAGTTCGCGGCCGCTCCTCATCCCTACAGTAAACCAACTTACCTGCTGTCGCAGAGAGGCCCTTGACCTGTCTGTCCCACGCCCATGGCTCCTGAACCATGGTGACGTCAGAGCTTCCCCCAGTGAACACCCTGCTCAAGACGGCCGATGCCACTGCCGCACGATGCAGATTCACTTTGAGGAAGCGCAACCCCGTAGCGGTCACTTATTCCCCTTATGTACCCCACTCCGCGATTGCTTCTTCAGCATCGCCTTATTCGGAGTAGGGTGGGGTTTAGCTACCTGCGTTGACTGCCCGGATACCGTGGCGCCAACTGTTGTTCCCACAGATAGCACTTCCTGCCGCGGTGCGGGGGTGGTACCCTGCACAGCAGCGGCTACCTGATCCACCTCCATCGGCTGCTGCCGGGGGCCGGAGGATGATCCTTCCCCCTTCCGAGCCTTAGGCCGGATGGTCCCCTTGCCGAACCTGATGTGGACTACATTATTCCTTTCCAGGATCTTCGCCGACTCTTCATCGATGAGCAGGGTCATCATCAAAGCCGGCGTGCCTTGAGGCACACTCCTGGACAGTTCCTTCCACTGTCCCACATTTAACCCCCGATTTTGGCGCACGAGGAACTGAAGGACTTGCTCGTTCCCCAGATCCGCGCACTTCGGGAGAAATGAACCGCCACCCTGGGCTTGGGCAGGTCACTCCCCTCAACCACCTTCAACCTCGCCCCCTCCCAGGGTACAATACTTTCAACGAGCGACTTTATCCAAACAGCCGTTCCGTCGTCCTCGCAGGTGATGGATAGCCATCCCCTCCTTCGTACCAGACCATCAAACTGGGGCACTCCGAACCAGCCACAAAAAGCGTCGCCTATGATCCCTGTTCAGGCCAGAGACGTACTTGTCGAAATCAGCGATCTCCTGGTCTCCGCAGTTGCGGGATCGACGGATTCGGATACCGTTCCCTGACCCGCTTGTAATTCGGGTACGCCGGATACCGGCGAACCCGAGAGGGAGACTACTCCCTCAGCGACACCACCGGAAGTTCCGGGCTCAACCACCTCCATTGAGGCGGTCTCCCCCGTCATCTCCGCGGTGCCGGACTGAGCAGGCTGAGGGCTACTGAGAAGCTCGTCCTCAACCTGCTCCAGGGTTTTAAACCGCGGGTTTGACAAAGTAGTTCGATCGGTATCCATATACAGTCCCACGAGCAGCTAGGGAAATAAAAGTCACCCACGGTAGAGCCCCGTATGCCGTGGGAAGGCTTAATACTCAGGGAGGTCGCTTGGTATCCCTGAGGCTCCGTTAGATACACAGCTCACCCTGTGTCACGCACCCTTCGGCACGGATCGCATAACGCCTTGGGTTGGTAACGAGTTCTTTTAAGACCGTGCCCTCGCCACTACACGGCCCATACCCCTCCTCCATTTGTTAGGAGAATTCTCCGTAACAGGGCCGCCAACCGTGCCGTGGATACCGCAGCGGTACTATTTGGACTAAAATTTAAATTTTAGACCTGAGACTGTAAACTGCGGTAATTTAGCCCTTGAAACTGCACCCTTCAATCTTCGAGACGAATGTTTAATAGTTTAAGGAACTCATACTAGCCCCTAAACTAATAAGTTACAGTCATCGTGACAAGAGCGTAGCCCAACATTTGGTCTTAAAGGTATAGCACGGGGACTGAATGGACTAGCGATTCTCAAACAGAGTGCTAAAGACGGTTTGAGCCAGCCAAAACCCGCCATGAGAGCAACTGCCTGAGAATGTGGTTCTACATATTTATATAAGCGAGAAAAATCAGGGGAAATTGGCGTTTTAGCGAGCCAGAATCGCGAATATGGTTTATAACTAAGCCACGTCATTGTAACTTTTATGGAAGAGGCAATCCCGCGAAGCATGCCAAGCCGAAACCCATAGAATTGGGTACTTGGCGAGCTCACGAAAATGATTTTTTCATGTTTCAGAGTCAGGCGTGTGTTTTACTGGAAGTCCTCGTGGAAGCGCGCAGAGAGATAACCCGATTGTGCTGTTACGACTGTCCAGAAGTCAGAGGAAGAGCCTCAACGCATACGGACGTCACTGAGTCGCTCCCGACTCGATAAAATCGGCCGAAAACAACGATAACGACATCGCAAAACGTTCGATGTTGCCTTATAATAAAGGTTACTGACGCCCTTTTGGGTGAGTTTGGGTGCGCCGGCCCGGCGCATTCTGCATTTGACCCCTCCCCGTGATACTCATACCGCACGCAGGTGTGGCCCGCTGAGCCTTTCACAATGGCCCGCCCCTGACCTGCAGAGGTAAATCATCATGTTTAATGCTAGATTTTGGCGCCCCTCAGATTTTTGTGCAAATGGAAAACGCTACAATTCACGCCTCCTCGTCTCGGCTAAAATTGAGAAGACGCACCATGTGCTGTTACTGGGGCGAGTAAGCGGATTAAAGCTTGGAAAGCGCTAATATTCGTGATGCCCGCTTAATCCAGAACAAAATTGAAAATATAACGCTTATTTGGGGCTGAAATTGAGATGAATGGCTATGATTCACGACTGAAATTATTGAGAAAATTCTCTGATTCACAGACAGAAGTAAGCAAACTATTTCTGGTTTAAAATTACGAAACACGCTAATTCACGGATAAAATAGTGAGAAATCAAAAATTCAACAAAATGGTTTGAAAAAACCGTTCATTCGTTCCTAAAATTATGAAAACATAAATTCTCTGCTTGCTCAGAACGCAAGTTCATGGCTCAATCTGAGAAAAAATTGACACCTACTTCATAGCTAAACGTGAAAAAAAGCTAATTAGCGGGGGGAAATTAAGAAAAAGTGCTAATTCACGAATAAAATTGGGGAAAATCGCTCATTAGCGGCTAAAATCATGAAGTGGACGAAATCGCTAATTCTCAGAAAATCGCTAATTCCCCGATAAAATTGAGAAGCGCGGACGTGTGGAAAAAACGCTAATTCACAGTTAAAATGGAGAAAACGCCAATTCGCGGCTTCTGAAGGTAACTTCATGGCTGAAAGAGAACAAAATCGCTATAATCCACGGATAAATAAGGAAATTAATGAAAATTCACGCCAAAAATCCAGAAAAATGTCAATTTATGGGGTTAAATTGAAAATATTTGCTTGTTCACAGAAATCAATTGAGTGATTGGTAAGTCGCGGTTTTCGGAGGCGACATCGAGGCTAAAATTAGAAAATATAGCGTTAATTCACGGGTAAAATCGCTCATATTAGCGGCTAAAATTAGGAAAAACGCGAATTCTCGCAAAGAACCCCAATTCGCGGCTTCTGAAGGTAACTTCATGGCTGAAAGTGAACAAAATTGCTTTAATCCACGAATAAATAAGGAAATTAATGAAAATTAACGCCAAAAATCCAGAAAAATGTCAATTTATGGGGTTAAATTGAAAATATTTGCTAGTTCACAGAAAATAAATTGAGTGATTGGTAAGTCGCGGTTTCGGAGGCGACATCGAGGCTAAAATTAGAAAATATAGCGTTAATTCAAGGGTAAAATCGCTCATATTAGCGGCTAAAATTAGGAAAAACGCGAATTCTCGCAAAAAAAAACTAATTCGCGGCTAAAATGGAGACAAATGCTAATTCACCGATGACATTGAGAAGAAGTGCGGTGACGTGTCGAAAAAAACGCTAATTCGCGGCTCCTGAAGGCAACTTTAGGAGGGCGTTGGTAAAAGATACGCCCGGGGGCGCCAAATATATGTTGCCGGCACTGTGATGAGCTGTCCCTGGACACATTTTTATGCAAATGGAAAACGTTATTATACTGTGGTAAACTAACATGTTGAAGTTATTAAACAGGCCCCAGTAGTGTTTTTTTTTTTCACTGGTGTTAGAATAAGAGCAAATAATTTGCCGGAACAGAAACCCCCAGGAATTGGAGACACAAACGCGACAATCGGTCGGGCATCGACGAATCCCACAAAAGTTGAACGACGACGGTGGAAAAAGGAGATTTGCCTAAAAAATTGACCCGAAAATGAAGGAAAGGCGGGGAAATTCTTATTGAAAATACCGCGCGCCTGGTTCTTCTCTTGTCAGTCACATTTGTTCGATGAATTCAATTCAGTCACCTTTGAGTGCCTTGACAGCTGAATTTCACACACACACACACACACAAAAAAACAATTCGTTTCTCCCCCCCCCCCCATTCACCTCCCGCCTCAACATAACTCAGGCAAAAGCGTTTAGGCTTATATTAAACTTGAAAATGCCTCTTAAAGCTCACCCTCCCAGTTTCATCAAGGCATCACTATAAGATTTTACATTCAGATTTCTCAGCAATTAGACGACGAGCGAAGGCTCGAAGCAGACGTGTTAATTAAATCCCATTCCCCCCTCCCTCACCTCCACCACCATCGTCCATTGTGACACCTCCTGCCGAATTTATTTGTTTTTGCCTCCATACCCCCCACCACCACCACCCATTCCCACCACCTCAACAGGGCTTTTTGCTAAAAGTCAAGAAAGGAAGCAATTGAAATGATAAAGTATGTGTTGAAGGGAAGAGTCATTAGAGTGGGGTTGGCGTAGGCCCAAAACTCTTCGGTAGTGGTGAATACTGAAGGAGAAGGGGTGAAGGGGGGGTTGAGCTTCTCTCATCTTGTTACTTTTTATTTATGTCGTGTTCTTGTCTGAAAAATAACTGACACTGACGCTCTTCTGGAAGGAGAGGGCGGACTCGCACTCTGGTGTGAGAGGCGAAATGAGTTTTCCTACCCCCGGGGGCTCGGAAAAAGCTTCGCTAATAATTTTCGGAGTGAAGCGAGCAAATGCCACGCTCGTACATCAGCAACGTTTTTTAAGCTTTTTTTGCCGCCGCCCCCCCCCCCTCACCAACATCTACCACTCGTGTGTTTGGGGTTTTTAGGAGGTTGTGGGCGGGGGGAGAGAAAAATGGAAGGAAAATATCAGCAAAGACATGTTAAAAAGAGGAGGGGAAACAAGCTTTCCGCGCTTTTATTTGTTAGCTCAGTCATGCGATTTTCAGTTCCTCTTTTGCTTTTGTTATTTTAACCAGCAAAATTATGTATGAAAATGCTACAGGAACCTTTTTTTTTATGACTATTTTTTTGCCCTGTTCAGTCCATCACTCGGGTATCTACGGCAGGCATCGCTTGAAATGAAAGAATAGCAACCCTTTATTATAGAATGAAATGATTTACGATATCACTCACGGGAAATCTTCCACTGCATTTTCGCATCTGCTAAATGACGCAGATAAAAAAATAAACTGCTTCAACTGCATGTTAATTGAGCAGAATCCGTTGTAAAACAGTTTGCGGTTCGATAAACAGGCCGAAGAACATTTTAGCTCGTTATAATCTTCGCGTATCACCCCCCCCCCTTCATACATGCAACCCCTGAGCGGTGCCAAACTTAGTTTCACCCAAATATTTATTAAATAACGGAAGAGGTGAACTTAAACGACGAGTACACGCGGGGGGAGGGTTTAAGGGCTTTGAAAAGATGGGAGGGGAGGAGGAGATCTATACATAAGTTAGTGCTCTTGTTCTGTGCGTTAGGGCTCAACCTTCATTAACATATGAGCATCCAACGGATGAAGTTAACGAGGGAACCTTTAGCTCTATACTTCCTCCTAGACCCCATCCACTCCCCCCGCCACTCCAACCGACCCTCCACAACCACACCAAGATACTGATGCTTCTGTCGTCCCCCCCCCCCCATTCACCTCCCGCCTCAACATAACTCAGGCAAAAGCGTTTAGGCTTATATTAAACTTGAAAATGCCTCTTAAAGCTCACCCTCCCAGTTTCATCAAGGCATCACTATAAGATTTTACATTCAGATTTCTCAGCAATTAGACGACGAGCGAAGGCTCGAAGCAGACGTGTTAATTAAATCCCATTCCCCCCTCCCTCACCTCCACCACCATCGTCCATTGTGACACCTCCTGCCGAATTTATTTGTTTTTGCCTCCATACCCCCCACCACCACCACCCATTCCCACCACCTCAACAGGGCTTTTTGCTAAAAGTCAAGAAAGGAAGCAATTGAAATGATAAAGTATGTGTTGAAGGGAAGAGTCATTAGAGTGGGGTTGGCGTAGGCCCAAAACTCTTCGGTAGTGGTGAATACTGAAGGAGAAGGGGTGAAGGGGGGGTTGAGCTTCTCTCATCTTGTTACTTTTTATTTATGTCGTGTTCTTGTCTGAAAAATAACTGACACTGACGCTCTTCTGGAAGGAGAGGGCGGACTCGCACTCTGGTGTGAGAGGCGAAATGAGTTTTCCTACCCCCGGGGGCTCGGAAAAAGCTTCGCTAATAATTTTCGGAGTGAAGCGAGCAAATGCCACGCTCGTACATCAGCAACGTTTTTTAAGCTTTTTTTGCCGCCGCCCCCCCCCCTCACCAACCTCTACCACTCGTGTGTTTGGGGTTTTTAGGAGGTTGTGGGCGGGGGGAGAGAAAAATGGAAGGAAAATATCAGTAAAGACATGTTAAAAAGAGGAGGGGAAACAAGCTTTCCGCGCTTTTATTTGTTAGCTCAGTCATGCGATTTTCAGTTCCTCTTTGCTTTTGTTATTTTAACCAGCAAAATTATGTATGAAAATGCTACAGGAACCTTTTTTTTTATGACTATTTTTTTGCCCTGTTCAGTCCATCACTCGGGTATCTACGGCAGGCATCGCTTGAAATGAAAGAATAACAACCCTTTATTATAGAATGAAATGATTTACGATATCACTCACGGGAAATCTTCCACTGCATTTTCGCATCTGCTAAATGACGCAGATAAAAAAATAAACTGCTTCAACTGCATGTTAATTGAGCAGAATCCGTTGTAAAACAGTTTGCGGTTCGATAAACAGGCCGAAGAACATTTTAGCTCGTTATAATCTTCGCGTATCACCCCCCCTCCCTTCATACATGCAACCCCTGAGCGGTGCCAAACTTAGTTTCACCCAAATATTTATTAAATAACGGAAGAGGTGAACTTAAACGACGAGTACACGCGGGGGGAGGGTTTAAGGGCTTTGAAAAGATGGGAGGGGAGGAGGAGATCTATACATAAGTTAGTGCTCTTGTTCTGTGCGTTAGGGCTCAACCTTCATTAACATATGAGCATCCAACGGATGAAGTTAACGAGGGAACCTTTAGCTCTATACTTCCTCCTAGACCCCATCCACTCCCCCCGCCACTCTAACCGACCCTCCACAACCACACCAAGATACTGATGCTTCTGTCGTCCCCCCCCCCCCTCCCTAGAGGTAGAAAACGTTCGGTGGAGTAGTTTGCCTTCACTTACAATACATCAACTCCCTACCGCTAACACTTGGCAAGATCACGTTCATTTGTCTATTTAATTAAGAACAATTTATCTCGAAAGAACATTATTGAGCGAGTTACAAAGGAGATTCTTCAGGCAGATCACGACTAATAACAATGCATGGTTCAACTTTTCTGAGAAAGATATTGCAAACGACGTTTTTCTGTCTATCAAAAGACAACCTTTTTTTTAAAAAAAGCCCCGCTTCATCCTTTTTCCGTTTACCCGGTAAACTGTTTGAACAAATGGAAACACATTGTGCGGCGTTCGTTATTGGGCCGATATTAAAAAACTTGCTGTAGGTTGGAAAAGAAAGGGAAAAAAAAAGGGCTTGGAAAAGTCATGTCTCCCCCTCACCTCCTCATCACATCAATCCGTAGCGTTACCGCCGCCAGCGAGAATAAGACCTAGCCCCTGTGTAAAGTATCAACCTCTGGCGTTGAATGAAAATGAGGGTGAATGATGCATGCTATCAAAATGAGGGAGAAAAGGGAGCTAGCTGTGTGACGTGATACGAATGACAGTCATCATTTGACATTGGGTGCAGTGGATGTGAATCGAAGCTTTTTGTTTGTAATCGTATATTCCGTTACAGTACATTAAAGCTGAAGTTCTTCCTTATTGCATAACGCTTCAAAAGGGGTTTTCGTGGTAGTTCCATACCAAAACTGTGGATAAAGTGGTTTTTGTTCTGGTTTCTTCATGCGGTGGAACCTCGTCGCTGACCCGCCGCGCCATGCCGTTCAATTTCAGGGCTGACGATCGTTCGTGGCCCCTGTCTACAAGACGGAAATACGCGGGGCCCCTTGAAACGGGTCAATATAAAGCGAACAAAAACACCGGTAACGTTTCAGAAAGAGGCAACTCAGCGAAATTGTGTTTTGCAGCAAACCAAAACACGCAAAATTCGAGATTTTTGTGTGACGACAATGGTTTGTTAGCGCGCAAAATTGTCGTTTTGGTGCGCAACAGCACGAAACTAGATTGCCCGCCACATAAATCTGTGTTGTTGTTGTTGTTCTTTTTTCCCAGCTAGACGCTTCAAAATGGTTTTCGTCCTCCAATTTCGTCTTCCAAGTATTTTAAACTTGGAAATTAGCTAATTCGAAAAATTAATTAAACTCATTCAAAAACCGAATTCCCAAATTCGGCTTTATTACGCAAGACTCAAATTTCGTCATTTTGGTCCTTAGAAATCCTTAGTTTTGCGGATTTTCGCTCTTTCAAACCACAATTTAGCGGATTTCGCTCGAACATTCCGTCTCAAGCGTCCTACTTTTGTCTTTCTTTTTCGTTCCAGGCGTCCTCGTAAACTATTTTTACATGCGTCGGGTTCAAATCAATACCTCGTAAGTCCAAAATTCCAGATTTTTCAATTTTTGACGCATTCGGCAGCTTAGAGGACCACGCACGCTGCCTAGGAGTATCGGAGATGAAATGTATCGAGAAATAATCTTATAGTGTTCAATTCGAGAACTCGTATCTCGATTCCCTGGTAAACAAGAGAAAATGCCTCGTATCTTACAAGATTTCTCTCTGGGACCAATGGAGACGAACGATTTCTCTTTTATTTCACGGAAAAGGGGGCTTTTTACAATCATCGATTTTTATTCTCTTATTTCATTCACTAGAGAAATTATTCATGTTGAGATTTACTATCAGAGGTTTGATATTCAATGAAAAACAATCCGTTATTATAGGAATCGAGTTACGAGTTATTGAACAGAATTTATTCCGGGCGCCGCCTGAACTTACGAGTTATTGAGTTCGCTGTTATTTGACTCTCAGGTACTCTACAATTATTTTATTTAGCATAAAAACTTAGTAAAAATCAAGTAGACATTACTTTTGCTTCCGAGCTACGGAAGCATTGTTTTCACTTTTAGGAAATATTTTTTTCTTCTTCTTTAAAATCGAAATTTCCACTTGCATTTCACGTTTTATACCTTCCTGAGCAATTTCGGTTTCGTGTCTGTCTGTCTGTCTGTCCGCAAATACTTGTAACAAGCATATCTTCCATAGTTTTTATCCGAATTTGATGAAATTTTCAGGGAATATATGTGTTGGCTAGCAGAGGGTCCCCTATCAATTTCGTCAAAATCGTACAAGGGGGAGGGGGTGAAAAGCGAGGAAGCACTGTGCTGTAATCATTAGCAGACGTTTTA
Organism: Corythucha ciliata; assembly: GCA_038030265.1. Lineage (NCBI taxonomy): Eukaryota > Metazoa > Arthropoda > Insecta > Hemiptera > Tingidae > Corythucha > Corythucha ciliata. The sequence goes on from CM075941.1 coordinate 45,914,033, forward strand.
TGCTTTTGTTCAGTGCAGAATTCGTAAAATGAATCGATTGTCTTCTCGATCCAAAAAAATTATGAGCTTGGCTCTCCGTGAGCAGGTCGTCCATGAACAACCGAACGAAACTAATTCTCACCAACCTACCGATAATTTCAATAATTGTCGTAATTCTTTCACCGACTGTGATATTCAAACCCCTGGTTGTGACTTTATTTTAACGGAACATGATTCAGTTTCTGGCTGCACTATTGCATCAATCAACAATGATACGGCTAAGTCAATTCCAGACATATTAGATTTAGATTTAGATGATCTTGATAGTGACGTGAATATTATGATTACTGGCTGTGACAATACTGGAATTAACCTAACAATGACTGAATTAGAATTAAGCACCACCCAAAATGACTTTAATGTAACCGACTGTGATAATTTCGTGGTCTTGGACTCATTGTCAGAGTTGACTTTCGTAGACGTCGACAATGTAGGAACGGGTGATATTACTATGCTCCAAGAAAATTTCGAGACCTTCCCAGGACCTCCAAGCCCGCCACTGGGACACCCTGCCGTGAACATGATGGAACCAGCAGCAACACGCAAATCGAGGGGCACGAGGAAAATATGAGCACTTCAACTGAAGAAAAAAGGATTATGGCTAAAAATAACACCAAAAAAGTCAATCAGGAGCTAAGAATGAAGGTGAAGGGAAAGCCTTATTTATAATATAGACGACCCCGGAATCAGAGCCTGACCTTCCTAGACTCAAGTCGACCAGCGATGTTAGGACCATCTTTTTTTTTTTTTTTTTTTTTTTTTTTTTTAAACAACACCCATGGGTAGGAGGGTTGCCCCCCCGGCACGGAATCCTAGGTGGATTATTGTGCCCCCCCTGGGTCTGTGGATCTAGTCCAGGATCCCCTTCCCTCTGACGAGGTTTAGGAGGTCCTCGGCTAGAGTTTCGCCGGTAGGAGCACCCTCGAGTAGGTCAGCCCCGAAGATGCTAAGCCGGCGGCCCGCGAGCACCTCACATTCGAACACGATGTGATGGGCGGTCTCGTCTTCTTCCCCACACAGTCTGCACACCGGGGACTCCGTGATTACCCCGATGCGGTGTAGATGATAACGGAGCTGGCAGAATCCCGTGATAAGGCCTACCACCGTTCTAAGGTTTCTCCGGCTAAGTCGGAGCAGTTTGCTCGTAAGCCTCCTGCACGGTCCTTCGACCATGCGCTTACTCTGCTGATGTCCCTCCAGTCTCTGCCAGCGAATAGCCGCCTGGGCATTAACCCACTTGGCTATCGCCATCCTGAAGGTTGATGGCGGGACGCCGAGCGCCGGCTCGGGGCCAGTGAAGTCTCCATTCGAGCCCTCTCTGGCCAAGGAGTCCGCCTGCTCGTTCCCGTAGATACCCTTGTGCCCCGGTACCCATTCAAGGCTTACCTTGTTATCCTGGGCCAGCAGACTAAGGCTTTGGCGGCAGTCCCATACAAGCCCGGAGCTCGCTATCGGAGCCGTTAGTGCCTTAATGGCAGCCTGGCTATCCGTGAGGATACGTATATGGGCATTTTGCACGTCCCTACGTATATTCTCAGCAGCACAGGCCTTGATTGCGTAGACTTCGGCTTGGAATACCGAGGTGTATACCCCCAGAGGTGTAGACAGCCTCCATTCGGGTTCCACCCCGTACACCTCCGCACCAGTCCCTATTCGTTTTAGAGCCGTCTGTAAACCACAATCGCTCCTTGTGATTTCTTTTCACTGCCTGCCCCTCACCGTACCCAAGGCGGACGGAGAAGGGACAGCGTTCACCGAGGGTTTTGGGCATGATGTCCGGCATCATGCCCAGCACTGGGTCCCGAACCGTGTCCAGGATCCCAGTGTGGGTCCTCCTAGAATTAAGGCCCCCACCCCTCCATAAACCACCCCATTTATGCCTTAGGGCCGACATTGCCGCCGCCCCCTTGATGAAGATGTCAATGGGAGGGAGTCCCGTCAGTATCTCCATCGTTGCAGTAGGAGTGGAGTGCATAGCCCCAGTGACCATTAGGCACGCCAGTCTCTGAACACTAGTGAGGGTATTTCTGGCCCCCACTTGTTCCGCTTATGTACCCCACTCCGCGATTGCTTCTTCAGCATCGCCTTACTCGGAGTAGGGTGGGGTTTCCGTGCCCGACCTGCCACCTTCAGGACTCTTTATTTATTTATTTATTTACGTAAACACGGGACAAGCCCAATTAAGTGTACAACGATCGGACAAAACAGAGAGAGAAAAAAAGAAAAATGTACTTATGCTCGGTTAAATAAGGCAGGTCATATATTCGAGTATGAATTTAAATAAAAGTCCTTCAGGATTTTCTTCACAGTTTCAAGAGGTAAAGATAGAAGGTCAAAACCAAGTGAAGTTCCAAACAGATTGGCAGTTCGAGGAAGCCTGGAGAATGGTCGGTGGCGCATGTAGTTCGTGGAAGAGAAGGGAACGGCAAATGGTTCAGACGAGCGGGAAGCGAGGCGAGGTACATTGAGGCCAAATTGTGCGAGAAGGGAAGGAGCGTCGATTCGGCCAGAAAAAAGTCCATGAAGGAAACTGATATCAGCGATAGATCGTCGGTCAGCTGGTCGCAAGAGGTGGAACTGGGAACTCAAAGCGTCGTAGTTGATGTTTTCCCGTGGGATGCCCAGCTTATAACCCAGGTACCGCAGGAATGCTCGGTGAACACGGTCAAGCTGGTCGATGTAGCAACTGTAATAAGGGCTCCAGACAACTGACGCATACTCCAGGCGAGGTGTGACAAGAGAGCGATAGAGTGTGAACAGCGCAGGGATATGGGAAAACTCTTGCGTGTTGCGCTTCAGGAATCCCAGAGCTCATCCCCCTCTGGTCCGACACTATCACCTCTCTCCCCCGCCTTGCTAGTAGATGGCCTAGCGTATGAGGGAGCTACCTGCGTTGACTGCCCGGATTCCGTGGCGCCAACTGTTGTTCCCACAGACAGCACTTCCTGCCGCGGTGCGGGGGTGGTACCCCGCACAGCAGCGGCTACCTGATCCACCTCCGTCGGCTGCTGCCGGGCGCCAGAGGATGATCCTTCCCCCTTCCGAGCCTTAGGCCGGATGGTCCCCTTGCCGAACCTGATGTGGACTACATTATTCCTTTCCAGGATCTTCGCCGACTCTTCATCGATGAGCAGGGTCGTCATCAAAGCCGGCGTGCCTTGAGGCACACTCCTGGACAGTTCCTTCCACTGTCCCACATTTAACCCCCGATTTTGGCGCACGAGGAACTGAAGGACTTGCTCGTTCCCCAGATCCGCGCACTTCGGGAGAAATGAACCGCCACCCTGGGCTTGGGCAGGTCACTCCCCTCAACCACCTTCAACCTTGCCCCCTCCCAGGGTACAATACTTTCAACGAGCGACTTTATCCAAACAGCCGTCCCGTCGTCCTCGCAGGTGATGGATAGCCATCCCCTCCTTCGTACCAGACCATCAAACTGGGGCACTCCGAACCAGCCTCAAAAAGCGTCGCCTATGATCCCTGTTCAGGCCAGAGACGTACTTGTCGAAATCAGCGATCTCCTGGTCTCCAGGCGCCGCTGTTGCGGGATCGACGGATTCGGATATCGTTCCCTGACCCGCTTGTAATTCGGGTACGCCGGATACCGGCAAACCCGAGAGGGAGACTACTCCCTCAGCGACACCACCGGAGGTTCCGGGCTCAACCACCTCCATTGAGGTGGTCTCCCCCGTCATCTCCGCGGTGCCGGGCTGAGCAGGCTGAGGGCTACTGAGAAGCTCGTCCTCAACCTGCTCCAGGGTTTTAAACCCCGGGTTTGACAAAGTAGTTCGATCGCGATCCATAAACAGTCCCACGAGCAGCTAGGGAAATAAAAGTCACCCACGGCAGAGCCCCGCATGCCGTGGGAAGGCTCAATACTCAGGGAGGTCGCCTGGTATCCCTGAGGCTCCGTTAGATACACAGCTCACCCTGTGTCACGCACACTTCGGCACGGATCGCATAACGCCTTGGGTTGGTAACAAGTTCTTTTAAGACCGTGCCCTCGCCACTACACGGCCCATACCCCTCCTCCATTTGTTAGGAGAATTCTCCGTAACAGGGCCGCCAACCGTGCCGTGGATACCGCAGCGGTACTATTTGGACTAAAATTTAAATTTTAGACCTGAGACTGTAAACTGCGGTAATTTAGCCCTTGAAACTGCACCCTTCAATCTTCGAGACGAATGTTTAATAGTTTAAGGAACTCATACTAGCCCCTAAACTAATAAGTTACAGTCATCGTGACAAGAGCGTAGCCCAACATTTGGTCTTAAAGGTATAGCACGGGGACTGAATGGACTAGCGATTCTCAAACAGAGTGCTAAAGACGGTTTGAGCCAGCCAAAACCCGCCATGAGAGCAACTGCCTGAGAATATGGTTCTACATATTTATATAAGCGAGAAAAATCCGGGGAAATTGGCGTTTTAGCGAGCCAGAATCACGAATGTGGTTTATAGCTATAAGCCACATCATTGTAACTTTTATGGAAGAGGCAATCCCGTGAAGCATGCCAAGCCGAAACCCACAGAATTGGGTACTTGGCGAGCTCACGAAAATGATTTTTTGATGTTTCAGAGTCAGGCGTGTGTTTTACTGGAAGTCCGCGTGGAAGCGCGCAGAGAGATAACCCGATTGTGTTGTTACGACTGTCCAGAAGAAGTCAGAGGAAGAGGCTCGACGCACACGGACGTCACTGAGTCGCTCCCGACTCGATAAAATCGGCCGAAAACAACGATAACGACATCGCAAAACGCTCGTTGTTGCCTTATAATAAAGGTTACTGACGCCCTTTTGGGTGAGTTTGGGTGCGCCGGCCCGGCGCATTCCGCATTCAACCCCTCCCCGTGATACTCACCCCGCCCGCATGTGTGGCCAAAAGGTGGCCCGCTGAGCCTTTCACAATGGCCTGCCCCTGACCTGCAGAGGTAAATTATCATTTTTAATGCTAGATTTTGGCGCCCCTCAGATTTTTGTGCAAATGGAAAACGCTACAATTCACGCCTCCTCGTCTCGGCTAAAATTGAGAAGGCGCACCATGTGCTGTTACTGGGGCGAGTAAGCGGATTAAAGCTTGGAAAGCGCTAATATTCGTGATGCCCGCTTAATCCAGAACAAAATTGAAAATATAACGCTTATTTGGGGCTGAAATTGAGATGAATGGCTATGATTCACGACTGAAATTATTGAGAAAATTCTCTGATTCACAGACAGAAGTAAGCAAACTTATTTCTGGTTTAAAATTACGAAACACGCTAATTCACGGATAAAATAGTGAGAAATCAAAAATTCAACAAATGGTTTGAAAAAACCGTTCATTCGTTCCTAAAATTATGAAAACATAAATTCTCTGCTTGCTCAGAACGCAAGTTCATGGCTCAATCTGAGAAAAAATTGACACCTACTTCATAGCTAAACGTGAAAAAAAGCTAATTAGCGGGGGGAAATTAAGAAAAAGTGCTAATTCACGAATAAAATTGGGGAAAATCGCTCATTAGCGGCTAAAATCATGAAGTGGACGAAATCGCTAATTCTCAGAAAATCGATAATTCCCCGATAAAATTGAGAAGCGCGGACGTGTGGAAAAAACGCTGGAAGTGGACGAAATCGCTATAATCCACGGATAAATAAGGAAATTAATGAAAATTCACGCCAAAAATCCAGAAAAATGTCAATTTATGGGGTTAAATTGAAAATATTTGCTAGTTCACAGAAATCAATTGAGTGATTGGTAAGTCGCGGTTTTCGGAGGCGACATCGAGGCTAAAATTAGAAAATATAGCGTTAATTCACGGGTAAAATCGCTCATATTAGCGGCTAAAATTAGGAAAAACGCGAATTCTCGCAAAAAAAAAAAACTAATTCGCGGCTAAAATGGAGACAAATGCTAATTCACCGATGACATTGAGAAGAAGTGCGGTGACGTGTCGAAAAAAACGCTAATTCGCGGCTCCTGAAGGCAACTTCAGGAGGGCGTTGGTAAAAGATTCGCCCGGGGGCGCCAAATGTATATTGCCGGCACTGCGATGAGCTGTCCCTGGACACATTTTTATGCAAATGGAAAACGTTATTATACTGTGGTAAACTAACATGTTGAAGTTATTAAACAGGCCCCAGTAGTGTTTTTTTTTTTCACTGGTGTTAGAATAAGAGCAAATAATTTGCCGGAACAGAAACCCCCAGGAATTGGAGACACAAACGCGACAATCGGTCGGGCATCGACGAATCCCACAAAAGTTGAACGACGGTGGAAAAAGGAGATTTGCCTAAAAAATTGACCCGAAAATGAAGGAAAGGCGGGGAAATTCTTATTGAAAATACCGCGCGCCTGGTTCTTCTCTTGTCAGTCACATTTGTTCGATGAATTCAATTCAGTCACCTTTGAGTGCCTTGACAGCTGAATTTCACACACACACACACACAAAAAAAACAATTCGTTTCTACCCCCCCCCCCATTCACCTCCCGCCTCAACATAACTCAGGCAAAAGCGTTTAGGCTTATATTAAACTTGAAAATGCCTCTTAAAGCTCACCCTCCCAGTTTCATCAAGGCATCACTATAAGATTTTACATTCAGATTTCTCAGCAATTAGACGACGAGCGAAGGCTCGAAGCAGACGTGTTAATTAAATCCCATTCCCCCCTCCCTCACCTCCACCACCATCGTCCATTGTGACACCTCCTGCCGAATTTATTTGTTTTTGCCTCCATACCCCCCACCACCACCACCCATTCCCACCACCTCAACAGGGCTTTTTGCTAAAAGTCAAGAAAGGAAGCAATTGAAATGATAAAGTATGTGTTGAAGGGAAGAGTCATTAGAGTGGGGTTGGCGTAGGCCCAAAACTCTTCGGTAGTGGTGAATACTGAAGGAGAAGGGGTGAAGGGGGGGTTGAGCTTCTCTCATCTTGTTACTTTTTATTTATGTCGTGTTCTTGTCTGAAAAATAACTGACACTGACGCTCTTCTGGAAGGAGAGGGCGGACTCGCACTCTGGTGTGAGAGGCGAAATGAGTTTTCCTACCCCCGGGGGCTCGGAAAAAGCTTCGCTAATAATTTTCGGAGTGAAGCGAGCAAATGCCACGCTCGTACATCAGCAACGTTTTTTAAGCTTTTTTTGCCGCCGCCCCCCCCCCTCACCAACATCTACCACTCGTGTGTTTGGGGTTTTTAGGAGGTTGTGGGCGGGGGGAGAGAAAAATGGAAGGAAAATATCAGCAAAGACATGTTAAAAAGAGGAGGGGAAACAAGCTTTCCGCGCTTTTATTTGTTAGCTCAGTCATGCGATTTTCAGTTCCTCTTTTGCTTTTGTTATTTTAACCAGCAAAATTATGTATGAAAATGCTACAGGAACCTTTTTTTTTATGACTATTTTTTTGCCCTGTTCAGTCCATCACTCGGGTATCTACGGCAGGCATCGCTTGAAATGAAAGAATAGCAACCCTTTATTATAGAATGAAATGATTTACGATATCACTCACGGGAAATCTTCCACTGCATTTTCGCATCTGCTAAATGACGCAGATAAAAAAATAAACTGCTTCAACTGCATGTTAATTGAGCAGAATCCGTTGTAAAACAGTTTGCGGTTCGATAAACAGGCCGAAGAACATTTTAGCTCGTTATAATCTTCGCGTATCACCCCCCCCCCTTCATACATGCAACCCCTGAGCGGTGCCAAACTTAGTTTCACCCAAATATTTATTAAATAACGGAAGAGGTGAACTTAAACGACGAGTACACGCGGGGGGGAGGGTTTAAGGGCTTTGAAAAGATGGGAGGGGAGGAGGAGATCTATACATAAGTTAGTGCTCTTGTTCTGTGCGTTAGGGCTCAACCTTCATTAACATATGAGCATCCAACGGATGAAGTTAACGAGGGAACCTTTAGCTCTATACTTCCTCCTAGACCCCATCCACTCCCCCGCCACTCCAACCGACCCTCCACAACCACACCAAGATACTGATGCTTCTGCCGTCCCCCCCCCTCCCTCGAGGTAGAAAACGTTCGGTGGAGTAGTTTGCCTTCACTTACAATACATCAACTCCCTACCGCTAACACTTGGCAAGATCACGTTCATTTGTCTATTTAATTAAGAACAATTTATCTCGAAAGAACATTATTGAGCGAGTTACAAAGGAGATTCTTCAGGCAGATCACGACTAATAACAATGCATGGTTCAACTTTTCTGAGAAAGATATTGCAAACGACGTTTTTCTGTCTATCAAAAGACAATCTTTTTTTTTAAAAAAGCCCCGCTTCATCCTTTTTCCGTTTACCCGGTAAACTGTTTGAACAAATGGAAACACATTGTGCGGCGTTCGTTATTGGGCCGATATTAAAAAACTTGCTGTAGGTTGGAAAAGAAAGGGAAAAAAAAGGGCTTGGAAAAGTCATGTCTCCCCCTCACCTCCTCATCACATCAATCCGTAGCGTTACCGCCGCCAGCGAGAATAAGACCTAGCCCCTGTGTAAAGTATCAACCTCTGGCGTTGAATGAAAATGAGGGTGAATGATGCATGCTATCAAAATGAGGGAGAAAAGGGAGCTAGCTGTGTGACGTGATACGAATGACAGTCATCATTTGACATTGGGTGCAGTGGATGTGAATCGAAGCTTTCTGTTTGTAATCGTATATTCCGTTACAGTACATTAAAGCTGAAGTTCTTCCTTATTGCATAACGCTTCAAAAGGGGTTTTCGTGGTAGTTCCATACCAAAACTGTGGATGAAGTGGTTTTTGTTCTGGTTTCTTCATGCGGTGGAACCTCGTCGCTGACCCGCCGCGCCGTGCCCCTGTCTACGCGGCGGAAATACGCGGGGCCCCTTAAAACGGGTCAATTTAAATTGAACAAAAACACCGGTAACGTTTCAGAAAGAGGCAACTCAGCGAAATTGTGTTTTGCATCAAACCAAAACACGCAAAATTCGAGATTTTTGTGTGACGACGATGGTTTGTTAGCGCGCAAAATCCGCAAAATTGTCGTTTTGGTGCGCAACATCCGAATGAGGCAACAGCACGAAACTAGATTGCCAGCCACATAAATCTGTGTTGTTGTTGTTCTTTTTTCCAAGCTAGACGCTTCAAAATGGTTTTCGTCCTCCAATTTCGTCTTCCAAGTATTTTAAACTTGGAACCTTAAATAAAAATTCAATTAAACGGAATTCCGTTATTTCCTAACCCAATTTTGCGGATTTTCACGCTTTTAAAAACCAAATTTTGTGGGAGTTTCGCAGGTGAATTAGCTAATTCGAAAAATTAATTCAACTCATTCAAAAACCGAATTCCCAAATTCGGCTTTATTACGCAAAACTCAAATTTCGTCATTTTGGTCCTTAGAAATCCTTAGTTTTGCGGATTTTCGCTCTTTCAAACCACAATTTAGCGGATTTCGCTCGAACATTCCGTCTCAAGCGTCCTACTTTTGTCTTTCTTTTTCGTTCCAGGCGTCCTCGTAAACTATTTTTACATGCGTCGGGTTCAAATCAATACCTCGTAAGTCGAAAATTCCAGATTTTTCAATTTTTGACGCATTCTGCAGCTTAGAGGACCACGCACGCTGCCTAGGAGTATCGGAGATGAAATGTATCCAGAAATAATCTTATAGTGTGATTCAATTCGAGAACTCGTATCTCGATTCCCTGGTAAACAAGAGAAAATGCCTCGTATCTTACAAGATTTCTATCTGGGACCAATGGAGACGAACGACTTCTCTTTTACTTCACGGAAAAGGTGGGTTTTTACAATTATCGGTTTTTATTCTCTTATTTCATTCATTAGAGAAATAATTCATGTTGAGATTTACTATCAGAGGTTTGATATTCAATGAAAAACAATCCGTTATTATAGGAATCGAGTTATTGTTGGATGTGTGTGCTTTTTTGACATGTGACGGGGAGATTTGTTTTTTTAGACCTACGGATGCCTTGAAAATGGGGTGCATTTACCCCGAAACTAGTCGGCATATTTAAATAGAATAAAAGAATGTTTTTACTCAAATAAATAATCAATTACCTAAAGGTGAAGACTCTTCTCGACGTAGTACAACTTTGAAGTACACAATAAAAATGGAGGACGTCCCGGTACCCAGTGTGCAAAAAAATGTTTTTGTGTCAACATTTGGGCTCAAAGAATGACAGGTTCTGAATTTGGTGAAAAATTCGAAACATGGGGCTCTGTACTACAAAACGAAGTTGATGGTACATAATTTCACCGTGTTTGACCAGACGACAAAGCACTGTATGTGCTATTGGTTTGACGAAACCAGCGCCGACCTACAGGCGTCAACTTTCGCGTCCATGATAGTCGACTTCATCAAACGATACACATCTGACGGGAAGCCAATTATAATAGGTTGGTGATATATGCAGGTACAGTACCTACACGTTGAACGCTATGTGCAGGTATGGCACCTTCCTGTAAAACTCGGCTGGTGCGGCTTCCGCGTTTACGCTATTTGCCGGTTGGTACAACACTATTTGCAGGTGAACAAGAATTTTCGACGTTTTAATCAAATAACCCCCCCCCCCCCCGCCACCCAATAATTGAACTAGGTATTTCGGTGTAATGTAGATTTTTGGTGAAACGTGAAGGCCGCTCAAAGAACTTTAAGCACGGAAAAAGAAGCAAGAGAAGATAATCACTGATCTTTCTTATGTAAAAGTGATTTATTCTTTACTTTAGGGCAGAAGGCTAAAATAACGAAGCCGGTATATGGAATTAGGAAATAAAGCATTCACAGTTTCAGTAACATTGACTTGGAAATATACAAGTGTAAGAGTATAAGTGTAAGTATAAAAGTTGTTTTAAAAAGAAAAATTACGTTCAGTCATTTAAACATTATTCTAGTGAACATGTATTACCTAAAGCATTAATTCACTGATCGGTCTTGTGCTTTTCTTTTCGGTGGACGCTTTCTAGTGGAATCCAAGGCAGTTCTCTTGAAAAGGCAGAGCTGTTTTTGAACCTTTGGTCGACCTCGAGCTTTCAGTTTTTTCTTGAACTTGAGCTGATCAACGCGTTGATTTCCTGAAAAAGCAGGCTCATTATTTCCCATGAGATGGCGATCTCCGGATAATTGGCACTGAGTATCGGATGGTTGGTCATGAGGTTCGTCGACTTGAGTAGCCTTTTCGACAGATTTTCCGAAGCTAGGCGGAAACAAAGTGTGGCACCGAATTTCTGAACCGTCTCGTATTTTTACTTCAACTCCTTTAAGCACGTTTTGAATTGTTGGGTTCCATAGTACGACGTCAAACTGGCGATGCTTAACACGACTGGTAGCATCAAGTTGTATTTTTGACGTTGACTTAAAGTCGAGGTGCTTAGTGCAGTCGCATCTTGTGTAGCTAAGTCGTCTTCTGATTCAAATTCATGAACAGAGCAATCTTCGCAAATGTCTTCGTCGACAGACCTGTCCACCACTTCAAAAATCACGCTCTTCATGACGCCCTCTAAGTTGTGGTATCGATTGTGAAAGAGTGTCAAATCCAACACTGATGGCAATGATTCACGTTCTCTTTTAAACAAAATGTGTCGGCAAGGGGCTTGGTTATTGCAATAAAACGTGCAAGTGCATGTCGTCAGTGAAGATTTATACAAAAATGTTTCCTCTTCGTACTTTTCTTGCACTCCTTCCTCCTCAATCGACAGGTAATTTCTTCTCGCTTGAAGGGCCTTCAAACTCCGATGAAAGAGGATACAGCCTCGATCATTTAACCTTCGGGAAGCTTGATCGTTGAGTTTCTTGATAACGTCGTCCGCGTCGAAAATGTTGAGAGATTTGAGATGAGCGTCGGACGTAGACTCTATGATTCTTTGATCACAGAAAGAAATTAGGTGCATGATGCTTTCGTCAATATTTGGTAGAGAATGGAATCGTGCTTTTCAAACTGGCCTTCAATGTCCAGAAAGACCTTTCAATTCTGTTGTTCGTGTTGTCCCCCAAAGTTGGAAGATTCTTCCTGAAGCATATGTGACCCACATATCTTGACAGCTGTCCCAGTTGTCCAGGTATTGTTTCTTGAGGGATACGTGTTGTTTGTTTACTCTCACTTGAACGTTGTCTACCATGGGAAGAAAATTTGTTTTATTTTCTTCATAACTTTCTGGTGAACGCGAATACACAATTTTCTTGAACTATGACATAATGTCATTTTTTTTTTCAACCAAAACTGGCGCCGAAGCCACGAGGTTCTTCACGTATTTTATCACGTGAAATCTACAAAGGAGAGTTCTAGCGTCCTTAAAGATTTCTTTCAACACAGAAATTTCGTTAAAATCTTTATCGACGATAAAAATTGAAGGGGAAACCTTGCATTACGACTTGAAAAACCGGAAAACTGCACGTAGATTTCGACTTGTTTCTACAGAAATGAAACCAAGCATGCAATACTCGCTTCGATTTGTGGTAAAATTTAGGTAACAAACCCCGCATACCTTGTATTTTGACGAGTCGAAATTGAAGGACGTGTTAATCTGAATTACTGGTGAGGAAGACAAGAGAAATAATTTTTTCATGTCGTTGGTACATATGCATAGAACCGAGACGTCTCCTTCTTCATCCAGCTCATGAAAAACGGTTCCTACATTCTCCTCAATTGTCTCAAGAAAACTTGCGAACTGCGAGTCGTTGGCTGAGTCGGGGCATAACTTTTGCAGTAAATTACGAATTTTCCGAGCTGAGAGAGTCTTGTCGAATTTGTCCTTCGTGACTCTTTTAATTTGACTGACTTTACAGTTGACATTGTGAAGATCGGCCAATACTTCCTTCTCTTGGTGGTTGAGAGACACTGTAGCAGATGTGAAGGCAGCTGTATTAATTTCGTGATTGTGTTCCAAATTCATTTTCGTTATTTTTATTCGAGTTGAGTTGGCTGGTTTGTAGCAGGTTATTTTAGCTTGACATCCTATGTAATTATAATGAAGCCTCGAACGTTTACCGGTGCTGTTAGAAGGTCTTTTATATCCAGGCTTGCACAAAATCGTCACTTGCCGACTATTATTGTTTGTCACAATTAGGAGTTGATAGTTAGCCTCATAAAACGAACGAAAACCCCGTAAAAAAATCTTCGTAATGTTATGTTTCTGACGCGGTTCGAACAGCCGAAAAGAAATATTTTATTATTCTATTACAACGTACATCTTCAAGCCAAAAAAAGTATCGCTTATGACAAGACGAACGAAAACAAGTCAAGTCCCGCTAAGCAAGTAACCTCCCGCTTATAACATCATACATATATATATCACTCCTCCCCAGCTTATATAAAAGGATAACACCAATACTTTAAACAAATTATGATGATAATAATAATAACAAAATGACATAGCAATTAAGGCGACAAAAATGGAAAATCGAAATCAACTTGAAAAATCGGAAACAAGAAAAGAAAACAAAGTTTGAAATACATGAAATAAGGATTCACCAATCGGCGAAGTAAGACGACAATGAGGCTGCAACGTGAATAAAAAGAACAAAGTTAAGATACAAGGCTAATTAAGAAATCACAAATTCAGGCGAGAAGGGGGTTTGACAGTTCTGCGGAGACTGGATTCCCGGGAAACAGACGGTGGAGAAGGTAAAGGCGGAGAATTTATGGAACTGGAACTGTCGGGGGAAGACAAATCATTGGGAACGCGGCACTTTCTGAGTTGATTAGTGTGGACTAATAGGGGGTGACTTTGGTGTGCAACTTCGACTCGGTACGTCACTGTACCCTCAACAGAAATAATTTTACCGTTGTAATAATTTTGAGGCCCACCTCTGTAACTCTTGACAATAACAATTTCACCGATTTTGTATCGGGGAATCCTATTGACATCACGGGACGGCTGCTGGTGGGAATAATTCGACGGCTTGGAATCCGGGGCAGACAGGGCAGACAAAAACGTTCTGGGTTCGTGATTTAAAACTACGGATGCAGGAGTTTTAGCAGTCGTAACACACGGAGTGTTCCTGTAGGAGAAAAGAAAATTTTGCAACCTGGTCGAGAATGGTGGATCAATGCCAGCGTGCCGTGAAAGACCTGATTTCTTGAAACAAGTTTTAAGGGTTTGCACTGCTCTTTCCGCAATTCCATTTGAGGTCGGGTGATAGGGAGGGCTTTTGGATACTTTAATGTCAAAGTCTGCACAGAACTTCAAAAACTCTGAGGATCCAAACGGAGGACCATTATCAGTAACAATCTCGAAAGGTATCCCAAAGCGAGCTATGAACCCTAATAAACAATCGATTACTTTAGAAGCGGAAGTGGTGGTCATGGCCCAAGCTTCTATCCACTTTGAGAAGTCGTCAACAAGGACTAAAACGTTATGACCTTCGACATGGAGAAAATCCATGTGGACACGTTCCCATGCTTTAACTGTTTTGGGCCACGGGAGAAGATATCGCTTTTCTGACAGCTTCGGAAGGCACTCTTGACACGACGTGCACGACTGGGCGTTTTCAACAATATCTTGGTCAATTCCTGGCCACCACACGACACAAATGGCGCCTCGCTAGGTCGCCGTGTGACCTAGCGAGTAACTTCATCCGCACGATCCCAATGTGACCCTCGTGAAGCAATCGTAGAAAATATGACCGAAGGGCAACCGGTATGATTAATCGATTTCCCCAATAAATACAATCATTACTGATGGAAAGCTCAAACCTTATTCGAAAATATGGCTCCAAACCTGTTTCGCAGCTGTCAGTCCAGCCATCTTTTGTAAGACTGCGAACTCTACTGAGGGTAATATCATCATTGACGTGCGAAACAAAATCGAGCTTTCTGAGTGGAGCTACTACATTCAACGCCAGAACTTCATCATCTGTTGGACCAGGAAGCGGAAAACGGGACAACATATCGGCCGCCTGAACAGTCTTTCGGTATACGACGTCGTAGGTATACGCTGAAAGCAAAACGGACCACCGTTGAAGACGAGACGCAGCTAATGTAGGTATGCCGTGTTTCGGACCAAATATTCGGCGAAGAACTTGAGCGTCTGTGATAATTGTGAACTTTTGACCATACAGGTATTTGTGAAATTTCCTGACGGCAAATACCACAGCTAAGGCTTCGCGTTCAACCTGTGCGTAATTTTGTTCGGCAGTGTTTAACGTAGCAGAGGCAAACAAGATGGGCTTTTCTTGTCCATCGATAACGTGACTTAAAATAGCGCCCACGCCATAAGGTGACGCATCTGTCGTGACTCGAAGGGGGAGGTGAGGTTAAAAATGCGTAAGTAACGAGCTCTGTTGAATAAGCTCTTTGATTTTCTTAAACGCACTGTCACATTTTTCGGTCCATGAAAAATGACAATTTTTTTTAACAGTTCGTATAGGGGCTTTAAAATTGAAGCTACGGACGGGAAAAATGTATTATAGTAATTAACCATACCTAAGAAGGAGCGAAGCTGCCTTATATTTTGTGGTGGAGAACAACGAAGAATGGGGTCCAATTTTTCGGGTATCGGTCTAATGCCTTCCGCACTAACCCTAAAGCCGAGATAATCTACACTCTTCTCAAAAAAATGGCACTTATCTAGGTTGACTTTAACTCCATGCTCTTTTAAACGAGAAAGAACAATTGCGGTTTTCCTCTCACAGTCCTTGTCATCAACGCCCCCTATAATTATATCATCAATGTAACATCCAACGCCATCAATACCCACCAAAATTGAATCGAAAACCGATTGGAAACAACCGGGAGCAGAAGAAACGCCGTATGGCAAACGGTGTACTTTGTATAAGCCGAAAATCGTGTTGACCGTCATGATGTCTTTACACTCTTCAGTGAGTTCGAGTTGCATGAAGGCCCTCGTAAGGTCAAGGGTTACAAAGGACTGGAAATCAGAAAGTTTTACCAAAATATCCTCCGGAGGGTAAAGATCTGTTTTGATGTTTGGATTGACAGTGTTTTTATAGTCAATGCACAGACGAAGTTCTCCCGACTTCTTTGGGACAACAACAAGGGGACTGGCTCACTGTGAGTGACGGATTGGTTCAAATAACCCGTCCTCTACCAACTTGTCGAGTTCGCATTTCACCCGATCACGGATTTTATAAGGGACATCATACGCCTTACGAAAGACTGGGGTGGCGTCGTCTTTCAAAACAATCGACGCTTTATAGTTGATAATTTTTGTACTTTTATCACCATCAAAGACAGAAGGGAATCGAGAAATCAGGGAGGAAGAAAAATCCAGAGAATTGATATTCAACTAGGATCTCCAGGTTGGGTGGAGGGAATCCAGCCAGTCGCGCCCTAAAAGAGGATGCCTGAGACTATTGTCACAGACAACAAACGGCAAATCTACGGCCTTGGAGCTAGTTTTAATGTGAACAACAATTTTACCGATAACAGATAACTCTTTTCCAGAGGCAGAAATCAGTCGAAGAGGGCTTGTGATTAAGGGCAGGTGAGGGAACAAACGCTTGTAGTCCTCTAACGATAGAACTGACACAGCAGCACCGCTGTCGACTTCACATTGGATTCTAAGGTTTTCTACAGCTAAACTTACTAACATAGAAGAACTTGGAGAACTCGGCGTACCTGGGTTTTGCGGTGAACGAGAGACGCCTTCTTGGACAAGGCGAACGTCGTTGGAGTCTTCTGTGGATTCGTTCTGGGCAACGGGTGGCTGATCATTGCTGGGCGAACAAGCCACGCCATGAACAGAGGACGGCTTCGTCTTGGGCCGACTCGGACAGCATCTCGCGATGTGACCGACTTTATTACAACTGTGGCACGTCCATCCACGAATCGGACACTTCTCCGGGGAATTTAGACGTCCACACCTCCAGCAAGAGGACGAAGTAGTACCCGAAGCCCCGCAAACAGGCGCAGCCCTGAGCGATTCAGACCGCACAGCCTCGATTCGAGTGGGGCGAAACGAAGTCATGTCTTTTTCGGCTAACTCCAGCTCTCGTGACAAAACGCAGGCTCGTTCAAAAGACAAATCTTTCTCCAGTAAGAGCTTCCGCTGTATCTGGGGCGATAGCAGACCACAAACAAAGCGGTCCCTCAAGGCTTCGTCCAGAAAGGATTTGAAACAACACGATGCGGACAATTTCTTGAGTTCAACAATATAATCATTAATCGACTCATGCTGAAGCTGATTTCGTTTATAAAAGCGGAAACGTTCGGCGATAACCAACTTTTTGGGTGAGAAATGGCTGGAAAGGGCAGAAATTAATTCCTCGAAAGACTTTGACGAAGGGGCTTCGGGTGACACCAAGTGTTTCAATATTTCGTAGGTTGCGGGGCCGATAACAGTGAGAAACAACGGTACTTTCTTTCTTTCCGGGATGCTGTTGACAACAAAAAACTGTTGAAGTCTCTCGCAGTAACTCGAGAAGTCTTCATCCGATGAATATTCACCGATCACCCCGATAAGAGAACTCATAATGCTTGCACTGGACCTCAAACACAACCCGAATTGTTTTACTCGTCGCCAATGTTATGTTTCTGACGCGGTTCGAACAGCCGAAAAGAAATATTTTATTATTCTATTACAACGTACATCTTCAAGCCAAAAAAAGTATCGCTTATGACAAGACGAACGAAAACAAGTCAAGTCCCGCTAAGCAAGTAACCTCCCGCTTATAACATCATATATATATATATATATCACGTAATTAGGGAAAACTTCTCCCAACGCAATACTCTTAACTTCTTCCATGTCCACAACGCAACTGGAAGAGCAACTGGGACTGGCAGAGTGTATGGGTCAAGCGTCGAGCTTCTCTTTCATTCAGCTTCAGATAAGTTTCGGAGGGTTGTTTGGGATTTTTTTCGGTGCTTCTGCAGAAAATAAGAAGAAGAAACGAAGAGAGCTACCCCTCCTTGGTTCACGTCACGTGGTGCGTCGAAGGGTAACTCCGTAACTCACTTTACATCACTCTTTCCACTACCGAATATCTGAGTAAGAGCGGTGGGAGGGACGTTTAACACGGAATGGAAAGAACGCAAAGAGTTTTGAGTCTTGCTTCTACTGCTGGTGTAACAAAATCTCCTGCTGTGCATTTATTTTTTTCATAATTACGACCGCCTCCCCACTCCATCACTCACACAAAAACCGCTCCCAACCAACCCGCAGCATTATGACCAAATACATATTATCTTTCTGACTAAAAAAAACCTCTAGTAAGGTCACAATTAACAGGTTTCCCGATAGACACCACGCACATAACTATTTTCCACTCCCCTCTCCACCATAACTCCTCTCCAGACTGTCGATAACGACTCAAATTAAATGTAATTTGTAGTAGGTATACACTAAACGTTCCTTCCAAGTTTGGAGACAATCCCAGCAATCTGTCAATTGTTGTGGCAAAAACTAAACTAGCTCCTTCAAAAAGGAAAGTGACGCTACCGCGACTAGAATTACTTGCTGCGTGTCTCTTGGCTAAAGTAATGAGAACAACTTTGGAATCTCTAAGTTGCCGGTTAAAAATCGAAGACTGCTTCTGTTGGACAGACTCCACAGTAGCTTTGCATTGGATTAAATCGTCGCCTCATCGCTGGCAAACCTTCGTAGCGAATCGGATCGACCATATTCAACAGAACACGGAAATCGGATGGTGGAGGCACGTACGATCAGGAGAAAACCCTGCGGATTTGGCTTCTCGTGGGCTTCTACCTAGTCAACTTCAGGAAAACTTATTTTGGTTCAACGGTCCATCTTGGCTTAGACAACCACCGGAAGAGTGGCCAGAACTCCAATCCTTCGTGGATCAGTCAGATCTTCTGAAACCAGAAGAGAAGAAATCGGCGACATTTTCGTTAGTCAACGCCATTACAGATTTTCCGGATCTTTCCGCGAAATATTCGTCTCTACTGCGACTCAAAAGAGTGACAGCGTACTGCCTCCGCTTCTGTTCGCCTAAATCACGTCGCCCGACTGGGCTCTTGACGCCTCAAGAACTCGATAAAGCATCAAATATTTGGATTTCGTTCACTCAACGTAAATTTTTTGGGGACGACATAAAACGCCTTGAAGCAGACAAACCTTTGTCAAAATCACTGGCCCGTCTCAATCCTTTCTTAGGCCCTGTAGGTCATTTAAGAGTAGGCGGTCGGTTAAGGAAAAGTGGTTTGGGGAACGAACAAAAACACCCTATACTGTTACCAGGAAGGGCCCCCTTGACGAAATTAATAATAGAGTCTTACCATCGTGAATTTGGACACCTTGGCCAAATGGCACTTCAAACTCTTTTAGTTAGTCGCTTTTGGATTATCTCGGCGCGACAGATCATACGTTCTGTTATATTTAAATGCGTCTTTTGCTACAGAAATCGACCTCGTACAAATACGCCATTAATGGGTGACCTCCCTCAAGTTAGGATGGAGCAGGTGAGACCATTTAATAGCGTCGAAGTGGACTTCGCAGTGCCTCTTCTCATCAAGTCATCAAATTTACGCAGGGCTTCTAAGCTCAAAGCCTACGTGGCGGTGTTCGTGTGTATGTCCACTCGGGCTGCTCATTTAGAGGCAGTATCTGATTTGTCGACCGCCGCCTTTAGATCGCCTTTAGATAGCGGCTCTAGATCGCTTCACAGCCCGAAGAGGTCTGCCAAGA
This sequence comes from Corythucha ciliata, assembly GCA_038030265.1. NCBI lineage: Eukaryota > Metazoa > Arthropoda > Insecta > Hemiptera > Tingidae > Corythucha > Corythucha ciliata. The sequence continues at coordinate 45,933,631 of CM075941.1, forward strand.
AACATCCATTCAGATAATGGAACGAATTTCGTCGGCACCGACCGCGAACATAGACGGTTGATTAACAGCGCAGACGTCGTTGATAAATTAGCTGCTCGTGGTATTTCGTGGCATTTCTCCCCACCTCATGCCCCTCATTTTGGTGGACTATGGGAGGCGATGGTAAAATCGATGAAGACGCATTTAAAACGTTTGGCTGGAGACGCGACTCTCACTTTCGAAGAGTTGAGCACGATTCTCTCTCGAGTAGAGGCGTGCCTAAATTCTCGGCCGTTGACACCACTGAGCAACGATCCGAATGACCTCGAAGCACTTACGCCTGGACATTTTCTAATCTTTGAACCACCACTGGCACTTCCTTCACCCAACGTCGAGACTGCTTCCATTAATAGAATCAACCGTTGGCGTCTTGTACAGCAGATTATGCAATCTTTCTGGCGTCGATGGAGCCAGGAGTATCTGACGACACTGCAGAATCGACCAAAATGGGTACGGAATATACCCCCTCTCACTGTCGGCACTATGGTGCTCCTTAAAGAAGAAGGTCTTCCCTCCCTACAATGGAAACTTGGGAGAATAAGCCAAATTTATCCCGGAGACGACGGTCAGGTTCGAGTGGCAGACGTAAGAATACCCCAGACTGAAGGGAAAACTGTGGTCCTGCGCGAATTTAAGCGCCCCGCAGTAAAATTGATTCCTCTTCCCATAGATTAGTGTCCTGAAGTCACTAAGACTTCAGTGGGGGGCGGGATGTTTAGTATTTAAATATGTAAATCATAAACTTTGTAAATATATTTTTTTATAGATTTTAAGTATAAAGTTGGGACAATTTTAGTTTTATTTCTATTTGTAATTCCCTCCATTATAAGCGTCAGAACAGGGTCGCTACTATCGGGTGGTGGGAAAAAGTGCTACGTTAAGAAAACGTGAGTGTGGCCGTTTTTTGGACGATGAGGGGAGGTCGGGTACAGACCGTGCTATGGTTTCGAACGGGAACGGATTCATTAAGTTTTTGTCATCTTGAGTTTCGTGCGGGAGGATCTTATACGATTCGGAGCGATTACCTGAAGTCGAACAAAGCACACCGTTCTACGAAGGACAATAAAGAGAACGTGAGTTATCCGAAGTTTTATGTCATACGGTCTTAAAGTTATTAAAGTTTAAAGAAAAAGGGGAGACCAACTGTTCTGGCGCCCAGTCCACCTAAAGATTTTTTTTCTCTCCGTAAATAATAAATAAATTAAAGTTTACAAATTGAGACAAAGCTCAAAAATCGCGGATAAAGTGTAAAAAGCCGTCATTTGCGTTTAAAATTCCGAAACACGCCATTTTATCCTAAATTCACGGATAAAATAGTGAAAAATCGATAATAATTCACCAATGGTTTTGAGAAAAAGCACTAATTCGCACCTAAAATTACGAAAAGATGAATTATTCAGAACGCAAGTTCTTGGCTCAATCTGAAAAAAAGCTAATTCATTGCTAAAAGTGAAAACGCTAATTCGCGGGGAAAATTATTAAGAGAAAGTGATAATTCATGGGCAAAATTGGGAAAAATAGTTCTTTAGTGGCTAAAATCACGTGGATAAATTTCTTTTTTAAAAAAGCGCTTAGAGGCGGCTTCTGAAGGGTTCTGAAGGGTTCGGGAAACTGCGAAAAAAACGCTAATCCGTAGCTAAAAAACAAATCGCTAATTCGCAGCTAAAATTAATAAAAATTTGCTAATTTCATGGAAGAAATTGAGAAAAATCAGGGAAAACACGAATTCACTGCAAAACTAAGATTATTCGCTAATTCACGGCTAGAATAGTGAAAAATCACAAAATTGAACAAAAAAAAAAATCGCTAATTCGCGGCTGAAATGGAGAAAAAATGCTAATTCATCGATGAAATTGACTAACTCGCGGAAAAACGTCAATTCGCGGGTTCTGAAGGTAACTTCGTGCTAGAAAGTGAAAAAAAAACCCTAATCCGCGGCAAAAGTTTTAAAAAAAGCGTTAAGTGATTTGCCGAGAAAACTGGGGGGAACTATATTTCGTTGATAAAACGTTGAAACATCTATAATCAGCGGCTAAAATGAGAAAAAACGGTAATTTGCGACTGAAGTCAAGAAAAATTGCCATTTATGGGCTTAAATTGAGAAAATTTGCGGAAATAAAGAGAGTAAATGGTAAGTCGCAGTATCCGGATGCAACTTCGTGGCTAACATTGGAAAATATAGCGCCAATTATCGAGAAAAATTGCTCATTAGCGACTCAAATCAGGAGAAATAAAATTAAATGCTAGAAAATTGTTAATTCACGGTTGAAATGGAGATAAATTTTAAATTCGCGGCTAAAATAGAGGCAAATCGCGAATTCACCGATGTAATTGAGAAGTGATGAAGTGTAGAAAAAAACGCTAATTCGCGGCTCCTTTAGACTTTTATAAGCTCGGTGCAGTGAAGTTGCCTCAAGAATCCGCAAATTAGGTAGCGTTTGAGAACTCTTACCAAATTTTATCCGCAAATTAGCAAAGTTTCTAAAATTAGCTGTGAATGGGCGCTTTTCTCCATTTTAAACGTCAATTCGTGTTTTTCTCTATTTATTACCCGCGAATTCCCAAAGTAGCCCCAGGAAATCACCGAGTTGGCGTTTTTCTGCCAATTTTAGCAGAAAATTAGCACACTTTCTCATTTTTAGTGGCGAATCGGTGCTTATTATAAAATCCTAGCTGTGAATTAGCAATGAATTTGCCTCAAGAATCCGCAAAGTATAGAAATAGTGTTTGAGTGCTCTGTCTAAATTTTATCCACAAATTAGCGCTTTTTATCAATTTTATTCCCGATGTTCCCCAAGAATCTACAAGTAGGCGTTTTTTCAATTTCAGCTTTGAATTAGCCTTTTTGTCCTCAATTTCAGCAGTGAATGAGCACATTTCTTAGGGCTATAACGCACTAGCCGCCTACCGCCGCGGCTGGCGGTTGCGGGTCGAGCGTTATACTCCGCGGTTCCCTTCGTTTTCTCTTGTCTGTTCCTTCAATTCCTCAGTCTGAAAATGGAAGTAACAGCTTAAGGAGCTGTGGCGCTTTGGCTTTTACCTCACTGGATGAAGGAAAATGAAATAAAACGCCGAAAGCACAGATATTGGGTTCATCCTACATTGCAAACTAGGAAAACGGACGGAGCGTTACATACGTTTTGCAATGATTTTTTTTTTTTTCTTGAGACATTCCGTTTTCGGCGAATATTTCAACAATTTCCTCCCACTTTCTTATTTTTTTCAGTTTGGCGCTGTAGTCTTTGCTCTTTATGTCCCACAGAGCTGGCCGCAATTCAACTTCAAAAGTAAATTTTTCCGTGTCAAAATCCATAACGTTGTTGTTTGTTCTCGTCTGAAAGCTCATGAAGATGACGGAGTACAATGAAAACCGCTGATCTCGGTGGTTAGAGCGTTGTCTTCCATAGAGAGCAAGGCATTTCAAGCACCGCCCTACCGCGCGGTTGTCGAAATCAACTCGCGGGACAGCGGGAGCCGCCCTCCCGCGCGGTCACGCGGGAGGGCGATCAAATTTGACTAATAATGTTGATGTTTCCATATCTTCATCATCTGTAACCATGTGGAATCATTTTAGTGGTCAAAATGGTACTCGGCCTTCAGATTTAGGCTACACGTTCCAACGAAGCGAAGGCAAAACGATAACTGTCGCCCAAGAAGCTCCGTAAATACATTGATCAATACGCATTGTTGATAGAAGTAGTTCCTAATTGCATTAGTTGGTACGGCCATTACTCGTAGTAGGCCGATAAATGTTATCGGTTTTCGTTATTTGTGTCCATGTAGGATTCGTTTAATGGTCGTTCTCACAAAATTAGACCAGGACGACTTCTGTAACACCAATGTTTCGATAAATATAATAGGTATAGTTAGTTTTCAGCATCACAAACGCATGCAGCTCATCCGGCAATGACATAATTGTGACTAAAAATGTTTGATAAACGAATACTTTAGGACTGAAAAGTAGGTAATGCACTATTTCAACTAAATGATAGCATGGATGTCAAAAGTAACAAAAAATATATTTCAATCAACCATTTATCTATTGGAAGAGCCTGACAGAAGACGCGTCTCCTTGACACTTGTAACGTAGTCTATAAGAAATGTCGAAATGTCTTCCGTGTCGCCTTCTATATCCGTGGGGTCTTCTCAGACGTGGAGACAGTCAAAATCCTCGAGTGGTTCCGGTCGATGCACATGACTCGCCACTGCAATTAATGCAGAGCGTAGAGCACTTGAGGCCGGCTTTTCTGCACCCATATGCGTCGGTACAACCCTTCTTACAGGTGCAGGAAACTATCTTCAAGAGTAGGGAGAGAGCAGGATCATTAGACATTTTTTTTCGGAATGAGTCCTTGCAGTGATTGAACCCATCCCAATTTCAATGGGCTCTTCTCGTTTCCCAACCATTTTTGAACCTGGTTGAACAGATCAGGCGACGGGAGGTTTGAAAAATCTCGAAATTATACAGATAGAAAATAAGGAGATTATGAACCCCATCGAGGGAGTATTTTGCTATACGTATTTTGTCCTACAAAGTAGTGGTTTTCAATCTTTTGCGGCTCGCGACCCTCTAAATTCTGCTATAATTTCTTCGCGACCCATGTGCATAATATACTATTTAGGTGGGGGGGGGGGCATTAGGGCTTGCCGTGACTATACACGTTATTGTGAAAGCCCGAATCCTATACCGAAAGCCCAAACTCAACGGTGAATGTCACATTCACCATAGCATAGAAAATTATAGCTGTCGAAGTTTAGATATTGTTTCAATTTGTGTCTCAAATCGTTAGGAAATATTGTAAATTTAACCGCTGATTTGTTTGAGAATTCAACCCCTATTTTCACCCCCTCCCCCTTGTACGATTTTGACGAAATTGATAGGGGACCCTCTGCTAGCCAACACATATACATATATTCCCTGAAAAATTCATCAAATTCGGATAAAAACTATGGAAGATATGCTTGTTACAAGGATTTGCGGACAAGCAGACAGACAGACACGAAACCGAAATTGTTCAGGAAGGTATAAAACGTGAAATGCAAGTGGAAATTTCGATTTTAAAGAAGAAAAAAAATATATTTCCTAAAAGTGAAAACAATGCTTCCGTAGCTCGGAAGCAATATCATCTACCCTAATTATTGCAATCTGACCCCCTTTTATAGTTCTTATTTTACTGGACTATAGCGCCTTTTCTCGATTTTACCCGTAAAATTGAAATTTGTCGTACCTTAATTGTGAATTAAAAGTTTTCCTCCACTTTTCGACGCAAATTCGCGTTTTTCTCTATTTCACCCCGTGAATCAACGCTTTTTCTCAATTTCAGTTAGTCAGTTAGTCAGTCAGTTAGTCAGTTAGTTTTTCTCAATTCAGTTCCGAGAATCCGTGAGTTGGCGATTTCTGTGAATTTGCTTTTTCTCAATTTTCAAAGATGCCGAATTGTAACACTTTATCATAATAGCGTGTTTCTCCATTTTCGGACTCGAATTCGCGTTGTTCGTTTTTTCTATCCGTTAATTAGCGTTTTTCTCAGTATTTGCCGCGTGAATTAGCGCTTTTTCTCAATTTCAGCCCCGAAGATGCCCCCAAGAATCTGTAACCTTTGTTCTGGGCCACGTTATTCGAGGGTAAATAATCCTCACACCTTACGGACACTGTGCGTATAATGTAACGTTTTAACAAAACTCAACAAAACGGGGGAACGTGCACGTTTCACAAAGACTCGGGTAAGTAAGCTTACGTACATTAAGATGACCTTATAAGACTAGTATAAGACTAGAGGGTTTTCCTTTAGGTAGTTATCCTCAACCTTGATCGTTGTGAGGACGACAGGTCCCGTGGAGAAGAGAAGCTCTAAACTGTACGGAACATAAAGAAAAGGCTTTTGGGCGGCGTAAGTGGTTTGTTCTTTCATTTTCCCCATGTGCTTTTCGTTTTTTACCTTGCGCCTTTTCTTTGCTAGAATTGCTTCGGGCTCCAATTGGAGACGGTGACACTCTGGTCTCGCGCAGTATGCGTAATCACGCACTGAACTGGAATCTCTCACATCAAAGCCCGACCATGTTCTCATCACATACCACATTGAGACGGATCCTCTCCCATCGAACATAGTAGTCAAGCGACGTTACCAGTTCGCAGGAGCAAACTGGAATGCTTTCCATCTGCAACTCGAAAGCTCCACGCTTCAGCATTACCATCTCGAAGAAAGTTCGGGTCCACGATTGACGCACCAAGATATTAATTCTGACGTTACCCTCGCGCAAACAATAATCAGGCAAGCGGCGAGCATCGCAACACCGCGAACAGACATGGTTCAACGCCGAAATGTACCCTGGTGGACATCTGAACTGGACACACTGCGCAGACTGGTTCGTACGGCAAAAGCACGCCTCCACCGTGCCAACTCTATGCGGTGGATGGTAGCACTGGGCACCTACGTTGCCCTACGGAACCAGTACAGGAGAGAACTGCGACGGGCCAAACGACAGGGGTGGCGGCGCCTTATCACTGATGTCCTGTCCAATGACCCATGGGGGCTCCCCTACCAAATCTGGAAGCGGGAGGCGAATACAGAAGTTATCGCTACATGCATTGAAGATGATGCCAACGCTGACACAGCCTCAGCTGCTTCCAACACTCGCTACCTCTTGCAGCAGCTATTCCCAACTGACGAAACGTCCTTAGACTTACCGTGTGACGCTGAAGTACGCCAGTCAGTGCTTGCTCCCCTTGACACACCCTTACACCCACAATGGACGAATGAACAAGTAGCTACTGCAATGCAAGGAGCAGCCACGTCCAAGGCCCCTGGCCCTTCTGGCATTCACGGGGAGCACGTCCGTAACGCTACCCTCAGCAGACATTATGTTGATATGCTAACGAACATATTTAACCGGTGTTTGCATCTAGGATACTTCCCCGTCGCGTGGAAGAGCTGCCGATTACGCCTCCTTCTAAAGGGTCCCCATCGGGACAGGTCACTGCCAGGCTCGTACCGTCCTATAAGCATAATGTCAACTGAGGCTAAAGTTTATCCTAACTGCATTGCATTCCTCGAAGCTAGGGCGCACCCATCACAGTATGGTGGCATGCCCGGGTGCTCGACAGCACATGCCATAAACCGGCTCAGGGAGGAACTAGCGACGCCTTCGCGAGATACTACTGTGGTTCTCTTCTTGGACATATCAGGAGCGTTTAACGAGCTATGGCAGCCAGCTATCCTAACTGCCCTGCGCGAAACGAGAATCCCATCCAACTTGTATCGCTTCATTTGTAGGTACTTCACTGGCAGAACTGCACACTGCAATGGCGTTAAATACCCTATCACCGCAGAATGTCTCCAAGGAGCGGTCCTCGCCTGCGCCCTTTGGGCTTTAACTTTCAGTGAACTACTGCGACGCCTCACGAATCTTAATTTCCAAACAATCGCGTATGTTGATGACTTGGCCATCATCATTAGGGCCACCGATATTGATCACCTCTGTGACCGTGTCTTTGAAGCCTTGAAGTGCGTAGAACAATGGTGTGATTCAACGCGCCTGCGTCTCGCAATCTCCAAAACACAAACATTCGTCGCTCGGGGCCGCATACGCACCAACGACATATTACTTCGAGACGGGAGAACTCTCCCCCTGACCAAAAAGCCAGTTTACCTTGGCGTAATCTTAGACCGCCATTTCACAGCTTTGCCACATCTCCAACTGTTACGGGAGCGAGTTCTACCGCTTCGTCGTTTCCTTCGTGGACTGTCCGGCCCAAGATGGGGGGCATCTCTATCCTCAAGACTCGTATATTACCAGCAGGTACTGGTTCCACGCATCCCTTATGGGTGTATTGCATGGTGGCCCCGTGCTAGTCAGCGTGCTAGAAACAAGATTCTCACGATTCAGCGTCTGATACTACTGCAGGTGCTTAAAGCATACGCTACCACAGCGCACCCAACATGCCATGTTCTGGCTGGCGTCCCCCCAATAGACCTTCTTCTCGATGAGAACCTTGCGATCCAACTTAAACGCCTGAATTCGGATCTTCCACGGCCAGACTGGATTATGGCAGTTCCTGAAGAGCAGGATTTTACCTCGTACCGTCGGGCTGTAAGGCGTGGCTTGATTGCAGAGTGGCAACAACGATGGGACCAAAACAACACCGGACGTCATCTACACAATATCATTCCCTCGATTCAGCAGCGCATGCGTATGCCTCACCTACGCCTACTATCCTACCCTGCAATCCAGCTCCTCACTGGACACGGTAGCTTTAACGGTAAACTCCATTTCTATCGGAGAAGAGACTCGCCGGATTGCCCATGTGGCCACCGAGAAGAGACCGCAGCCCATGTCCTCTGGAGCTGTCCAAATTACACGGATCTCCGCGTCATCTGGAATCAACCTCGATTACCACATCATTTAATCACCTCTCGAGCAGCTGTTCAGCGGTTGAACGGATTTGCTAGGGGATGGTACCATCGAAGAGGTCTCGGGGCAACCATGGCCCACACAAATATCCCGCTTGCATCAACATCCTGATTCGGTCTTCTATGCCGAGTTGGATTGATGTTGCGGGTAAACTAAGAGCAATCTCTGATCCCTCTGACCCCACTGATATCTTTCTGACCTCCCCGGCACATTCGTCCCAATCCCCTACACACATTGACTGCTCCAGTTCACTGTCAACTTCCCGGCTGGTCCCTATGTCCGACCGGGTTGATGGTGCTGGTAAATTCCCGCAGCCAAGCGGACGCACCCCGTACTTCATGGCACTTGCACCTGCATGGCTCCCCACCTCCACTCGGTCTCTACCGAGACGTGCCCACTTTGGCCGGTGGGTGCGGCTGACGGGGAGTTGAAGTACGGGCTAACAGACATTGCACGTGTCGGGCCACTTCCCGATCGTACAAATAGTATGGCTAGACAATAAACTCCAAGGAGTTTAAGTCAGGCCCGAGAAGAAGACACATGTCTGTAGGTGACACTGTCACAAATGAAATTAACAGCGAGTACAACAGCAATTTGATGTTCTTGATTTCTCGATGAGCTCGTCGCTCGGACCGGATCACTTTTTCCACTTACAATGAATCTTTTCGACAAGAACGCACATGAAAAAACCGTTGTGAAGATAAATCAGTGTGAGAGGTTTTTTCGTTTTCCCCAAAACGCCGCCGGTCCTCACTCTGTGTTTTTGATCGTCACGTGGTTTGGATTATGTTTGTGATTGATTTGTTTGTAATTTATTTTATTTTTCTTATATTATATTTAATTTATTATATACGTGATTAATACGATAACAATATTTTCCTCGATACGAAAAGAAAAAAATTGAAAAAAAAGAAAAGGATTAGTGTATCAAGTTTGTGTTATATGGAGCTGATGGTGATGCAGGGAACTGTTATTTGTCGAGAGTTTTGTATGAGTAAAAAGGCTTTATTGCCGAGGCGTGATATATCATCGTTCTGTTTGAATTAGGAAGACGTATGACGTATGTGGAGCGTCCAATGCGATCTTGAACAATGCATGGGCCTTGAAAAGGAGGGAGAAGTTTTGCGTTAATTTTCAACGATTTGATTCTCTGGGAGTATTTTCTCACTAAGACCAAGTCATTAGGCTGGTATTCTTGGATTTTATACTTCGATCTCGGTGTTTCAATTTGCTGCAGATGTTTGTCTTGTAGGGCGCAGAGGTGGTGATCCATTTCGGTTCGATCGAACGTTAGGCCTATATCGTCGGAATGGCGCAGTGGTCTCCACGGGTCGTGAGGGATCATCCCAATCCAGGCCTCGAAGGGCGTCATTCTCAACGAGGAGTGGTAAGTGGCGTTCATAACCCACTCGATTCGCGGTAGGTGGTCGAACCATTTGGACTGTTGAAGCCTATGAATGGTGCTTCGAAGATACGTCGTGAGATTTCGGTGCACTCGCTCGGCTAAATTAGCATTAGGCCGTTTCAACGGTATCATTATGTGGACCGAAGGAATTTGTTGAATAAATTGTTGCCATGCTTTGGAAGTAAAGCACGATCCATGATCGGTCAATATTCTATTCGGAAAACCGTTAGTTTTGAAGTAGGTCTTTAGTTTGGCAATTGTTTCCTTTGACGTCGTAGATCTGAGGGGGTATAATTTCACGTACTTGGTTAAGTTGTCTACAACGCTGAGATGGTGTTAAAAGGTGGCTGGTAAAGGCTAATGGACGTTTGGCTCCAGTATAACTATCTATTGGGTAGAGCACTGCTCCCGTTGCCAGGTCGCTGGCATCAGTCTCGAGGAAAAATGTCTTCGCGTAGTCTGGATACGCCAGTTCGACGTCGTCAGCAATGTCGTTCTTAATCTTTTCAAATGCATGGTTTGCCTCTTCTGACCAGTTCCATCTCGTACTATTTTTTGTTAGGTGGAAAAGCGGGGCTGCCAGTAAGGAAAGCGACGGTAGGAAACGGGCATAGAAATTGACGAGGCCCAAAAAGGATTGGAGTGATTTTACCGTTGTTGGAACAGGGAAGTTCCGGATAGCGTCGACTTTGGCGACTCAGGCGAGTTAGCGTATTCTCATTTTCAGCTGTGAATTTAGCGTATTTTTTTTTTTTTTTTTTTGGCAGTAAATTAGCACGTTTTCTTAATTTGAGCTGCGGTTTTTAGCGTTTTTTCTCGATTATAGTTGTAACATTGTAATTTTTTCATGCCCTAGCTGAATTTTCCTCCACTTTTATTTAGTCGCGAATTCGTTTTTTTGGCTATTTCACCCGTGATTTAGCGGTTTTTATAAATTTTAGTCCCAATGTTGCCCCGAGAATCCATGAGTTGGCGTTTCTCCAGTTCATCTCACTTTTTAGTAAAAAAAAAAAAAACAACAACAAAAAAACACGATTTCCCGCGGGACGACCGCGCGGGAAATTTAGGTTTTGTCCCGCGTCCCGTCCCACAAAATATTTTCAAGTCCCGCGACTGCGCGCACCCCTACGCCAAAGCTGACATGTTATCCCAATAGTAGAGATGTCACTACAAAACTGGCGATTTTGCCCTAAAGCGTTTACGGTTTCACCTCAAAATTAAATATTTTAACCCCCGAAATTGGTTATTTTATCATGAAAACTGGCAACTTTTCCTCATAACTGACGTATTTCAACCCATGATTGAAGTTTTTACCCCTGAACTGCAAACAGAAAGCGGATGTTTTCAGTAGTCTACTAACTGGCGATTTCAGCCTAAAAATAAATTAAGTGATTTTACCTCATAACTCAAAATTGTGCATCGAAATTGGCGATTTTGATGGTGAAAAATGGCGATTCTAGTACGTAATGATATTGTTACTTTTGCACAAAACTGCTAGTTTTATCACTACTCTGGCGATTTTAGATTTGGAATATAGAAATTGGGTTTTCAGTTATTTAAACCCGCGGGAATGGTGTATTTGGTACGGAAAATCTGCAAAATTAGTCGTTGAATTAGGCAACCCTACAAAATTTATTTTCCACGCCACCGAAATTCACGGTTTTCGCGAAACAAATCCACGAATTGATGTTTTTTAGATCGCAAAATTTCAACCTAGTTGGTTTTGAGTGAGCCAAGCGCGCAAAAATATATATTTTTTTTGTAAAATGCCCGAAATCGGTTTCGCAAAATTTCCTGAATCACCCAGTATATTAGTACGGTGAAATTATAGTAAAAAACGGCCGAACCTCAACATCCAAAGTGAAAAATCCCTTCAACGCCAAATTGTTCCTCACAACCCACTAAAAAATAACACCATTTGGGGAGCTATGGATTTGAGTGGGAGGGGGTAATAAGTTAGTAAATGCCTATTTTGTTCCAGTATTTCTCAAATATTTCGAAATCTATGAGGTTAAGCGTGAAAATGAGCATTTACAAAAAACAATCTTCATCAAATTGTTCGAGAGTTACGGCGGGTGTAGTAGTAAACATTTTTCGTATTTCGACGTTGTTTGTCGGAAAACCTGGCGTACATGGAAAACCCGGGCTGATATTTTTAAGTAAGATTTACTCATGGCACAGCCAACACTACTTTGACACAATCAAAAATCAACAAAAACTATTAAATATAGCTGGTACCTCGTTACTTCAAAAAGGAAGGCGCAGTGAAATTTCCCTTAGCGCGCAACGAAAGTGCAGTAAAGTACATGTTACTCCTTCAGCAATGTACGGAATAATCCGCGCAAGAGTATAATTTATAGTTCCCACGACAGAGTTTATTGTACGGGCTTGTAAGAATTGCAGTGGCAAAAAATATTAAGTACGGACGGTATATGGACGGTAAGTTTTGAGGTGGGCCTGTTCCAGGAGCCGTATGTCTCGGGGAACAGGGTATGTTATCTTAGAAATAAGGATTATAAGATTTTTTATACTGAGGGAGACCTGGCTCCGAGAGCATGTGTGGCTGTGTTGGCGAATTTTAACCCGATACATTTGCGCTCCGTCGGAACCAGGGATCTCATTGCGGTCAGTTTCAGGGCAGCCCTGCGAAATCAAGAGGTCAAGGAGGTCGTCGTGGCGTCGTGGTACAGAGCGATGGAGGAGGATGGCGTACCAGCGGAGCTTGAAAATCTCTGCGCCCACTGCCAGACAACAGGGAAGCTGCTAGTTCGGAGCCGACGCAAATGCCCACCACCTAGCGTGGGGGTCGTCGAACGTAAACCGACCCGGCGAGCAGCTAATGGAGGATTTGGTAAGAATAGGTCTTTTTGTGGAGAATAGGGGGGATGAGCTCACCTTTGTAGTTAGGAACAGGCAAGAGGTCATTGACGTGACCCTGAGCCTGGGGAGTATGGGTAGGCTAATTAGTAACTGGAGGGTGCAAGAGGGGGTGATAACGTCGGACCACCGACCTATTATGTTCACAGTAGGAGCCGAAGGAGACAAAGCGGAACCCGAACGGAACCCCAGACATACAGACTGGGATAGATTCGAGCGGAAGGTAGGAAGAATGGTGGCGACCGGGGGGTTATCCATTGACGAAGAGGAAAGAGAGGTAAGGGAAATACTATCAGAAGCGTTTCAGGTGGCCTGCCCAGAGCAAAGGAGGAAGCCCAAAAAATCCCCTTGGTGGGGCTTAGGGCTCTGCTTGCTCAAAAGGGCGACCAGAGCGGCCGCGGAAGCCGCGAAGGCAACAGGGAACGACGAGGACTGGGAGGCCTACCATGCGGCTAGGAAGCTTACAAGACTGGAATTTGCCGCGCCAAGAAAGATACATGGAGGACCTATTGCGAGGGAATTGAGGAAACAGGAGAGGCGGCGAGACTCGTTCGAATCGTACGGTCAGAACCGAATGGTAATGTAGGATCACTAACGCTTCCGGACGGTGGTTCGGTGGTTGATGGATTAGGTATCGCGACACACTTGCTAAATACTCATTTTCCAGCGTGCAGGAGCGAGGAGGTCGTGCCACTGAGGGGTGGAACAGAGGACGAAGAGGAGTGCAATAGATGCGACGTGGTGATCTCGAAGGAGCGATTCAACTGGGCACTCAGCTCCATGGGACCCTACAAGGCAGCAGGATTGGACGGAATACACCCGTGTGCCATACAGCATGCCGGGGGGAGGCTTCAGAAGAGAATAAGACGACTCTTCGTCAGGTGCCTGGCAACCAGGAAAGTACCCACGGCCTGGAAACGGGTGAGAGTTGTTTTTATTCCTAAAGGTGGCGAGAAGCATGCCAAAGCGGAGGATTTTAGGCCTATTAGTGTAAGCAGTGTACTTTTAAGACTGATGGAAAGGATAATTGAATTATACATGAGGGAATCATTGGCTACTGGGGGAGTGATCCACCAAAACGACGACTGATTCGATGGATAGACTACTCGCTGAGTCATAGGTGGGCGGTCGCAAGGTGGGCGGTCGTAAGGTGGGCGGCGATAGGGTGGAAAAACGAGCCAGTAGGGGGGTGCCCCAGGGCTCAAGTCTCTCGCCTCTTCTCTGGATACTTGTGGTAGATAGTCTTATAAGGGAATTAGTGGAAAAGCAATTGTTTGCGGATGACGGAGCCATAGTGGTTAGTGGGGAAAGACTTATCCACACTGTGTTCCCTCATGAGGGGGGCGGTGGGGATAGTCGAGGCATGGTGTAGGCCTAGGGGTCTCACAATAAACCCTAGTAAGATGAATATGGTGTTGTTCATTCACAAGAGAAAAAGGGAGGGATGGCAATCAATCCACTTTCGGGGAGAGGCCATCGCTCTCTCTAAACAGGTTAAATATTTGGGAGTCATATTGGATGAGAAGTTAAGGTGAAAGGAACACGTAGACAGCGTCTATAAGAAAGCTGTGGTGGCCTTTCACCAATGTAGACAAATCGTGGGGAAGACCTGGGGCCTGAAACCACGGCTCATGAAGTGGATATACACAGGAATCATCCGACCGCGCATCCTGCACGGGGCGGTCGCATGGTGGAGGGTGATAGAGAAGGGAGGGGGCGGATAGGCTCGCAAAAATACAAAGGCTTGCTTGCCTGGCGATTTTGGGGCCGTTCCGGACAACCCCTACGAGGGCCATGGAAAGATTACTAGGCCTGAAGCCCTTGGACATTGAAGTCAGGGGTCGGGCACTTGAAGTTGCCTACAGGTTGAGATGCCAGGGAGGCCTAAAGAGGGCCAGGCAGGGCCAATGGGACTGGGAAGGGGAACTAAATAGAGTATCCCCGTCCTCGGCACTTAGGCCGGATTACGTGGTTAAAAGGAATGACTTCTCGACCAAAATCAAACAGAGAGTCATTATGAGAGAAGAAGGTTGGGAATCCCGGCAAGGGGAGCTGGTGTGTTACACGGACGGCTCCAAGAAGGGTCAGGAAGGGCCGACCGGAGCTGGAATTTTCGTGCCGGAGCTGGGGGTGGAAATAAGTATCCCGCTAGGGGGACACACCACAGTTTTCCAGGCCGAGGTGGTAGCGATCGATGCTTGTATTCGGGAGCTACTGAAGCGGAAAGTGACAGGTAGGGCGATCGGCATCTACTCTGATAGCAGGGCGGCGCTGGGGGCGATCACCAAACCCGTGGTAGACTCAGCGGCCGTGGCGAGTTGCAGAGTAGGGATACGGGACCTCCAGGGCGAAGGGAACTCCCTAACGTTGGGATGGATCCCGGGTCATAGAGGATAGCAGGGAAATGAAAAAGCAGACGAGCTGGCCAAGCGTGGCGCGGACCAGCTGGTGATAGGACCGGAACCATCGGTGGGCATTGCCCGGAGGATGGTCTTGAGGGAGATAAGGGCCTGGGCCAGTGACCAAGCCCTGAGGAGATGGCGGGCTGAACCAGGGTGCCGGCAAGCAAAACTGGGAATAAATGAGGAAGACCAGGAAGCTTCGGCATGGTTGCTGGGACTAACACGGGTTAAGCTTAGGCGGATAGTAGGGATGTATACAGGACATTACGCCCTTAATAGGCATTTGTCAATCATGGGGGCAGTAGGGGAGCCCGACTGCGAAAGGTGTGGGGAGGCTGAGGAAACCGCGGAGCACGTCGTATGCGAGTGTGACGGCTACGCGGCGGTCAGATACACCATTTTTGGTGACGATAGGATATCCTTCCCCAGCTTCTCAAAGGAGAATGGGACCCGTCTCCTGAGTATGCTGGAAAGGATAAATAGGTTTGAGGAGCCGTACTAGGCTCTCCCGAGTCCGGGCCCCAAGTGGGTATGGTGTATGGGCCGAAAGGCTTTTGGCACCTTCGGAGTCGGGAGACCGTCCGAGCCCTCAAAAAAAAAAAAAAAAAAAATAGGTTGACGTGGTAAAAGTGACATGTGCCCCCTTGATGTTTCTTTGTGAGCGTCTTCCTTCCGTTGGTATAGGTAAAAGTAGAGGGATAATCCTCTTAGTGTGGTGACTTGCCCGGGCCTCATGCCTCATCAGCATTTCAGTTCTCAGTGTCAGTGCTCCCTCCCAGTTTCGCGAGTCGAGTTTTGTCTTTTGTGATGAATTTAATGGACTGGAATAAGACTCAAGTGAAAACGGTAAAGCTAAAGGTAAGGATTACAATT
The DNA here is from genome assembly GCA_038030265.1 of Corythucha ciliata. Lineage (NCBI taxonomy): Eukaryota > Metazoa > Arthropoda > Insecta > Hemiptera > Tingidae > Corythucha > Corythucha ciliata. Next base: position 45,949,639 of record CM075941.1, read on the forward strand.
TTTCTATTGTGTTAAAATCCTGTTATGTGTTAAAAGTCAGTACAGTGGAGCCTTAAATAACCTACTGAGGCAGCATGGCCAGCGGTGGTGCGTCCACAGCCATTTCTCGGCTCGGGCAGTTGAGTTCTCAAAAAGCCCGCCCAGCAGTTTTTTGCCTTTTTATATTTTTTGTTCCTTCGCCGGCCCTGATACCTCCCATTTCAAGCCTCTAACCGAGTTTCCATTGTACTTAAAATATGAATATTACACTCGTGCAGTGATATCAAGAGCCCTGTCCAGTAAGCCCTTCCCTCAATTGGCTAATTATTCATTCAAAAATTAATTAATTCATCTTTTTCATGCTTGAAAACTCTCAGGAAAAAAAAAAAAAAAATGGACTTCGTTCCTTGGACAGTTGGGAGATGGAATTCTTTTCAGAAAAGCCGCTTGGTAAGCTGATTTCATACTTTTTTTTTTTTTAGTGAGCTGATATTTTTTAATATGAGCTTTTTCTATGTGGTGTGACTTTCCAGATGGTCCAGACTCCTCAGCGTTGTTTTTGATCCCAACTTTATTTAAGCCTGTGTGCTGTAGAATCACGATTGATGAAAGGACAAAAAAAAATAACGTGAAAACTAAAGAGAAACCAAAGGCTTCCTTAAGAGAGTGTCGAGAAGCCTTCCTTTTCCATGTTTGGGTATGTATTGACCGTTGATTAAATGGGTACGAAGCAACATAAACTTAACTGTATTGTTTCGTTATTTGCCGACTGCTAATGATCTGGAAGTATCATTAAAAACCAGCAGGAAGGACTCAGAAATGAAAGTTAAATTTACAATAATACAAATTGGATAAGTAGCTGTAGCTTATCAAATTTGTATTATTTGATAAGCAACTTATCAAATTTGTATTATTGTACGCCTTGTATATATAACGATGTTACTAACCTTAAATTTACAACCGCCGGTCATCGTCGGTCATATAACCAACCCTAAAGCATTATACGTTTTCAAGTGGGCTGCCCCACCGAAGCAATTCACCAAAATATCTGCAGTTTCAGACTCGTAAATAAATTGTACCTAATAAATGAAACAAAAAGGTTAAAGCGTTTACCCTCAAATTTCACTGCGTTCAATTTCTGGTCCTAGTACGTGGTGCTCTCGCCTCTTGTTATATTAACTGTTACGAGTTGGAAATAATCGCTGGCCCCCAATGCAAATTTTGCTGCGTCCAATTTCTGGTCAGTGTACGTGGTGCACTCGCCCTTTGTGAGATTAACTGTTACGTCGTAGAGAAAAATTGTTGGCCACCAACGCAAAGTTTACTACGTCCACTATCAAATTTTACTGTGTGCAATATTTGGTCCTACTAGTGTTTACTGAAAACGGTAATTGAACGATTGCTTGGACGAAAAACGTAAATTTTAATGAAAAATTCTCTCGTCCACGGAGTACCACGTCCTCGCAGTAAATATCGCCAGAAAAAGTTTTTCAGTGTAAGGAAACTTTTTGTTTTTTGCGTGACTGAATTTTGTAAAATCAAATTGCAATTGAAGTGGACTGTAGAATGTTACTAAAATGCCCTTCAAGGGACAACAACCTCCCCCTTCTTCACAAGGGGCGCTACTTTTGAAGGGATAATAGGCTTTCATATGCCTAGACCATTTTTTAAGATTTGCGCCTTGCGCCTAATCCGAACAATGAACGCTTAAATATAAATCAATTTCATCGGTAATCGCGTCCTACAAAACCCGACAGGCGGACTCGAAATTCAAGTCCTTTCCGTGTAACGCTATAAAGGCGGTACCTTTTATCTGGCTCTAGCTGTATACATCACAAACACTCTATTTCGCCTAGCACAATAGATTTTTCAGTTTCATTTCCGATTTGCAAAAAAAAACAATTTTTTCGATTATAAATTTCGATTATAAAGGAAAGAAAAAATAAACCACGCTTGAAAGACGTGCAGCCTACAATTTGTTTGATTGAGAGCGAAAAAACCCAGATGAACAAAATAGATGTGGTCATTACAGTCAAATTTGTGAACGAAAAAAAAAAAAAAAAAGAATCCGATTATATCTCCTCTTAAGACGCCTTGAACATGACGGACGACACGGGTGATAGTTATGTGAGTGTTCACGTTCCACAGCGACAGTAGAGCGGGGGGTTGAGGGGAGGACGAGGAAGAGGCTTCATTCAGAGGGGCTTTGAACATTTTTCAGGATTAAAAATCACCGAATAAAGAAGACGGGAAGTGGATTGAGAGGGGGGGGGGGTCAAAGGCAGAATCTTTTTGATATTGCGCCGCCCAAAACTACCGAAAGAATTAAAAAAAAAAACTGCCTTCTCTCATCCGCGATTTCCACCCCCCCCCCCTCATCTAATTCTGTATGATTTTGAATGAAAGAACGATGGGACCGTGGGCGTGTAGAGGGGGGGGGGCGACAAGGCTTTATGGTTCTGTGCGCCGGTTTCCTCCTTTGAAGAACGAAGCTCTCCGAATAAAAATGACGAGCACAAAAGGAGGTCTTGACAAAGCAGTTGTAAATATTAGCATTGCTGGGGACTTCACTGGGGCCATTGGATGGATGATATGCCAAGAGAGAGATAGGGTGTGAGAAGGGGGGGGGCATTATAACTATAAGAATGGCCCTACTTTTAAAGATTCGTTATATAATTGAGTTTTAAAAAGCGAGAAAGATCCAAACAAGCAGATGAGAGGCGAGTGATTAAGACGAGGGGTGCGGCGGCGGGTAGTACTCCTGAACAAGTTTAATTTTAAAAGAGCTTCACTGTTCGTGTTTCGTTTCAAAAATGGGAAATTTTACTTTTAAGGCCACCCCAGTGGGTAATTTGAGAACATAAGCTTGTTTATTTTACGAAATTTTCGCCAAAGTTTATATATATATAAAAGGAAGAATAAAAAGGCTCGCTGTAAAAAGGGCCCGGAGGTAAAAAACAAAGTTTTATGATTTTTCTTCTTTTTTTTTGTCAAAAAAAAAGCACACCGTACAATGGGCCAGAACCCACGTGTCCAATTATATGCAGTGGCTCCATTAAAAGTTTCCTTCGCCTGTAATGGGCCTGTTATAACTCAAGGCGTTATCTCATTTTTGCTTCTTCCAAGATGGCGGCAGGAGTTTTTGTGTGGTGATGGGTGAGTTGGGATGGTGATGGTGAGGGGGTGGGGGTAAATTCGAGACGTTCTGTTTTGAAGTAGGTGGCCATTAAGTTAATGCCTTCTTTTCCCTCTCTATGTAAATAAGGGAACGATTAGTTTCTTTTTTTTTCCTCTCGATACGAATTATAACCGTTTTTGAGCAATAATTTTTAAGAACAATGGTATTTATTGAGCAATAAGGCGAATCATTAAAACAATGTTATAGCATGGCTTGGAGAGAAGTCGTGGTGGGGCACGGACAAATTGTTTTTAAGGTTATCGTGACTCTTGAATACTAACGAATTTCTCTCTTTCTCCCCCGACACACACACTCCCAAAATGCATCTCCTATTAAATAAAAAAAATAACTTTAGATATAAGTGCGGGGGGGGGAGACTTTTATTTGATTCAACGTTTTGGAATGGGATAAAACCAATAAAAAGGCCAGAAGTGTAGAAAGATATAGGAAAGGACAAACTTTATAATGAATATCGCTTGTGATGGGAAAAAGAAACTTCGGGAGTTGCTGGAGGAGGAAAGTTCCATAAAGTTTAGCAAGCTGAAGATTTCTCTCTCCACCAGTCATTTCATCTAGGCGTCGACACGTTTTCGGGGACACGTTCGCGCTATTTATTATTAGACGTCGAGCTTCTTTTATTTGTTGACCCCCCCCCACCCTTTTCATCTCCCCGTATCGTATCACTGGCTGAAAAGTTGGATTTTACCTGCAAAAAATGTTATTATTCTCTTGGCTCTCCTTCGTTCTTGCCAGGATTAGTGTTTCATGGTTCCCAGAGTAATTTCAAACGGTTAAATATTTAAACGGCGTGAACTCGAAAGGGATTTTTGTGTACACGCAGAGGGAGGGGGGGATTTCAAGGCTTGGAAGGCTAACTAGAAATTTTCCAGTTTCCTTGTTTGAACCAATAGAACCAATAATAGCCAATCCCTTTCCCCCTTACACCCTTCCACGCCGGAACATCGGTCACCCTCTTTTAGATCGCACTGTTGCCCACCCCCAGGGGAGTCAGGATTTGTTTGATTATTGATAATTGTTATTGACATTGCAGATTGTTTTCAAGAGAATGGCATTGTGATGCCTATAGTTGGAGAAAGGGGACTGGAGAAGTGCTACACAGCCCTTAGTAAATAGACAATCGGATCCGTTCGGCTGGCCGTCACGGACTAATAGGCAGCGAGGAAAGTCAGACGAAAATGTATAAGACACTCGAATAACATTGTAGGTTATGGTTGCGTAGTACTCTGTTTCTAAGGTTTAAGTACGCCACCACCCCTAACCCTCAGAAGCAAATTATTCCTTTCCAGAACAGACAGCTTTGACACTACAATAGATTGACTAATAAATTCAAGGCGAAACCCCTCTGCTTCTTACACAAATTCCATTTTACATAAGATTCTGAGCATAATTGCTCAATTCCACGGCCAACTGGTCAGTTCTTGAAGCAAAGTGGCTGTCAATCACTTTCTAGGGTGGAATTTCAAGGTTGGTGGGCGTTTGCCTAATAATTCCGACTCCCGCGTTAAAAGATAGGCAATAAAACGCACGACCTTATAGTCATGAGGATGTTTCCGTCTACAACCAGTTCTTTACATTAGAGCGTGAACAATGACGTGATTCACTGCACCATTGTTTATTTTAAACGTATTAAATGATAGAAAACAAAGCGAGCATTAATTATTTTAGAAGTTCAAACTCTAGTAAAAAGCAATATTTTTGATTCCCCCCCCCCCACAAACAAATCTCTTCAAGTTTTCCGGTTGGTGACTCCCCTGTTTATGGCCGACATTTGGCTGATTCTAAACGCATGGCCCAGCCGGCTTATTGCCAGCTTCCTTGCATATGTAATAAGCGTTTTTGAACCAAATTTGATGGCTTTAGCTCTTTCCATAATTATTTTGGTTACTACGAATAAACAATTGGCTCGTTTGAAAACCAAATGTTGTGACTTAGGGCCCATCCAGACCACAATGCCGCCGCAGAATTTGATTCGAGCAATTTGTGGTTAGAGCGTTGTGTGGATGGAGAATTTTGTTGTTCATTCAATTTGTGGATAGGACCACAGGAACCACAAACGTTTTGTGGTTCAAGCATTTTGGTTCCAGTTGCATACTGAAGTAGCGGCGAGAGGGGTGGATAGATCGCAGTTCAGAGGGTAACTCCCAAGAGCTCAAAGATAAAAAAAAAATAGCGATTTTTAGGTTTTAAAGGGTTGAAACGAGAGCGAGTGTTCAATTTGCGACTACAATTAACAAAAAATGGACCAATTTGAGGTACCTGAAGGAAACTTCGCGGCTAAATTAGAGGAAATTGTACGCCAAAACCAAATTTAAAACGGCGGTTTGGTTTGACCTTCTCGATGGTTAGAATTTGCTGTGGTTGGGCCCTCTTTGTGGTTGGAGCTTTACTGGTGTTTTGAGTTGTGCCTTGATTGGGACGTTACTGTGGTTGAAGGTTTTAACTGTGGTTAGAGATTTTTGGCGGTGGGATCTTTGCTGTGGTTGGACCGTTGCTGTGGTTGTATCTTTGCTGTAGTTGGATCTTTGCTGTAGTTGGACCGTTGCTGTGGTTGGACCTTTGCTGTGGTTGGACCTCTGCTGTGGTTGGGCCGTTGCTGTGGTTAGACCTTTGCTGTAGTTGGATCTTTGCTGAAGTTTGACCGTTGCTGTGCTTGGCCCTTTGCTGTGGTTGGACCTTTGCTGTGGTTGCAACTTTGCCGTGATTGGACCCTTGCTGTGGTTGGACCTTGGCTGTGGTTGGAACTTTGCTGTGGCTGGACCGTTACTGTGGTTGGACCTTTGCACTAGTGGGGCCCTTGCTGTGGTTGGACCCACGCTGTGGTTGGACTTTTGCTGCGTGATTGGACCTTTGCTGTGGTTGGACCTGTGCCGTTGTTGAACCTTTGCTGTGGTTGGACCTTTGCTGTAGTTGGATCTTTGCTGTGGTTGGACCGTTGCTGTAGTTAGACCTTTGCTGTAGTTGGATCTTTGCTGTAGTTGGACCGTTGCTGTGGTTGGACCTTTGCTGTGGTTAGACCTTTGCTGTAGTTGGATCTTTGCTGTAGTTGGACCGTTGCTGTGGTTGGACCTTTGCTGTGGTTGTATCTTTGCTGTGGTTGGACCTTTGCTTTGGTTAGACCTTTGCTGTAGTTGGATCTTTGCTGTAGTTAGACCTTTGCTGTGTTTGGACCTTTGCTGTGGTTGGACCTTTGCTGTGGTTGGGCCGTTGCTGTGGTTGGATCTATGCTGTGGTTGGACCCTTGCTGTGGTTGGACTTTTGCTGCGTGATTGGACCTTTGCTGTGGTTGGACCTGTGCCGCTGTTGGACTTTTGCTGCGTGATTGGACCTTTGCTGTGGTTGGACCTGTGCCGCTGTTGGACCTTTGCTGTGGTTGGACCTTTGCTGTGGTTGGAACTTTGCTGTGATTGGACCCTTGCTGTGGTTGGACCTTTGCTGTGGTTGGGCCGTTGCTGTGGTTATACCTTTGCTGTAGTTGGATCTTTGCTGTAGTTGGACCGTTGCTGTGGTTGGACCTTTGCTGTGGTTGTATCTTTTCTGTGGTTGGACCTTTGCTGTGGTTAGACCTTTGCTGTGGTTGGATCTATGCTGTGGTTGTATCTTTGCTGTGGTTGGACCTTTGCTGTGGTTAGACCTTTGCTGTGGTTGGATCTATGCTGTGGTTGGACCCTTGCTGTGGTTGGACTTTTGCTGCGTGATTGGACCTTTGATGTGGTTGGACCTTTGCCGCTGTTGGACCTTTGCTGTGGTTGGACCTGTGCCGTTGTTGAACCTTTGCTGTGGTTGGACCCTTGCTGTGGTTGGACCTTGCTGTGGTTGGACCTTTGCTGTGGTTGGACCATTGCACTAGTTGGGCCCTTGCTGTGGTTGGACCCTTGCTGCGTGATTGGACCTTTGCTGTGGTTGGACCTGTGCCGTTGTTGAACCTTTGCTGTGGTTGGACCTGTGCTGTGGTTGTATCTTTGCTTTGGTTGGAATTCTGCTGTGGTTGGACCTTTGCTTTGGTTGTATCTTTGCTGTGGTTGGACCTTTGCTGTGGTTAGACCTTTGCTGTGGTTGTATCTTTGCTGTGATTGGACCCTTGCTGTGGTTGGACCTTGGCTGTGGTTGGACCTTTGCTGTGGTTGGACCATTGCACTAGTTGGGCCCTTGCTGTGGTTGAATCTTTGCTGTGGTTGGACCCCGCGACAGTGCAGCTAAAATTGAGAAAAAACGCTTATTCGCGGATAATGCAAAGAAAAAGTGCTAATTCACAGGATCACAGGACAAAAACGGCACTTTGAGGCTTATGAGAAGAAGCGTTATTTCACAGAAAAAACTGAAAAAAAAAAAATGTTAATTCAAGGCTACAATTAGAAAAAGTCAGTAATTCACGGGATAAAAACACTGTACTTTACATTTAATACTGAGAAAATACACTAATGCACTCATTAAACTGAGAAAAATCGCTGATGAAAAGCTAAAACAGCGGGTAAATAATTGAAAAAGCGCTTATTCGCGCCTATTTAGTTGAGTAGAATGCCAATTGGCGGCTTCTTAAGCCAATTTTGCGTTTAAAATAGAGGAAAAGCGCAAAACTCTCAAATCGCTAATTTGATAATCGGGAATACGCAGAAATTCACTGCTTAAATGGAGAAAAACACTGGCTGACGGCTAAAATTTAAAACAAGGCAATTCAATCGGCTTCTGGTGCCAATTTTGCGACAGTAAAATGGAGAAATTTTTTTAGAGAAGTCGCCACCAATTCGCTAATTCATGTATGAAATTGAAAAGTGCTAATTCGTGGCTAAAATATTGAAAAAGACTTACCTCAAAGGTTCGCGTAAATTGAGAAAAAATGCAGAAAAAGCGCTAATTCTCGGTTGAAATTAAGAAAATTCCATTACTCATCGCTTGGAAATCAGGTGAAAATATGGGAGGGGGGCGAAAAGGAACCCAATGTTCCTATTGGGTGGGTGATTGCCCACCTCCCCCCCCCCCTATAACTCTACGTCTCTGTATTCAGCTATATTTTTATACTAGGAACTAATTATCGGGCAGAGACTGGGTTTCGATTGCATATTGCCCTTTTGTCTAGTTTTGATCGGAGTGAATCAGATTTGGAGAAAAAACCTTCACATCTTTCTGCTTATGACTACAATGTTTGCTCGTTGGAGCAACATGGAGGAATAGAGCCGAAGTGACAGTGAGCCTAAGATGATTTTCACACACATTTATTTTCATTCCTTTAACCCCACCGGCCGGCCGCTGTGGCCCCTACCTCAGTCCACGGCCCGCAAAAGTCTGGCGCTGGTCACTGCTACCAGTAAACACAAATTTTTCTCTTCCAAACTCTCAACTTTGATCATTTACTCGTATAGATGACCGCAAAAAGGGCTTAGGTAATTTTATCTCGGTATGGGGTAAAAAAAAAAAAACAACTTCCCGCTACCAGCAATTTAGAACAACTTAAGCGAGAAGAGACGAGCTACCCTTTTCCTCCCATTTATTCCGACAACGATGTAATGGGGCTTGGAGTATGATGAGTAGCGGGGGAGGGGGGTGTAATTAAGGGTTACTAAAGCAGAAAAGGCTGAATAGAGGATATTTCCCCGAGAGGATATAAACCCTGCACTCTTCACCCTTCTATATTTTGGTTTATGAAGGTATGACGCAAATGAAACACCTAAATTACAAGTGACCAGTCACTCTTAAGTGTTGATGCGATCATTAGCCCTCATACCCCTCTCCACCACACGGCTAAAAAACGGGCAGGCGGCTCCGCTATTCATTTCCAAAGTGGAAAAAGGGGTTTTCAACATAAAAAAAACAAAAAAACAGTGGGTTGAAGCTTATAAATAAATTCGCTTTTTTTACGGGTTTGTGGGAAGAGGCTGAGTAAAGATCTTGGAAGAAATTAAAAGAAGCAACTAAAATGCAACCCGCTAGAAATTTACTCCATCAATTCTAATTAAAGCCACTAAAATGCACGCGAGATGTTTTTGAAAACGTCCCTCCCCCTCTCCTCCTCTAACTACTAAAAACGAAATAAATCGGAACCTGTCAAACAAAATTATTTCGTTAATCACTCCAAGTTAATAAGAGACGTATTCAAAGAGCTGACTTGTATTAATACGACGTGTTTCAAAAGCAGCTGCCGAAGAGCTTCTGAAGTAGCGGTTTAAAGTACCGGTGAAAGTATTATAAGATAGGCATCCGCAGGTGAAGCGCTATTAGTCAGTGCAGTCAATCATCGGCTTGAATCATTCATCTTATCCGCTCATAAATCCTCTTTCTTGGTTGGGGGGTGAAAGGGGGAGGGTGGGCCGTGTTTCTTATTACAGGGGAAAATATACTGTCGAGAATTACCGCTATAGGAATTCCTACTCAAAACTATCGACGATCATACTTTTAATTGTTATTTTCACATTCTCTCTCATGCCCATACCAGTTCCATCGTCAATTTATGTATAGAGAAGAGGAATTTATCTAAAATTTAATTATAACGCCTTTTATCTTTCAAAGCGTCGACTAATCACGAGTGACACGTTGTGTCTACGTATATACCGTTATGATCAACTCAAAGGGAAGCGAGCTGAATAGATTAAAAGAGATGAAATGCGCGAATTTTTGGTGATTTTCCCCCTGGAAAAACAGCCGTCATAAGTAAATTAACACAATCCCATCGAACAATTTGACAAAATTCGAAATTCTGGTCTGGAATCAGACGAAACAGTGGATGTATCTCCCCGTCCCGTTGTTAGTGCCAGTTTGGGTCATTTGGGGCGTTCAATTGAGCATTGTCCGAGTGACTCTTTAAAACCACGGCCGGCTAAAATCAAAAAACTTAAAAATGCCTTTGGTTTTATACTTTTAAAGAGTTGTAGGTCGATGCTTTTAAGGAGGAGAATGAAGCTAAAACTGTCGGGGTGGCCAAAAAAAAAAGTCATTACGATTACACAGCCTCTATTAGTGACGCCCGCCTTCTTCTTCAAAAGAAGACGAATAATTAAGAATATAATTACACGCCATTTCTTCCTTCAGTGACGCCCACTGGCTGGTGGTGGTGAATGGTGTGGGTTTGGGGTTGGGGAGAGCGCAGCACTTTGAAAGGTTTCCACCCTCGGCGAATTAAAAGCGTTTTTAGGGAATTGTCACGTTTCTGTCATTCTAATTTGTGCCAGAAGTGAAGAAAAAGTTGCCATTCTTCACTCTGAAACTTAACCCAAAAGTTGAAAGAGATTTGAATTATTTAAATAGCAATTTCGTAGCTGTGGAAAGTTTTTAAAAGATGTCTTCATTGAAAGATTCTGTGGAGTGTGCCCTTGAGAATATCGTGGAATAAACAAACGAGAACTTTGCCTAGACAAGATCTTTTAAGATTTGGGAAACACGGACCCTTTTTAGAAAAGAAGAAAAGGAAACTTGGTCTTAATCGCAACTATATACCAACCCGCCGCTTCATTATTCGTCTTCCCACATCCCGGAGCCCCAAGCTTTAAATAATTTTCAGATGTTTAGCTCTGAAGTCGCGTTGGAAAAGGATAAGGGCCAAAGTCGTGTTATCGTTAAAAAGGGGTGGGGGGGATGTTAATTATAAGGTAATCAAGTTAAGTGATGGGGCTCGTTGTATAATCTGGCCTTTGTCTTGTCATGCCACTCGCTAATTAGTTTCGTTATCAGCCTTTAAATCAACACGTACCCGTGACGACGTCACTCACAAGCGTCTAGCTTTAGTAATCTCCCCTTTACACCCCCACCACGACACCATCATCCTTGAAAACTGTGCTCGAGGTTGATTTGTAAGTGATTCATTCTTTTTCATTAACAAAATGCGCTCGAACAACTAAAAATATTACACGTCTTGATGAATTCGTGGATAAAATTAAGGAATATCAATCATTCGTAGCTAAAATTAAAAAATCAGAAATTCACGGATTCTGGACAATAAGATGAAAAAAAATGCTCATTCACAGCCAAAATTGAGAAAAAGCGCTGATTCGGGGCTAAAATAGAGGCAAACCCGAAGATAAAATTGAGAAGACACCAATTCGTGGAGTGCGGCTGAAACTGAGAAAAAATGATAATTCACTCGGCTAAACTAAAGGCATAGTGGCCAAATTGTACATCGAGATTTCTCAAAAATAAGAAAAATTGACTCATATTTACCACTCAACGCATATACTCCTGCACTTTTTACCAGAATTACCCCCGTCCCCTCCAACACCGCCCCTGGGCCGAGGCACCAACTGTAGCAAAGGTGGCCCTGATTTGTAGACTGAAGTTAGCAATTCCTGACTCAACTGCAGTGCCGGCGTTAAGGGAGGGGGGCGAGCCGGGCGAAGTAGGGTTTGAGAGGGCGGACCGCCCCGGGCCGAAGAGCTTGAAGATGGAAGCTTAAAATTGAGGATTCCTAGATTATAAATGTTCATGGATGTAGGTAGGTGAAAACGAGTTTTGGTATGCGGTAGGACAGCGATATTGGCTCCACCCTTTGAGAATCGAGTTGGGGGTTAGGTCAGGGTTGACCCATCACCCTCCAGCAGTCAGGTAGTAGTGCAAGTCTCAAGGTTACCAGCCTCTCTGGTCGTTGGTTCCCGTCACTGGCCAGTTGAAGAGTCACGGGAGTGGACCTCGCGAAGGTGGTCATTTTACTGGTTTGCATTGAGAGGCATTGAGAGGATGGAGTTTGCCCGAAGGCGACGATTACCGCTCCTCGTGGGGAGAGGGGTAACGGAATAGGGTCGAGAGGGAGGGGGAAAAGAAAGAAGGGGCGCGAGAGGAGAGAGGGCTAGCTCTCTTCCTCAGAGTCGCTAGATTCGACAGTAGGAGAAGCAGTAGCAGTGCTGAACTGAGGAACCCAGGTCTCAAGGTGGCGACGTCGATTGGCCCAGGCTTGCGCAAAGAGGTTGAGGCCCAACAAAACACCCAACATTAGCGATTCCTACAGACCTGTCACGCTATCGTCCTGTGTGCTGAAGAGAAATTATCAATCAGTTCGGATTCAGAAAAGGGAAATCCACGTATCACAGTCTATCATGCCTGATCTCAGATATTGAAATAGGGTTTACCAACGGGAATTCTACTCTGGGTCTCTTTTTGGACATCCAAGGAGCGTACGATAATGTCGTTATTTCGGTACTACGGGAGAAAATGTTAAAATTAGGACTTCTAGCTCCCTTTACGGATAAATGCATCCCGCTCATCTCCGATAGACATATTTTCCTTAGAGTAATGAATCAGTACATTGGGCCTAGATGTGCCAGGCAAGGACTTCCTCAGGGTGGTATACTGAGCCCCTTACTTTATGCTATTTATGTCGCAGACATTGAAATTATTCTTTCGCCTAACGTGCGAATCCTTCAGTACGCGGATGATGTGTGCCTTTATTCCTCCTGTAAGAATGATCAACGATGTGTGGATAGCCTTGACGGGACTACACGTGCCCTGAGATTATGGTGTAGGGAAAATGGTCTTACCATTTCTTCAGCAAAATCGGAATCCTGTCTGGTCACGCGTAAACGTAATCAGAATCTTGGTACGAGTGTGACTCTTGGAGGGTTGACATTTAAGGTCGAAAAAGCTGTCCAGTTTCTCGGGCTCAAAATCGAAAAAAGTCTACGTTGGAATTCCCACATCAATTATGTCAAGGATCGTACAGAAAAATGTATCAATATTCTAAGAATGACGACGAATGGGGTGCGGATCCCAATGTTGCTTTGTTGTTTTACAGAGCGTGTGTCCTCTCCATACTTGATTACGGCTGCGTGTTCTACGGCAACGCCGCCGCCCCGTCAAAGTTCAAAACATTAGAAACAGTACAAAACAAATGAATAAGAATGATCCTCAGCCTCTTAAGTTCTACCCCTGTCGATTGCCTCCTAGCGGAAGCTGGGATTTTTCCTCTGTCCATAAGGAGAAAGGTCCTGTCGGACAGATTCACTATAAAACTAGTAGCTCATCACCCTGGAGTAATATCAAGAGTGCACTCCATGACCGTTCTAGATCTTATATCCCCATATCGAAGGAAGAAAAGTACTCCCCTAGTGTCCCAAAGTTTCTTGGACTACTCAAAATGGTATCCTAAGACGCGTTGCACTCCAAAATTAGAGTATTTCTGTCAAGATTTCATCCTTGATTATAACGTCAAAACCGTCGTGTTAACCGCCCAGTCTAGAGTGAACTGTAACAGAATCAATAATGACAGGTTTTCCTCAGTGGAACGATTAAATAAACTCGTCCCGGGGGCTATACCCATACAGGTCTTTGCCTCCCTATATCCCAACACTGTAGGGGCTGGGTTCTACGACCTGGCACACGGATTTCAGAGTTTGTTCAGATTAGACCCCAAGTGCTCTTTATGCACCTCGGAACTATTTACGGTATCGGAGGCGTTGAATTACGCCGAGCAGCTAGCTTGCCCTAGCGTTGTGATTCTTGCGAGTAAGGGTATTATCAGAACCATTGACAACTTCCATGCGCCAGCGAGTGAAAATTACCTGGTGGTTACTGTGTTGTCGACTTGCAAACAGTTAGAGTGAAAGGGAACTATCGTTCGCTTCTTAAATATTAACGAAAAGTTAGGCGATGAGCTTCAAGGAATAGCAAACTGTTTTGGCAAGCTGGCGGAGGCACAAGGCAACGTTCGTGCGATAGATATTCCCTATGGGGATATCTTAAACTCAGTTCATTCGAGAGCAAAGATTAGTTGGCAGTCGAAATATCACTCCTCGGACAAGGGCCTTTTCTACAAAACCCTTTTTCCCGAAATTAGATCTGAAGCGTGGTTCAATATAAGTACTTAAAAGGAAAGCGCTTTATTAGAGTAATCTCCCGATTAAGGACTAATCATGGCGTGTGTAACGCATACCTTCGGAAGATCTGAATCAGCAGAATGCGGGGGTTGCCGAGTTACGGATAGCCTACAAAACATAATTATGGATTGTGTCAAATTCAAGGCCAAGCGGGAAGAAATGTTTCGTACATTCGTTGGAATCATTACCCAGCCGTTCAACTATTCTACATTACTAGCTTCAAATTCCCTCGAGATATATGGAAAAATTTACGAATTTACCCAATTCCACAACATATTGATTTAAGTACACTGATAGTGTTAAGGTGGGCACACACATGCGCTACTTGCCAAGTTCCTAGCCGCTACTCGCCGAACTCCTAGTAGTGTGTATGGATACTCGCTACTTGCCGAGTAGCGAATTTTCGTACTTGTTTATACTCGGCTTCTTTTAGCGGGGACATTATACGCGTTACTCGCCGAGCTCCTAGTAGTGTGTATGGATACTCGCTACTCGCCAAGTAACGAATATTCGTACTCGGGGATGCTCCATTTTTTTTCGATGTCGTGCAAGTACCGAGCCAAGTAATAGTTTTCTTTCCGTTGATTTTTCCGTATCCCTTCTACACATCAGTTTCCTGTGGTGATTTATGGTTGTGTGAGATTATCGACGGTTAAAAATATAGTAATTTCGTAATTGTCTTTATCCATGTGCATTATCGAAATAGACTAATGGACCAAATCAAAAGGATTGTGTGCGGAGATCGGTATGGCGTTTCCGCTTTAATTTGCGATTATGGCTATTCGAAGTATGCTATGAGTATGAGAAGTATGCTAGGTCTAATTGACCTAGTTCCGTGATAACCGTGTCTGCTCGGTTGCAACTCTCTGACCGTCTTAGCTCGGTTGATCGAGGTTGACCGAGTAGACATTCAACACGGTTATTTTAGCTGAACGCTTGGTTAACGAGCGACTACCGAATATTCGGTTATCTCTACAGACTTCACAGTTAAAATAACTCAGTCTGATCTGTCATTCGTTCCACATGAATACTGCTGCTCCAACCGATCTTTCGTTTATAGCAACCGAATACATAACGTCAAGGCCACCCACACTGATCGGTTATTTTGACCGTAAATTGACGGTTGACCCATCTCACTATGCTGAGTTATTCGTACCAGTCCTGTTCCGTTAATCTTACCAAATTCACTTTGCTATTTTGATCGTCTCTGAAATGTCAGTCAGGCAAACAATGTTGTAGTTTTAATCCTCACTTATCTGATACTCCTTCTCACTATGCTTTGGGATGCCAGCCGCGTTGAGTCAGCCAAACTAACCTTCTGAACTCCAACCTCGGTTATTTTATCTAGGTTTCTTTTGTTGTTATAGCATTTTTTTCTTCTACTTCTTTCCTCACTAGTAAACTTAGGCGAGAGAGGCAAGAAAACGTATGCGATGCAGAAACCGACCCCCGCTTTGCATTGAACTCTAGAGTAATCAGGCGCGCTACAAAAATTATGAAAATAAAGATTGGGACACATACGTAATTAAAATAAACATTAGCAGCGAAATAAGAGAGTTTCGTAAAATAATTATTTAATGCTAATATGTATTTCAAAGTACATATGTACGTGAATGTACGTATACACACGCATATTGAGATTCTGTGTCTTCATTCGCTCATTGAGTGAGTGAAAAAACGACCAATTACTTTGTTGTTGCACTATCGAAGAGTACTTCAATCCGATCACTTCTTTATTAGGCGATTTTACTCTGGGTTGCTGGCGTTTTGTTTTGTTTGTTTGTTTTTTAAACAATTTTACAATCTGCCTGGTGACTGCGTAGCCTAGAAAAAATTCAACTCAACTTCAAATTGGTACACTCTAAACTTTGGAATTGCAAGTTTTCAATAAAATTTACGCGACTGACAAAAGCACACTTTCTAGTTTCTATCCCAAAAGCAGAACCCAGAATGAATAGCGAGGGAGAGGAAACAGAGGAATTATTATGCTTTGTCGGAGCCTCGGAGGAGGTTGTTAGGTGGAGGGAGTTGCTACACGGTTGATGCTGACCGTGTTCTGTGTATCTAGCCGACTTTCAAGGTTGGGACTTAGTCAGCTTGAGCATGCTGCGGGGCGCTATTTCTTTTCTTTTTTCTTCTAGGCAAGCATCTCGAGGCTTGCCTCCTGTCCTGTCCTGTGCCCCTCCGCCCATCTTTGTCTAATGTGATCCACACCTACTCACCAATTCCCCAGCCGTTATTTTTTTTTTTTTTTTTTTGTGCCCATCATTGGTCTTTATTATCGCGTGATCGTGTCATGGATTCATGGTGATACGGATGAATCAAGTTAAATACTAATGAATGAAAATATAAACACCTGAAATAAGAACATTAATTCTCTATAGGCCCGTTCACAAGCTCTATGTTTGCGTTGTGTGGTGTCTATGCAACTTATCAAAATGCTTCATTTTTCGAGGGAATACATTTGCTTGGCTGCATAGACTCCACAGAACGTAAACATAGAGCTTGTGAACGGGCCTTATACACTTCACTAGTGCACATTGCTTCATTTTCAAGCGTGTTTAATGTTTTACGAGCCTGAATCATCTCTGATCGTAAGAAAACACTGAATGGAGAAAAACACGGGTAAAAACTAGATAAGTACTCTTGAAATCTTTGACTGATCGTAATCAATCGTAATTCGTAGTTACGGAAGATTCTCCCAGTGCCCTCCGAATTTATTCTTTCGAAGCCAAGGCCAGGCGGTCTAACCGGTGGCAGACGGCATCAAAGATGCACTTGTGGTGAGAAGTAACACAAATTCCGGTCAGACAGGGGTTGCTAAGAGTTTTGATAGCGAATTCGGATTCAGCATACCGGCAACACGGGAAGAAACAGCCAGAAAACAGGTGAAATCACGACCTATAATGAACAAGTTAGAATTTTCCGAGGAGATTTGTGATATTTGTTGAAATAATTATGTCATTGTGATACGGTCTTGAAAACGACATTCGAATTCAGCACACCTTACAAAACGTAAACATGACCAAAATAGCAAACAAGTGAAAAGTAGAATATTTTTTGATACGAGTGTAGCGTAGGGGCCCGGTTTGATTTTCGGATTCAGATTACCTGAAACGTGGGAAACTAATGTGAACTATTTCAATCTCGGCTTTGTTTGCATGTCACATATAAGAAATAACAGAAATCTGGGGTTTTTGTAGATTTTCCTATTTTTATACTGTAGGTAGCGTCTCTTTCAGGGGGTCGGGGGGTTGAAATTCAAATTCAGGATATCTCAAAACGTGAGGAATGTGAGGGAACCATATTTTTAAAAAATTTTACTCGCGATGGTGGGGCGAAAAAATAACACAGAATTTTAAAAGCCAACCAAATTTCGGCATGTTGCCGGGGTTGTATCGTTGGGAAAATTTTAAATTCGGATTCAGCACACCTGAAAACATTAAAATCAGTCATCAAACTTAATCCCGGAGTTTTTTCCTCCCAAAACTACCCGCTTCCTCGACTCCAACTCGATTCGAAATTAAAGCGAATTTCAAACTCGATAATCAAAGCCAAATTAAATTACTTTAAAATGGGCTCGTAAATAGAAAAAGTAAACACGCATTGCCGTGCAATATTTTACATTTTAGTAAATAAAATTCTTCAATTCACGAAACAATAAACTTTTTGCCCATTTCGTGTTGGCAGTTTCACTACTGCTGCCTCCCGAATTCGAGTTTCTCGAGGTAAAACAATTTTTGGTCTCCGATTTCAAAAATTTAATTTTTTTAACAATTCCGTTTAATTATACAACAACAACAACAACAACAACAATACTGAATCTGAAATTTGAATAAGTAATTCCGTGTTGGATAATTGGTCCTAAACTGAACTTGACCTCCAACTCCGGCAGTGAGCCTCAGCTGCTGCAGTGACAACAGTCTTTTGTCATTCATTTGAACGAGCTGCTTGCACGAATTTTCATCGTTTCCTAGGAGACTATCGTACTTGGCAAGTCACGCATGTGTGTGCCAAGGTACTTGTGAATAGCTAAGTAGCAAGCAATGTAAGCTTGCTACTTGCCGAACATTCGGTACTTGGCAAGTAGCGCATGTGTGTGCCCAGCTTTACATTAATAGTGAAGTTTCCGCCGGAGCTGAGCCCCACACTACCACACTCTGTCTATAAAAGATTTCCGCACCCCTGCAAAAAAAAAAAAAAAAAAAAAAAAAAAAAAAAAAAAAAAAACTTTTTTCAATTTTAGGCGAAAGTTGCTCTCTCAATTTCAGCTGCGAATCAGCGATTTTTCTTTAATTTTAGACCTGATGTTGCCCCCAGTGACCACGAATTAGCGTTTAGTCGATTTTGTTTACGAAATTACGAAAAATCGTTTTCAGTTCGAATTAACTATTTACTTTCCACTTTTAGCCCCTAATTAGCATTTTTATCTTTATTTTAGCCGCGAATTGCGATTTTTTTCACTGGCAGCCACGAGTTATCGGGTTTTTCTACCTTAAAGTAGTAAAAGGGGCCAACGTAAACAACCGCGAATTAGTCTGTTTTTTCAACAGCTATTGGAGCTATTTTCACAATTTTAGCCCTGAATTTACTCATTTTCTCGAGATTTATTTCAAGTATTTCTTTT
Organism: Corythucha ciliata; assembly: GCA_038030265.1. Lineage (NCBI taxonomy): Eukaryota > Metazoa > Arthropoda > Insecta > Hemiptera > Tingidae > Corythucha > Corythucha ciliata. The sequence continues at coordinate 45,968,234 of CM075941.1, forward strand.
CAACACCTCCACCACCAACACCGTAAAGTATAAAACTTGCGCATAATAATTGGAAACTGCCATGTTCAAGTAAATACAGTTCTTGGTTTCTCGAAAACAATTTATTATGTGAGTTAATGTCAGTTAGTTTGAGAGTTGGTCTTTTATGCTAACTTTACATTAACTTTACTAAACCATGCTTGAGTTGTCAGCCTATTTACTGTTGTTTCTACCTTGCTTTCAAAAGCAAAGTACCCTGCCTCAACTCCTCCCCCCTTCATCGCACCAAACCCAACCCCAACAATCACTTCTTCATCGCTTCATCCTCATCTTCTTCTTCTTCTTCTTCTTCTTCTCTCATAACCTCTCCTCACAGTCCTCTCTAATGGCAATTTATTTCTAAAAGTTTCGACTATACTCGCACCCTCTCAAATAACTTTTGGTCGCACACCCCTCCACTCCAACCCCAGCCACCCTCCAACAATTTTACCACAACCCCGGGCCTTCCCTCTCGAACGTTCAAAACATATTCGAAAAAAAGGGGAGCCTTTCATTTTTGTTCGAAAAAGCGCAGGAGAGAAAGAGAGAGGAAGAGAGAAAACCATCGAGTTTGATGTTTTGGGAAAAAGACTACTACGAGGATGAAATGAAATTTTGTTCGTAGAAAAAAAAAAAAAAACACAAACAAACAAACAAGAAAAAGCTTGCTCCAGGGAAGAATTCTTGATTAGTGTCTCGAAAAATGTTCCCATGAAAAACTCATGTTTTCAGAGCTTTAATCCCGGGGATCCGACCTCGGAATTAATTCTTTAATCTTCTCCAGCACAGAGCAGCCACCGCCGGCGCCGCCGGTACAATTAGCATCAGAAGAGCCTTGCTGTAGGACTTTTCACGAGTGCACGCGAAAAGAAAATGAAACTCTTAATTGGCTCAGCTAAATGAATCCCACGGATTTTTTTTGTTTCATTGAATGTAACAAATTAGAGCGTCTATTAAAAGGTTTCCATTGGACGGGCGGAGGGGGGGGAATCGATTGGATTTTGTTGCTGGAATTGCGTTCAACGCATGGATGAAAAAAAATCGAGCACTCGTCGTGAGGGCAAGATGATTCACCTCCCAGAGGCCGTGCCCTTTTGGCCTGAGCTTCTACAGAAAAGTTCCGCGAAATTTTATGTAATTTGGGTGGGCGAGAAGAGGGGACCCGTTGCCGAAATTATTTAGATTAGAAAGAGTGATGTGGCCTGACGCTCGACCATTTTACATGTTTTCCACATGATCCCTTCACCCGCTATTTCGCTATTTCCGATCAAGCTATCAACTTTACGGCGGGGGATACCCGTTCACATGTGAATTATATTGCCCCCAGTTTTAGTATTGGGAAAATTGAGAGATAGAGAATGAGGCAGCAGAACACCCTACAGGGGAACTATTGTTGAGAAAGGTCCTGTAGAGGATATAAAAGTGTGGTTGAAGAGTACGAAAGGGTTAAGGTTACGATGCCAGTGATGAAATTGAGTGTTGGTGGGAGGGAGGGGGTGTTCGGGAGGAGAAATAAAGGGGAAGAACAGGCCTCCCATATATATGCAAAACAAGGGCTGTCAAACGGCTGTATCGCTTGGAAACCTGATTCCCATTGACATGAACCAAATCACCACCTGACCTATCTTCCAATCTAACTTGGCAATTGAGTTTTACTGAATTGGTTTTTTTTTTTTTTTTTTAAAGAACATTATCATACAAACGTGACTGTATCGAAATTCAGCTACAGTTTCCACGTCGAACTTCATTACCCCACCCTCCACCACCACTCATTCCTGCTCGCCATCATCTAACTTAATTGGGTTTGAGTTTCCTCCTTGAGAGCTTCAGTGCTGCTATTTGAAATTATTTTCCTCTTAAATCTTTTTTGTTACACTGACACAAATTTTTAGACAACAGAAAGCTCCTTACAATCAGCTACTATACTGAGTTTTAGAAAGCATGCGCAGTTAAAGAAGTTCGATATAGCGAGAATCGTTGCTTATATCCTTGAACGGAGGAGGGGGGGGGAGAGGTACGTTTGGTCACCACCGTTGCCCTTTTGTCATCACAACAGACGTCCCTACGCCTGCGTGTGTCAATATAAGGCCGCCGAAAAGCTTGAGTACAGAAAAATAAGGATTTTTAGGTTATCCATGGATGTAGGTTAGTAAGGAGGTCGGACGGTTGGACATCGATTTTGCTGCTTTCTACGAATTTCAGTCTATCCAACCTGGAGAATAATAACGTTGCAAGTGAAATTAGCATAAGAGTGTGGGCTGAATATTCGATTGAGCCCCCAAAAGCGCTATTCTGGTGGCTCAAATTGAGAAAATTCACGCTATCTTGAGGAAAATACGTGGCTAAAAAAAGAAAATACACCGTGTCCCTAGTTTCGTTAGATCCTTAAGTCATTAAAGTGCCGGTCGGCAATTTGCAACTTGCTGACGCGCCACAAAATTTGGAAAAAATCGCTAATATTCGTGGCTATAACTGCGAAAAAGCCCTGATTCGTGGTCTCACGACACAAACTTCCAGGCTAAAATTGAGTAAAAATCGCTGATTTGCGGTGCATGGAGACCACGAGGCCATTCTACGGACAAATTGTGGAAATAAACGCAAAAGTGTTGTTTTTGAACCAACTCCGTGGTTGAAATCGAAAAAACACGCTATAATATTGACCTAAAAAATAATTTAAGGTCAAAATTGGGCTAAAATGGCCATTTCACAACTAGAAATTGCGAAAAATAGCCCATTCGCGTATAAAAAAAGCGGACAGGTGCTAATAAGCCGCAAAATTAGCAGAAAACGCCATTTCATGGCTGAAATTGAGAAAAATCTGCCATTTGCACTTTGGGGATATAAAGTTGATGAAAAACGTTAATTCGCGGATATACATAAGTAAAATCACTAATTCGAGGCTAAAATTGCAAAAATCACTATTTAGCGCGACTAAAATTAAGAAAAACTCAAATTTTCAGTTCAAATTTGGGAAAAAGTGATAATTCTCTGCTAAAAATCGAAAAAATGGCTAATTTACAGCTTAAATTGAGGAAAACTCCAATCCTTGGCAAAAATTAAGAAAATTCGCTAATGCACGGTTTGGAAACGCTACTACCCTGCTGAAATTTAGAAAAAACCCCAATTCGCTGCTAAAATTGAGGAACATCACTTATTCTCGGATAATGTGTGGTGGAATTTCCAATTTAAATAATCGCGTCTTTGGGCCTTCTGAAGGCAACTTTGTGGCTAATATTTAGAAAATCGGCCAATTCATGCACGGCTATAAATAAAAAACAACCTGATTCACAGGCTAGAACTAAGAAGAAGCAATAATCTATATCTAAAAGCAATATAAAATTGCTAATGCGCAGCTAAAATGTGAAAAAAACACTAATTTGCGGGTAATAATTTAGAAAATAAATATAGTTTGGTCAAAATTAAGGTATTTTAAAGGTTAATTTTAAGCCTAAATTGAGAAAAGTGCCAATTCGCGGCTAAAAATGGAAAAAATCGCGAATTTACAGCATTGCGCAAAACGCCAATTCGTGACTGAAATTGATAAAATTCGCTAATTCACAGGTTTGAAACGCTACTAGGCTGCTAAAATTAAGAAAAAGCGCTGATTCGAGGCTAAAATTGAGAAAAATTAACATTTGCATCAAAACCGAATGTACGCCAAGGCAACTTTTGAGACTGAAATTGAGAAAATCCGCTGATTTATGACAATGAGTGAAAAAGCCGCTAATTCGCGGGAAAACTGAAAAAAAAAATCGCTCTTGTATAGCTTATGGTGAACCAAAAAAATAATAATTCGTGAAAAGCTCTCTATTTCGCGGATGATATTGAGGAAAACAAAGAAAAACGCTAATTTTCAGGTAAAACTGAAAAATATGCTAATCCCCTCTCGAAAAAAATTGAAAAAAGCGCTAATTTGTGGTTAAAGTTGACAAAAAGCACTCATTCATGGCTAAAATTGAGAAATTCGCGTCTTAAACTGGTCATAAGCGCTAATTGGTGGATAGAGAACGGGAATTAGCGGTAATTCGTGGCTAAAATAAGGAAAAGGCTAATAATTAAAAATTATATTTCTTGTTTATACATATAAAGGCGTAGGCGCCTCTTGGGGATTTCCGCCCCGGGCCCCGATAGGTGTAGATCCGCCAGTGACCCCACGATACGCGGATTCATGCATTTCTAAATTTTGGCTATTTCCTCCTGAAAATCGCCCTTAACTGAGAGGTTTTTAAGGGTAATTTTCGATTTGAGCCGAAGTATGAGTACCGTGGAGAATGCTCAATTGACCAATGTACGCGTTTCTTCCATTTTAGCGTTGAATTAGCGTTTTTCCTTAATTTTAGCCGTGGATTCGACCCAAGAACAGGCGCAGGTGGACCTACGCCTAACGACGCCCGGGGCGTAATCTCTGTGAGAGACCTTAGCCTCTACATAAACAAGAAATGTATGTTTTACATTCCGTTTTCCTTAATGATGGTTTTTCCCTCTAATTTATGCTCACTTTAGGCCACAAATGGCGATTTTCGCAATTTTACCAGCGAATTAGAGCATTTCTACATTTTGACCGCCAGTAGCGTTTTTTCAATTGTAAGCCGCGAATAAAACTAGCGGCCGTTTTTCATCTATATCCATGAATTTGCGCTTTTTTTCAATTCTGGTTGCAAAATTGCCTTCAGATGCCCCCCCTCCTAGCAAAATTTGCCTTCAGAAGCCGAAAATTGAAGTACTTTCAATTTCAGCCACAAATTGGAATTTTCCTTAATTTTAGCCGTGAATTAGCGTGTTTTTTTGTCCTAATTTTAGCCACCGGCTAGGCCCAAGAACAGCGCATTAGCGACTTTGTCTATATTGCGATTTTTTACCGTAAAATGGCCTCTATACACCGCCGATCAGCGAGTTTTTCTCAATCTTTGTCGGGAAGTTGCATCGTGAAACTACGAATGAGCGCTTTTTCGCAGTTTTAGCCACAATTATTATAGCAATTTTTCCAAACTTTTCGCCGCGTTCTCGATCCAAAAACAGCGCATTAGTGCGTCTTCTCAATTTTATCCGTCAAAGGACATCAAGAAACTGTGAATCAGCGTATTTTCTTCTTTTTGAGCTGCAGAGAAGGGCTAAATTTGTGGAAAAACGCTAATTCGCGGCAAAAATTACCGATGAAAAATTCCGAAAAACCGCTAATTCGCGGATCAATTTGGAGAAAATGAGCTAACTAGCTGCTAAAATTGGAACGAAAACATTTTTTTTTTTTTCAATTTAAGGGCAACGACCTCCGCTTCTGCCCTCTCACCACCATCACTAATAGGAACATCACTTGTGAAGGGTTGGTCTATTTTCCAGAGTTCCGCTACACTTCATTGAAATCATTTCGGCGCCACTGACTCAGTCCAGCCATTTTCATGGTGCTTTGTATCGTCAGTTTTGGCCATTTATAGGGCGCGAATACGTATGTACGTCAAGCCAAGGCGCGAATGCTCGCTGTTTGGCCATGCTTGGCGCACGAATGACCGATTTCGCAAATTTTCATGGCAGGAATCATCGGTTTGGGCATTATCGTCAGGGTGTTAATCATCAGATTAACAATTTTTAGGGCGCGTAGGATTCTACACCCCCTAGTTTGGCCATTATTTAAAGCAGGAATCGCCACTTAGGCTATTTATAGCGAGTATATTCTAAGCTTTTATAGACTTTAGCTAGCTTCAAAGTGCGAGTCATCAGTTTTCCCATTCTGGAGAGTAAATTGTCAGTCTTAGTAGAGTAGTAGAGTAGTAGTTTTTAGGGCGGGAGGAGTCAGTTTGGCTATTTTCAGTTCAAGAATTGCAAATTTCATTGTTTTTAAGGGTGCAAATAGGAAATTTAGCCATATTCAAGGCGCAAATCGTCAATTAATTTGCCATTTTTGGGTGCGAGATTAGTTAGTTTAGCCGCTTTCATGGTGGGAAACTTGAAATTTGTATATAGACAGTGAATGCTTCAGTCAGTTTATATTTTTACCATATAACCTCGGAAATCGATCTGATGGATAAACTCGTGGATCCCTCCCCCCAACGTTCACCCCCTTCACTTCTTCAACGTTCAGCAATATGCATGCATGAAACTGTAGCCGTAGGAGCCTACGTTGTCTGTCTTCACTTCACCTCACCTCAACGAGGGAAGACAGACAACGTAGGCTCCTACGGCTACAGTTTCATGCATGCATTTTCTAATAACCCTCGTAGTCTAAGCGATCACACGAACAATATCAGTTCAGCAATATTGTGAAGGAAATATTTGACAAGATGACCGGAAAACCCCGCTACAAAACGTTCGTCTCTCTCCACCTTTTCCCGCGTATAATGCTCCGCGAATGTCAAATAATGGGCGGTAGTGTGACAAGCTGCCAATTATTTCTGACTTCCTAGGATAATATATCATCCTATGAACGTTTCGCTTTCACCCTTTTCATCTGTTTAATGATTTATTGCCTCGCACGGAGACTATATACGATCTTTTTTCATAGAAAACAGTTTTGAGCCCGCACATTATGGTCTGAAAGACAGTTTAAGCCTTTTCAGAAGGAACATGATTGCTCTTCAGTTGATGACTCGAACGTATATCGATGAATGGAATTTTTTTGATCCGGTGACGCTTTATTTCCCCAACTTTAAGACGAACTGAGTGGTATGAAGCCATTTTGTTAGAGGAAGAATGACAGAAAAAAAAAAAAAAAAAAATGAATGGGGCGGGATTGTGAAATAGTTCATGCCATGCTCTTGGATACTAGGAAAAGGAAGCCATTTCGTTAAAGAAGTCGCACAAAAGGGCACCCTTTCTATATGCGCTTTGTACAGTCCTCCATAAGAGGAGGGGGGGGGGCTCCGCCTTTGCTATACGACATAATAACACTCTAACCGGGGAGTTGCCTCCATTTCGGTGCACTCGCGAAAAATGAGATGGATGATGGGTAGCGGGGCGAGGGTGCTGCACTTGAAAAAAAGGAGAAAAAAAAAAACCTTTGAAGCACTCCCCCCCCCCCGTCTTTTCATCACTGTTTGGATGGGGAGGGGCTTCTAATTGAAGTGCAACGCTACACACTGCACTAATCATAGATGCACAGCTCAGCGCCCTGCTCTCTGTTTCCATCAGCTTCCAATGGTGTACCCCGCCACCATCCCCCCTGAAACAAACAACGGCGAAAACATGACGGAACCAAAAAAACTCCGTCATTAAAAAGAGGTCCTTTGATTTCGCATTGTGGCTGAATGGATGAGCATTGGTCGGGGGGGGGGGGAGTTAATTCAAAGATTAAACTCGTCTATTATAAACTCCTTACCAAATCTCGAAACAAACTTCATTTCCTCTAAAAGACAAACGTGCTTTTAATTTATTTCAAGCTAAAATGGTTGGGGGGGGGGTTCTCACTTTTTATTTAAGAGAATTCGGCTAACTCAAATATCAAGTTTCACAATTTCCTAGCGACGGGACAAGAGATAAATTGAACTCGGAGGATACAAAGAGATGAACGCCTCGTATAACTTTAACAAAAGTTATTTCCCTTAAAAGTGCCTGTTAATACTAAATCCCGCGCAATAATTAATTAGTTGCCCGCTGAAAAGGAAAGGGTCGCAGGCATAACTTACAGGCTTTCATGAATTAAAAAATAAGAAAGAAGAAGGAAAAAAAACGCGGGTAAAAATGTGAAGCCCTCTGTCTGAAACTATAAAGAAAAGCTAATTACACCACGCGATGACTTTTCCTCAAGTTTTATTACATTTTCTTACAACTTCCACTCCACGTCTCTCGTATAATTTTTCGGGGGGTGGAGGGGGGAGATTTTCCACCGAGGAAAAATGAAAGTTTTATTAAAGTAATAAAAACTGAAATTGGCCTCGCAACTCTTCCACGAAATTTCGGAATGACCTTTGAATTCCTAATGGATTGAATCCCCGCCCTCACCCCCCCCCCCCGAGTGTAAGTTGACTCAAAACTCCCAATATCAATCCTTCTGATCTCTTCTACCCCCACCCCCTCCGCTTCACACTACCGCAATCCTAACACCGATGCGATTTCAACGCGCTTTATATAACCGATTGCCGATTTAATGACTGGAAAAGAGATAAAGCTCGTGAAATTCCGTTTAAGAGCCATGGATATCGTTGGCGGTGAAGATTGTGGTGGGGGTAGGGCGGAAGAGTTTCGGATGAGAGTGGTTAGGCTCTCTTTTTAAGTGGGCAATTTCGAGGCGGAATTATTCTATTTTCTGATCCAGTCGAACCAACGATCTTTGGATGGGGGGGCTGGTGGTGGTGACGGTGGGGTAGATGGAAAAAAGGAAGGGGGAGGGGGGTTTAAAAAGAGGGCAAATTGAACGGATTTGTGGTTTTAAGTTCATCAAATCAGATCAGAGTCTTACAAAGAGAACAAAAAACACGTTTTGACTTACAATCAGTGTTCCTAACAGAGCCTCCTCCACTGGCAGGGCAAAGAAATCGATCGACTGCAAAAGTGAGACAGTAAAATGGGGCTTATAGAGAGTGAAGGGTAGAGAAGGAGAGGCTCTTGAAACTAAAATTGGAGTTGTACTGAGCAGAATTTGCGCTTCATTTTACAAGAAAATCCAAAAACGAGATAAAGAGAAGAGTTTGGCTGTGCTTTCCCAAGCAGTAAGCGCAAAACGAAATGAAGAAGAAGAAACACAGCGGGCAGACCGTCAAACGACGTGTGTATTGCGGGTTATAAGCCGTCCGTTGGGAGTAAATTAAAAATGCTAAGACAAAAAAAGGCTGAGAATAAATTAAAAGCATTTTTTCCCCTTATAACATCCTTGACCTTCCTTAGCGTCTTAATAAAATCCTTGAACCCCCCCCCCCAACGGCCACACCGCGGCTAGAAACGGGATTTATGCGAAATTGGCGAACAGCTTTTTACTTGTAACAAAAAAGACATTGTCTTATGCGACTGCAGGCTTCAGCCACTTCCGAAATTGGGGAGAGATCGTTTATAGCAAGAGCGAAGAAATTCCTAAGCTGCTCGCACGCCTGCAAGTGAAGGAAGGTGTGGGCGAAAAAGTTTGGGGAAATTCCTGCATTTGAAATAGCAGGCAATCGTACATTACAACTACAACTCCGAAATGTTCATTTCCGAGTACGGGACAGGTCAGGGCTGCCAAGCTGAAAATCGACCACGCCACCCTCCCTCCTCTACCGACAAGAGATGAAAACATCCAAAAAAATTTCGGGTCTCAAAATTGCAAAACCCGCAAAATTGTTCTTTTCAAAGAGCCAACTCAGTGAAATTGTGGTTATTTCAATGAACCATGCCTTACGAATGGGCCACAGGCACGAAATTTGATTTTTGCGCGAGACATAATATCCCAGTAAAATTAAATTTGTAACCGGCAACTCCACAAAATTTCTTCTTGAACAGGCAAACCATGCGAAATTCTAGTTTCAAAGGGACCAGGCAACGCAAAAAATGAAGAATTGCTCTTTATAATGAATCAACACACCATGGGCGTAGCCAGCAGGGGAAAGGGGTGAGCAGTTGCCCTCCCCTAGAATCAAAAACGCAGATTTCGTGGGGCAGCTGCCCACCCCCAAAATTCCAAAAATATCTTCCCTGATCTGGGTAACAGAAACACAAATTTATTACATTTCGCTCCGTAAAACCGATTTTGCTGTTTTTTCGCTCTAAAATCCCATTTTCGCAAGGTTTGACACGCAATTTCGTGTGTTTGGGTTAGCTCAAATCGTGTTTAGCCCGCTGTGCCATACAGACTTATGGTGAGAGAGAAACTGCCAGCTCTGTTTACCGTCTCAGGTCTAAACTTTAAAGTTTAGCTCCAAAAGTATCACTTTCCGGGGTGGGGGTGGGGGAGAGAAGTTTCAATATTTCGACATAAAAAACCTAAATAGAAGGCTAAAAACGACAGGTTTCCAGCAGATATTTATTTTTTGACGGATAGTGGCCGTTTCTGTGCAAATTTAGTCTCTGATGACCGTGAATTGACGCGATTCTAACCTCCAGATCCCTGTTAGAAGCTTGCAAAAAGGCAATGGTTCATCTGTTATTTTCGCCAGTGAATCTACCCACAGGCGTGTTGGATCCAGTTTTTCCTCAAGCGGAGTTGCAAAGAATCCCCCCCCCCCCATTTAACTCGTGAATGAGCACTATTTGTAGCGTCGAATTGACGTTTTTCTTTAATTTTAGGTGAAACTGAGTGCTTTTTATTAATTCTACCTCGAACTATAGCCTATTTTCTTCATTTTAACCGTAAAAAGCTCTCAAAAAACCGTGAAATAACGCATTTTTGATTTACCATTCTAATTACGGCCAGCACTGGGCATCGCCTATAAACCGCGAATAGGCGCGTTCTGTCAATTTCAGCCGCAAAAGAACAGTTTTTCCTCAATGTAACCTGTGAATGAACGCTATTTATCAACTTTAGCCTCGACAATTAGACATCACCAAATAACTGTGACAATTTTGCCAATTCATTTTCCCTCAATTTTAGCCGCAAATTCGTGCTTTAATCTCAATTCTGCCTTGAGCAATTCCCCCCTTCAAATTTCAGCAGTGAAAAGGTCCACATAATACTCATGTTAACGAATTTCATGAAATTTTTGATCCGGCCGTTGCATCGCGAACCTTAAAATAGGTGTTTACCTCAATGTGCCTTAATTTTAGCCGAAAATAAGAACTTTTTCAAAAATGTGTGCGCTTAGTCGCCCTCTTTCTCGATTGTACCCGAAAACTTGCTAAATAAATGTATAAAAACAGTCAATTATCACTTTTTCGCAATGTTCACCGAGATGTTGGTTTGAGAAACCACGAACTGGTGCCTTCTCTCAATTTTACCTGCGTGAATGAGCTCCATTTCTCAATTTTAGCCGTGAATTGGCATTTTTCCTCAATTTTAGCTGCAAATGAGCGATTTTTCTGAATTCTACATTGAACGAGCAATTTTTTTCTGTCAATTTTCGCCGTGAAAAGAGCACTGTAAACCGTGAGTTAGCACATTTTCTTAATTTCGGCCCGGACTTTGGATCGCGAAACCGCAAATTTGGCGTGTTTTCTCAATTTCATCTGCGAACAATGAGCAGATTTATTTCTCAAGTTCAACGTGAATCAGCGCTATTTCTCAATTCTAGCTGTGAATGGGTGTTTTCGCTCAGTACTAGCCGGAAAATGTCCTTTTCATGGATTTCATCCACGAACGAGCACTTTTTCTCAAGCCTTGCGCCCCCCCCCGCCCCAAAAACTCTGAATCCGTGTGCCTGGCTGGCTGCACACCCCTTGATCATGGCCTGGCTACACTCCTGCAACACACTGAAAATTTCACCTACGGAATAAAAAAAAAGAAAGAATTTTGTGGTCACTTGACCACAAACTGCTCTAACCACAAAGTGCTCTAACCACAAAATTCTTTAACCACAAAATGCTCTAACCACAAAATGCTCGAACCACAAAATGCTCTAACGATAAAACCACAAAAACCCACCGACTCAACCACAAAATCACTTGATCCCAAAATGCTCTAACCACAAAGTGCTCTAACCACAAAATGCTCTAACCACAAAATGCTCTAACCACAAAATGCTTTAACCACGAAGTGCTCTGGCCACAAAATGCTTTAACCACAAAATGCTCTAACCACAAAATGCTCGGACCACAAAATGCTCCAACGCATTACCACAAAAACCCACCGACTCAACCACAAAAATCACTTCACCACAGAAATCACTTGACCACAGAAATCACTTGACCACAGAATGCTCTAACCACAAAGTGCTCTAACCACAAGATGCTCTAACGACAAAAAACACTCCACCACAGAAATCACTTGACCACAAAATGCTCTAACCACAAAGTGCTCTAACCACAAAATGCTCTAGCCACAAAATGCCTTAACCACAAAATGCTCTAACCACAAAATGCTCGAACCACAAAATGCTCCAACGCATTACCACAAAAACCCACCGACTAAACCACAAAAATCACTTGACCACATAAATCACTTGACCACAGAATGCTCTAACCACAAAGTGCTCTAACCACAAGATGCTCTAAAGACAAAAAACACTCAACCACAGAAATCACTTGACCACAAAATGCTCTAACCACAAAGTGCTCTAACCACAAAATGCTCTAACCACAAAATGCTCTAACCACAAAATGCTGTAGCCACAAAATGCTTTAACCACAAAATGCTCTAACCACAAAATGCTCGAACCACAAAATGCTCCAACGCATTACCACAAAAACCCACCGACTCAACCACAAAAATCACTTGACCACAGAAATCACTTGACCACAAAGTGCTCTAACCACAAGATGCTCTAACGACAAAAAACACTCAACCACAGAAATCACTTGACCACAAAATGCTCTAACCCGGTTTGTGTCTTGTCCCTGGGTCTAATGGGTTAGGTCATTAATGTGACCCTTACCCATTGTGAGAAGGCGATGAATGCCGTACAACGTGGGATGGCCCGACACGTGCAAGACCGGGTTCTCGACTCCGGCCACTCTGACAACACTCAGCGCGGACCCCCGTGAAGATGAGCGTTTTTCAGAGGTGCAAGTAGACGGTCGGATGGCGCTCTGAGAAGAGCGGATTTCCCCGCTCCGTTGTGATGGAGCAGGACGGATCGTCGCTCCGTTGGGGGAGGTTGTTATAGAGGGGGGGGGCTCTCACGACGAGTCTCGAGGAGATTTGTGACCGTGATCGTGCTGAGCGGGGGCATGTGTGGGCCACCAGGATTGTAGATGTTTCCTCCGCTCCGGTTGGCCCAGGCCTGGGAGAAGCGTGCGAGTCGTCGAGTATCCTCGCGGGTGGTAATGGTGAAACCACTGTGAATGCCAGTGGCTGTGCGGACGTCGTTGCACAGGTGACATTCGAAGAGTACATGGGAGGCCGTCTCGTCGACTAGCTCTCCACAGTGGCACAGTGGGGAGTTGCGTCGGCGGAAAAAAGTGTAAGCGACTGTTGAAGGCACCATGGCCAGTAACGATTTGGGATGCTGTGAAGGAAGGCCGCCACCACCTCGTCTGAAGTCGTCCTGCTACACGAGAACGCTGTGGGTGTGTTGAGCTGTGTAGTGCCCGTGTCTCAGCGCTGTTGCCATAGTCTTTGTAGGCCATCTTTGATTACGGGCCCCGCCACAGTTTGAGGATCCTGAAGCCGGGCGATGGTCTCCAGCAGTTCGGGGTATGTCGTGTTTCAGTACAACGCCGTCTAATGCCAGGTAGACCGGCATTGTGCCGCAGAGCATTTGTAACGCCAAGTGCGACGTAGTAGCGTACGTGGGGCGTATAGGCTTAAAAGGAATTCCCGCTGTAGGGTTCTGACCCGCTGGCGATCGCGGTTGGAGGGGTTGCGCCACCATATAGCAGCACCGTAACTAACGATGGGCCTGAAAATTCTGTCGTAGTACAGTAGGCGGCTGCGGCGACTGGCCCCCCACTGGTGGCCAGCAATTCCGCAGAGTTTCTGCGCAATTTGCTGCAGCTTTGAGCGTAACCCGTTCAAGTGTGGACCGGCTTGTAACGTTGGGGAGAGCCACACGCCCAGATATTTGACTGTGGCGCTGAACGGGGTGGAAATTCTTGAGGAGTCGAAAAGTCTGAAGCCGCGGTTGAGCAAGGAGGACGAATATCTTAGTTTTCGGTACATTGATTGTTCGACACGATTTTGTAACAAGAGTGGTTGCTCTAACGGTCTACTGGCGGGCTGTGATTGGGGTGTGGGCCTCAACGAGTATGGCCAGGACGTCTACGTAGCAGAATGGTATTAGGCCTTCCTCCTCTTTCTTCCTTCCTCCTCCTGCTCTAACCACAAAATGCTCAAACCACAAAAACTTTGTTTCCAAAAAGCTCGAATCACAAAAAGCGGTAAACACAGTAAAAACTCGCTGATCACAAAAACTCTAACCATAGAAAAATTTGTGACCGGCGAGCTAACAATTTCCCGGATATTTAGCTTCGAACTGCACCAATTTTGCTGTTATTTACCTTGAATTTAGGAAGAGAAAGGGCCCGAAACTAGTGATTTTTGGTGGGAAATAGGGCTATAAACTCGCAAATTCGAATTTTCGAAATATTCGCAGTCTCGAATCTCACAATTTCACCGATTTAAGCTCGAAGTGAAGTAGTTTTTTCGGCCGTAAAGTAAAATTATGGTCAAACTTTGGAAGCTCTCGAGACAGGCTAGAGTAAGACTACATGTCTACAGTAAAAATGAAAATAATAAAGGCCCCGGAATTTGCCATCTCGCGAGGAAGTATAGACGTGGTATTTCGCTCTTGTTCAAGCCCGAGACTTTCAATTTTACAGATTATCATCTCCAAACAGGGGCGTAGCCAGTCCGTGATCAAGGGGTGGGCAGCCAGCCCGGCACATATCCAGAGTTTTGGAAGGGGGGCGCACGTCTTGAGAAAAAGTGCTCGTTCGCGGATGAAATCCATGAAAAGGACATTTTGCGGCTAGCACTCAGGAAAAACACCCATTCACGGCCAAAATTGAGAAATAGCGCTGATTCACGTCAAGTTTGAGAAATAAATCTCATTATTCGCGGTTGAAATTGATAAAACACGTCAATTTGCGGTTTCGCGATCCAAAGTCCGGGCCGAAATTAAGAAAATGCGCTAACTCACGGTATACAGTGCTCTTTTCACAGCTAAAATTGACAGAAAAAAATTGCTCGTTCAATGTAGAATTGAGAAAAATCGCTCATTTGCGGCTAAAATTGAGGATAAACGCCAATTCACAGCTAAAATTGAGAAATGGAGCTCATTAACGCAGGAAAAATTGAGAGAAGGCACCAGTTCGTGGTTTCTCAAACTTTTATCTCGGTGAACATTGCGAAAAAGTGCTAATTGACTTTTTAATTATACATGTATAAAGCAAGTTTGTGGGTACAATCGAGAAAAAGCGCGACCTAGCGCATACATTTAAAGTTTTCAAACATTCAAGGTTCGCGATGCAAGGTCCGGACTGAGACTCCCCCCTCCCGGGAAGTGATACTTTTGGAGCTAAACTTTAAATTTTAGACCTGAGACGGTAAATACAGCTGGCAGTTTCTCTCCCACCATATGACTGTAAGGCACAGCGGTCAAAACACCGTTTGAGCTAACCCAAACACACGAAATTGCTGTCGAACCTTGCGAAAATGGGGTTTTAGTGCGAAAAATCAGCAAAATCGGTTTCCAAGTTATGCCGACCCTCAAAATCGGTTTGTCAGCAACTGATGAGCGAAAATGTGTTGGTTTTTTAGTGAGAAAAATCCGAAAAATTTGTTTTATGGAGCGAAGTACAATAAATGTGTGTTTCTGTTAGCCAGATCAGGGAAAATGTTTTTGGTATTTTGGGGGTGGGCAGCTGCCCCACGAAATCTACGTTTTTGATTCTAGGGGAGGGCAACTGCAATCCAACATCTTTCTTCTCAGCATTGTCAGCTAATGTCTTACTCTCAACTTCGCCTGGCCACCACTCCCGAAGTCATTAAAAGTGATCTCATCCATTTAAGTTTCATCATGACAATCATGTCTAGTGCAAAGACACCGTTGAACAACCCGCTGTTGAAGCTCCAAGGCGATTCTTCTCACCCCCCCCCCTCCCCGCAACGCTCCAAAGGGTTTATTTTTAGAAGATTCTTCCTCTTTTCGATCACTACAGTTTGGGTGCATGTGTGAGTGTGTGCTGCGATTGCAAAAAGCTTTCAAACGAACCAGCAAGTGATGTGGGTGTAATACAAATGTTGGAAAAGGCAAGACCGTGCGCCCTTTGGGAACAAGTTCCAAAGGGCCTGTGAATAGTCTGTTTATTTCTCCTCAACCCTTCACCCTCTCCTCAGACAAGACTTGCATTTGCTTGGCAGGAGTGTGATTGCTCTAAGAGCTTTTCTGTCCCCCTCAAATCTATATGCTCGGACTTGACGAGGTGAATGACATTACAATGAATAATCGGGACGATTCGTATTTATTTTGAAAAAAAGGCGAAAAAGCGTGCCCGTAATTCTTATTCGAGCGTAGTATACGCTATACGTGATATTTACAAAAACCGCCCCCCCCCTTCCCTGCCTATAATAAATTGCGGTAAACCTGCGTTTTCACCTCCCTGGTGTGTCAGAATCGCGAACCGCTAATTATACCCGCGTCAACCCCCTTTTTTCCCCGCCCTTACCCCACCCCACCACTATCCAACCGTTAAGTGGTCATTATGCGCCAATCGGAATAATCATTTTTGGCTTTCGTGTCAAGAAATATCTGCGCTTGTTATATTGTTGCTAAAGACACGGTTGTAGCGTGTCAGAATCGGGTCGCACGTAAAACGCCCTTCCTGCTTCTCGAAGGCATTTGATAACTTTATTTTCTTCATAATCTTTCGAATCTTAATGTTCGGTTATCAAACTCAATTTACCCTTTATAGCCCTGGAAATTTACGTCTTTTTTGAAGGGCTATAATTGTAAACACTTCAATTTGTTTTCCCTCTTGTGTTAATCTGACAGTCTATTGATTTAATTCAAGGCGGTTTGTCACTCGTCAACCTGGATTTACCCTCTTGAGGAACAAATTATCTTTTAAAGTAAACCAAAGTGTCTTAGGGGCCACACTTCGATCAGCTTGTGGGGGGAGGGGGGGTCTCTCTAAGACTTATTTTCATCAAGTTGGGCGACGCTCAATCAAGAGGGCAAATTGACTGGGCGAAGGGTTTTATTGATGAAACTTGAAGAAAACTTTATAATTTTATTACCCCCGAGGTGGAATAATTATAATTTGTGACCGATAGCGTGTTTGGGTGGGGGGGGGGTATGAAAAGTTTGTCGAAAATAAGTAAAAAAAAAAAAAAAAAAAAAAAAAAAAAAAAAAAAACAGCAACAAAAACGCTTCTTTTAGTGTATTTACGCGTTTTAATTGCTTAGGGGTTGCACTAAAAGTTATCAAACTCTCTAAAAGGCGGCATTTTCCCCCTAAAGCTTCTGCCCTTCGGGGTGGCCTTTTTTTTCTTTCTCTCTCTCTCTCTCTCTCTCTTCTCCCTGTACGCTTTTTTTTCTTTCAAACAGCCCAAACTGTCACTAATACTCTTCTACTTTTTCCGCCTTCAACTTTAATTAGCCACTTCCCCACAGACGGGTTGCACATGCCCCCTCTTTTCAAACCCCTCCCGTCCACAACGGCTTATACCCCTTGCGAAGGAAGCTTCGTCCCCTTAAAAGAAATTAGTTGTCTAAATAAACTATTAATTTCACTGGTGACAGCCGAGACACACACACACGCACCCCCCCCCCCCATCCTAAACACTATTAAAAGAAAGAAGAAAGAACCCCAACCAAAGTTGTGATGGTGCCTTGAAGCTTAAAAATTAACGGACTGGGAGAAGAAACTTCCAAAAACTCGCCACCAATCGCCCCAAATGAGCTGAAAAACTTCAAAAAACGCTCAAAAAATGGTGAATCCTGCTCAACGCATATATGGTGCAAAATTCAATGAAAACGGTCCCATCCGTCAGTTTAGCCAAAATATATCGTTTGTTTTGCCTCCCAAATCACTATAAATTCGCCGATAACATGGTATGCGTGAGCGTGACCAACTTCACGAGCCTGCGACACAATGTACGAGCGAATTCGTTTGTTTATCGGCATTTTTTGCGGGTTTGGCTCACAAATAAACCAATTTCGCGGATATTTAGACTAGATAAGCCGATTTGTGATGGGGTTTGCCTCATTCAAAAACCAATTTCGCGGATTTTATACACTGAACGAACCAATTTCGTCCGTGTGGCTGACAAAAACCCAAATTTCTCACATTTTGCTCACTGCAAAATCAATTTTTGCTGGCCTGTAGTGTCACCACGTGGATTTTCAAATCCCACTCCACCCCCCCCCCCGCACACAAATAAGAAGTTCATCCACATTTTTCCACAATTTCAGCCACAAACGAGTGCTTTTCCACAATATTATCCAGTAAAAGAACGCTTTGACTCAATTTTAGCCGTGAGGAGGTCATTGGTGGACTTACACCTATAGGGACCCGGGGCAGAAATCTTCAAGAACCTCACCCCACTACCCACCCATCGAGTTCAGTTTTCAAACAACAGCAAATTAGCAATTTTTTCTATATTTTAGCAGAGAATTAGCACTGCTCTCAGTTTGAACTGAAAATCAGCGCTTTTCTTACTTATTTTCCCCAATAATAGCCGCGAAATAGCATGTATTTCCAAATTTTTGTCACAAATCGCATTTTTTGTTCATATGCTATGAATTACCGATTTTTTTTCGGCCTCATATCAGCGGTTTTTTACGCATATAGAACCATAAATTGGCGCTTTTTCCCCAATTCAACTTCAGACGCCACGAATTGGCGTATTTTCAATTTTTGATGGCAATTGAAATTTTCTCACAATTTCAGCAGCGAATCAGTATCATTTTCCTCAATTTTACCCACGAATCATCGTTTTTTCTCAATTTTAGCAGCGTGACAGTGTTTCTGACACGTGAATTAGCGAATTTTCTCAATTTTAGCCACGAATTGGCGTTTTCCGCAATTTTGGGTGCAAATTGGCGATTTTTTTTGTCATTTATTGCATCGAATTGGATTTTTCTCACAATTTAGGCTGAAAGTTATCCTTTCTCCTAATTTTTAGCGCTAAAAATTGATTTTTTCAAGCCAAAAATGAGCATTTTTTACATTTTAGCACCGCATTAGCAATTTTGTTCCACTTTTACCAATTAATTCGTGATTCTTCCTCTTCTAGCGCTTCTTCCACAAATCAGCAGTTGCTCTTTTTTTTTTTCAATTTTAGCCACAAATTTACCTTCGGAGGGTGCGAAGGCGAGTATTATTTATTAAGTAATTTCACCACGGTTTGTCCACGAAATAGTGATTTTCCTCAGGTTTAGCCGCAGCTTAGCGCTTTTTCTTAATTCTAGCCGCGCAGTAGCGCTTCTAGTCCGTGAATTACCGAATTTTAACAACAATTGGCGGTTTCCGCAATTTCAGTCGAAAATTAGCCATTTTTAAATTTGTAGCAGGGATTTTTTTTTGTATTCGATTTTAACGGTTTTAGATATGTGATATGTGCAGCAATTGTTCTCAATTTTAGCTGTTGAATAGCGTTTTCTGCTAATTTTGCTGTGAATTGGCATTTATTCTCTTTTTATATGCGAATACTGCGGTATATACGAATTTTTATATGCAATTTCAGTTTTTAATTTGCCGTAACCCCCCCCCAACCCCCAACTATGACCCTAATTAGCGTTGCTTTTATCAATATTAGCAGCGATTTTGTGTCTTAAAGTAGCGTGTTTTCTCAATTTTAGCCGTGGGTTCTGCCCAAAAACAACACTTTTGCGTTGATTTCTATTTGCTAGCCATAGATTGGCTTCCATACATCGCGAATCAAAATTTTGATTTTTTCACAATTTTGACCTGGAAGTTGGATCGTGAGACGTACGAATCAGCGCTTTTTCTCAGTTACATAGATACGAATATTCGCGCTTTTTCCAAAGTTTTTGCCGCGTTAGAAAGTTGCACATTGACGATCAGCACATTAGTGCACTTAAGAGCCTAACGCAACAGGGGACGATGTATTTTCTTCAGTTGAGTTCCGAATTTTTCTCAAGAAGAAGCGAATTTTCTAAAATTTGAGCCACCAGGAGTGCTTCCGGGGGCTCAATCGAATATTCAGTCCACACTCTTTGCTGGTATGTGTTAATTACTTATTGCAGATTCGTGATGCAGATTCGTAAAAAGGAGTCAAATCGCTGTCCAATCGTCCAACCTTTTCAGTAACCTACATCCACGAATAAAGAAGCAAAATATCCTAATTTTCCAGTATATTTAAGCTTTTTGAGGGCCCCGTCTGATTGGGGACCCGGGGGCGGTCCGCCCCCCTTACCACTATCTCGGTATTCTACTGGAGGAGATCTCCAATAAACCGAGAATGAGCGTATTTTCTTAATTTTGGCCTGGACTTTATCGTAACGCAAAACCACGGAGTGGTCCGTTTTCTAAATTTTAGCCACGTAAAAGTGCTTCTTTTCAACAAAACAAGAGTTGAGGGTTGGCCGGAGGAGTGACGGTGTGTCAAATGCTTAAAAAACGAAGAATTCGGAAGTTCCCGTCACAAAAGACTTCTTCAATTTTGACCAGTGATCAATTTTGATCAGTGATACTCCGCCTATCCACTGTCCGCAATCTCACACCCTTCGATACGCCCAAATCAATGTGGCCCGAAGCCCAATACAGCTCCATGATTCCATCCTCACGGCGGTTCAACAAAACCTACATATAATCCTCATTCAAGAATGCCCGCTCTTTCGAGGCCGAGTCCCCAACCTGAGCCGCACACAATAATAGCGCCGCCTCAGCCCCACGCATCGCAGGCAACAGCGATTGCAGTGCTTCAACAAGGGCTTCACCCCCTTTATATGCCACAATTGTCTACAACCCATATCACGCCCATCACTATCACTCAGGGCAATCGTACCACATATGTAGTATCCATTTATATTCCACCATAACAGCATTTTACTATAGAAATACTTCATGACCTCAGTAACCTACTTGATGCACTGCACGACCGTAACGTCATCATCGGAGGAGATGTAAATGCGTGGCATACGGCATGGGGCTCAACAACCGTAAATGCGAGAAGTGAAGCGCTGTACACGTTGGCAACACAATATGACCTATTCCTACTGAATGATCAGATGTTAGGACCCACCTTTATTGGGCCTCGAGGCCAATCTTACATCGACGTCACTCTGGTCTCGCGCAGTATGCGTAATCACGCACGGAACTGGAATCTCTCACATCAAGGCCCGACAGACCATGCTCTCATCACATACCATGAGAAGGATCCTCTCCCATCGAACACGTAGTCAAGCGACGTTACCAGTTCGCAGGAGCAAACTGGAATGCTTTCCATCTGCAACTCGAAATCTCCACGCTTCAGCATTACCATCGAAGAAAGTTCGGGTCCTCGATTGACGCACCAAGATATTAATTCTGATGTTACCCTAGCGCAAACAATCATCAGGCAAGCGGCGAGCATCGCAACACCGCGAACAGACATGGTTCAACGCCGAAATGTACCCTGGTGGACATCTGAGCTAGACACACTGCGCCGACTGGTTATTCGTACGGCAAAAGCACGCCTCCACCGTGCCAACTCTATGCGATGGATGGCAGCACTGGACACCTACATTGCCCTACGGAACCAGTACAGGAGAGAACTGCGACGGGCCAAACGACAGGGCTGGCGGCGCCTTATCACTGATGTGCTGTCCAATGACCCATGGGGGCTCCCCGACCAAATCAGAAAGCGGGAGGCCAACACAGAAGTTATCGCTACATGCATTGAAGATGATGCCAACGTTGACACAGCCTCAGCTGCTTCCAACACAGCTGCTTGCCACATCTCCAACTGTTACGGGAGCGAGTTCTACCTGTTCATGTACCTGTATGAGTTCATGGACTTTCCGGCCCAGGATGGGGGGCATCTCTATCCTCAAGACTCGTATATTACCAGCAGGTACTGGTTCCACGCATCCTTTATAGGTGTATTGCATGGTGGCCCCGTGCTAGTCAGCGTGCTAGAAACAAGATTCCCACGATTCAGCGTCTGATACTACTGCTGGTGCTTAAAGCATACGCTACCAAAGCGCACTCAACATGCCATGTTCTGGCTAGCGTCCCCCCAACAGACCTTGTTCTCGATGAGAGCCTTGCGATTTAACTTAAACGCCTGAATTTGGATCTTCCACGGCCAGACTGGATTATGGCAGTTCCTGATGAGCAGGATTTTACCTCGTACCGTCGGGCTGTAAGGTGTGCCTTGATTGCAGAGTGGCAACAACGATGTGACCAAAACAACACCGGACGTTATCTACATAATATCATTCCCTCAATTCAGCAGCGCATGCGTATGCCTCACCTACGCCTACTATCCTACCCTGCGATCCAGCTCCTCTCTGGACACGGTAGCTTTAACGGTAAACTCCACTTACATCGGAGAAGAGACTCGCCGGATTGCCCATGTGGCCACCGAGAGGAGACAGCAGCCCATGTCCTCTGGAGCTGTCCAAATTACACGGATCTCCGCGTCATCTGGAATCAACCTCGATTACCACACCATTTTATCACCTCTCCAGCAGCTGTTGAGCGGTTGAACGGATTTGCTAGGGGATGGTACCATCGAAGAGGTCTCGGGGCATCAACTTCCTGCTTCGGCCTTCTATGCCGAGTTGGATTGATGTTGTGGGTAAACCACGAGCAATCTCTGATCCTTCTGACCCCACTGATTTCTTTCTGACCTCCCCGGCACATTCGTCCCAATCCCCTATACACACCTGACTGCTCCAGTTCACGGTCAACTTCCCGGCTGGTCCCTATGTCCGACCGGGTTGATAGTGCTGGTTAATCCCCGCAGCCAAGCGGATGCACCCCATACTTCATGGCACTTGCACCTGCATGGCTCCCCACCGCCACTCAGTCTCAACCGGGACGTGCGCATTTTGGCCGGTGGGTGCGGCTGACGAGGAGTTGAAGTACGAGCTAACAGTCATTGCACGTGTCGGGCCACTTCCCGATCGTACAAATAGTATGGCTAGACAATAAACTCCGAGGAGTTTCAGTCAGGCCCGAGAAGAAGACACATGTCTGTGGCAGATAAATAAACAAGAAGCACAAGCTCATGGCAATAGGTGAACAAATTCCGCTAACCACGTTTAAAACTAAGAAAAACCTCCAAAATTTAGCAAAGTAGGAAATTTAGGAAAGTCTATCGTAAATTACGGTCAATGTTGAAAAGAGTCGCTAATTAATTCGTGGCTAAAATTGGAAAAATGCGCTAGTTTGCATGGATAATGTCTTAGAAAAAACGTTGATGCGCAGATAAAAATGAAAAAAAAATTCTCTAATTCAATGCTAAAAGTTTAGAAAAACGCTGATTTCGCGACTAAATTAATCAAAACGTAAATCCGTAGCTTATCTGAAGGCAATTTTTGGCCTGAAATTGAGAGAGAGAGCACTAATTCCTAGTTAAAAGAGATGAGAATTGATGATGCGGGGAAAATATGTTTTTTAAAAAACTGCGAATTTGCAGCGAATATTCAAATAAATGCACTAGATCTGCTAAAGTAGCTAATTTATGACTAAAATATTAGAAAAATTGAGGCGAACGCAGATCCACGGCAAAAATTGAGAAAAACCGCTGATTACAATAACCACTAAAATGAAGAAAAATCAATAATTCCCGAGCGAAATCGACGAAAGGCGCAAAATATCGGCTAAAATTCGGGCTATCATAATTTACGGCCAAAATTGAAAAGATTCGCGGCTAAAAATGGAAAAAAGCGCTAATTTACGCGGATAATGTCTAAAAAAAACGCTCATGCTCAGATAAAGAGAAAAAAATCCGCTAACTCACGGCTAAATTTACCAAAAAAAACGTTAATTCACTGCTAAAATTGAGAAAAACGCTGATTTCGAGACTAAAATTTATAAAAACGTAAATCCATGGCTTTTCTGAAGGCGCTTTCGGGCCGAAAACTCAGAAAGAGCACTAATTTTTTGTTAAAAGTGATAAAAAATTAGTAAGGTGGGTCAAAAATATAAAGATAAATCACTACCTAATTAGTGTGGCTAAAATTAAGAAAAACGCTAATTTTTAGCTCAAATTGAGAATCAGTGCTAATTCACAAAAAAGGAACGTGACTTCGCTGCTAAAATTCGCAGCTAAATATGAGTAAAACGCAAAATTTGTGCCAAAAATGATGAAAAATTGCTAATTCACGAGATAAAAACGCTACTTTCACTGCTAAAATTTAAATTAAGTGCTAATTTTGCGGTTAAACTTGAGGTTAAATTAAATTGACCGGCTCGGCCAATATTAATAAAATGATAATTTGCGGTTCAAAGTGGGAAAAAGTAATATTTCGCTGCACGAAAAGGGAAAAATCGCTAATTTGCAGCACAAATTGGGGAAAACGCAAAATTGTGCCAAAATGTGAGAAAAATTGCTAATTCTCGAGGTAAAAACGCTAGTAAAAAAGCAAGTGCTAATTTTGCGGTTAAACTTTAGGTAAATACATCTCTGACTAGCTCGTCTAGTAATAATATGTATAACGATTATTTGCGGTAAAAAGTGAGAAAAAGTGCTAAATCGTGGCTAAAAAGGGTGAAATTTGCTAATTTGCGGGACAAATTTAGGAAAACGCCAATTCGCGACAAACACTGAAAAAAAAAGCAAAGAAAGAAGAAGAAAAAAAAAAAAAAGTTAATTCTCCAAACAAAAGCTACTTTGTTGCCAAAATTGAGAGTAAGTGCTAATTTTGCTGCTAAAATTGAGGTAAATCACTAATTAGTGGTCAAAATCGGAAAAAAAATCCAATTTTTGGCTGTGATTGGAAATACGCAAATTGGTGGGTTCTGAAGGCGACTTTGTGGCAGTTTTTTCTTTAGGGAGCTGGCCTTGGCAAGTTTTCATTTTTATTTTGTTTTATCAATTTTGTCCGTTCTTGCAATTGTTATGTTTTTCTTGGAAAATAAATAGATAAATGAAATAAATAAATAATTAAATAAAAAGCGCAAGTTAATGGCAATAGGTGAACAAAATCCACTAATTCGCGGCTAAAACAAAGAGAAACGTTACGCACTGGCGAAATTTGGAAAAGCGGGTAGTTCGCGGGTATAATTGACAAAATAGCGCTTATTCGCGTCTGAAAAATTGATAAAATCACAAATTTGCGGCTTAAATTGAGCACAAGTGCTAATCGGCGGATAGGATTGTGGACGTAGCGCGAATTTCGTGTCTGAATTAAGGGGAAGTCCATAATTTAACGCTACGTGAAAATCAACGCTGAAATGCGTCTAAAATTAAGAAAAACGTAATTCACTGCTAAAATTGAGAAAAACCGCTATAATTAACGGCCGAAATGAGAAAAATCGCCAATTGGCGGCTAAAATGGATAAAATTCTAATTCGCTGCATCTGAAGGCAAAACTTCAGAAAAAGCGATGATTTAGGGCTAAATGGAACAAACTCGAATTTACCGCTATAATCGAGAATAACGCTCATTCGAGGCTAAAATCGAGAAAAATCGCGGCTAAAATCAAGGAAAATCCATAATTTACTGCTACGTAAATCTCATACTTCTTGTTGTTGAAATTGCTTTATTAATGAGCGAAACCCGCAAACTTGGTTTTTAGCGACTGGAACTCCTGAAATTGATTTTCTTCGAGTGCAAAATTAATTGTTAATGAGAAAAACCAGTAAAAATTGCTTTTTTAGTGCGGAAAACCTGTGAATTGAATTCCTAGCGAGCGAAATCGCTTCTCTATAGTGAGAAAAACTCGCGAAATTTCTGTTTTTCAGTGAGGAAAAACCTGCGAGAAATAATTTTTGTATTCAGTGAAATCACTTTTTCAGTGCGGACAACCTGCAAAATGCCCCCCTCCCACCCATGAAATGGCTTTTTTTCTTATTGAAACCTCGGAAATTGCCTTTTTTAGCTCGTAAAACCACGACGAAATTGGTGTTTTAGGGAGCGAAGCTCCAGGCAATAAAAAGCTCTGTAGCCTCATGCCAAAAACAGTCTTGCGCGAACCTTCGATCAGTGAACAACGTTGGAACTCTCAAGAAAATTAAAAAATATTGCATAATATTTCGACATGGAGTGGTGACCTACATTGTACAGTGATGGGCGATGAAGCGGACACCCGGTTGTTCCTCCGCGGGAGCGTTCGCGGAAATTTTGGAAAAAACTAAGCTTGCAGCTGTGCAACATCGTGCGACAACTGCAACATTTAGGATTCAAGATGAAAACATTAACGTGGCTTTTAACGAGCTCTATAATATGATTCTATCTTTATGCGAACATAAAATGAGGAAGGTAGGTTAAAACACCAATGATTGTAACTAAGCCTTCAGAGAATACTGAATATTATACGGAGGAAGAAGAGCTTTGGAGAGAAACGGGGGTATGGAGTGTCAGGACTTCAAGTCGGAAAAGGAAGGAACTCCGGTATTAGGAAGCGCCTGACGATGCTCGAGAGCAACAGCAATGCTAAGACAGGCAGGCCAACTAAAAAACCGAATAGACGTGAATAATATCAAAATTATGTGCTGGAATGCAAATGGCACACGACGCTCAAAGAGCAGCTCATTGCGCGCCTCTCGATGTCGGCAGAGAAAAGGGTTCGGCAATTGCTCATGGAGGAAGAGCTCGGCGATCAAACCCCTTCACAATTTCTTCGCCGCCTTCGGTCCCTGGCTGGTCAGACGGTAGTCCAGGACAACCTCATTCGCACTTTGTGGTTGCAACGCTTGCCACAGCACGTTCAAGCCATTCTGCAAGTTCAACAAGAACTCCCAATCGGCAATCTAGCCACCATCGCCGACTAAATCTTGGAGGTACAGCCTTTTACCAACCCCATCGCTGACGTGGTGCAATAGACACCTCCAGCCGAAACAACGTCTTCTCTCGTCGACCAAATCGACAACCTTCGTCGTCAAATTCACAAACTCGATATGCAACTCAGTGAAATCACCAGTCGTAAATCCCAGTCTCGCGTGTCTTCGACACACCGACAGTCTTCGAGCAGGTCATCATCACCCCCCTCGTCACGATATTGCTGGTACCACACCAAGTTCGGCAAACGCGCTTCGAAATGCGTTCCCCCCTGTTCGTATCGTCCAAAAAACTACCCCAGCAGCCAGTAACGGCGGCAACCGACTGCTGCATTGGAAAGTACCGCCTTTTCACCACTGATCGGTGCTCAAAACGACAGTTCCTGCTCGATACGGGATCAGACTTGTGTTGTTTTCCAGCACGTCTACTCAAAACCCGTCGTCCTAAATCCTCTCTCGACCTCTACGCTGCGAATTCGTCCCCTATCAACACGTATGGAACGATTTCGCTCGTAGTCGACCTTGGGCTTCGACGTAACTTCCCGTGGAATTTCATTGTTGCCGACGTATGTGTCCCGATTATTGGCTCCGATTTTCTCGCTCATTTTCACCTTCTTCCAGACTCGTCGACGGAACGGCTGGTCTTTCCGTCACCTGTTCGAAACCTATTCACTCATTTACCAGCGTCAAAGCGGTTGACCGCTCACATCCATTCGCCGATTTACTAGCCCGTTTTCCCGACATCACGCGACCCCCTGGACTCCCACGTGAAGTAAAACATTCGACGAAGCATTTTATAAATACAACCCCCGGTCCTCCGGTTCATTGTCGTCCTCGTCGCTTAACCGGAGAACGCTTGAATGTTTCCAAAAAAGAATTCGAAGCAATGCTAGAAGAAGGAACGGCACGCCCTCGGACAGTCCCTGGGCATCTCCTCTCCACATCGTGCCAAAAAAAAACTGGTAGTGGCTGGCGACCTTGCGGTGACTACCGCGCTCTCAACGCTCGTACTGTACCCGATCGCTATCCCGTTCGACACATACACGATTTTGCGCATTCCATCAGCGGAAGCTCAATATTTTCGCTTGTGGATTTGGTTAAAGCCTACCAACAAATCCCTGTTCACTCGTCCGACATCTGTAAAACAGCAATTTCAACCCTATTCGGTTTATTCGAGTTTCCCTTCATGTGCTTCGGCTTGCGAAACGCCGCTCAGACGTTTCAGCGTGTTATGGACGAAGTAACCCGAGGGCTCGATTTCTGCCACGTCTATATCGAGGATATTCTTATTTTTTCGCGATCCCCGGAAGAGCACGCATCATGGCACTTTTCAAACGCCCGTCCCACTACGGCCTTGTCATCAACACTTCAAAAAGCATCCTTGCCGTTAATGAAGTCACGTTTCTCGGCTATCGTATTTCTTCCGACGGTATTTCTCCCCCTCCAGATCGCATCTCAGCAATTCAATCGTTCACCCAGCCGTCCGATATCCTTGGCCCGTTTCCTTCCGTTTCCTTGGCAAGCTAAACTTTTACAGAAGAAACGTACCGATGGTAGCTGAAATACGAGCCCCTCTTCATGAAATTCTCGGTCCGGACGTCAAAGGTTCAACTCCTGTCATTTGGACGCCGTCTCTCGAGCAAGCTTTTCAAGCCTGCAAGGACAAGTTGACGTCTGCTGTCTCATTCGCTTACCCCGTCACAGGAGCAGAACTGGGGTTATTTACGGACGTCTCCAACCGCGCTGTCGGAGCCGTCATTCAGCAAAAAGTCGACAACGCCTGGCAACCCCTCGGCTTCTTTTCGAAAAAAGTTTCCCCTCGTCAAGCAGATTGGCCCGTTTACTATCGCGAACTGCTAGCGATGTACGAAGCGATCCATCATTTTCGCCATTTTCTCGAAGGTCAGGTTTTCATCGACCACAAACCCCTCACATTTGTTTTCACTCAAAAACTTGACAAATTGCCTCCTGTTCAGCGCAACCAACTTACTTATATATCGCAGTTTACGACAGAAATTCAACACGTTTCTGGATCTGACAACACCGTAGCAGACGCTCTCTCTCGCGTCGATTCCATATCCTCCACCCATTTCGACTACGAAGCTCTCTCGCAGTCCAATAAAGTGGACGAAGAACTTCAAACCTGGAAATCGATGGAATCCTCGCTCAATCTTGCGAAACTCACGGTCCCCGGAACAAACATCGAAATCATTTGCGACACTTCAACTGGTCGTCCTCGCCCCTTCGTTCCTACACCTTTACGTCGACCTATTTTCCTCCAACTTCACAACCTCAGTCATCCTGGTGTTCGCGCGACCACAAAATTCTCGCCTGCCAGCGCTCAAAAGTCTCGCGTCATGTCCACTTGCTACTCGGTCACTTCGACACTCCCACGCTTCGTTTCTCGCACATCCACTTGGATCTCATCGACCCTCTCCCCACTTCTAGCGGCATGAAATACTGACTAACATGCATCGACCGAGTGACACGCTGGCCGGAAGTCACTCCTCTACCGGACACATCGGCTTTAACAGTTGCAAATGCCTTCGTGTCCACATGGATAAGTCGATTCGGCGTACCCTCAAAAGTAACAACCGACCGTGGCCTCCAGTTCACTTCGTCACTGTTCCACACTCTAACGAAAAGTTTCAGCATTGACATCTGTCATACCACCAGCTACCATCCGGCAGCTAACGGCCTAGAGGAAAGGCTACACTGTAAACTCAAGACAGCAATAACGTGCCACGCCGACAAAAATTGGGTCGAAAAACTCCCTCTTGTTCTGCTCGGAATACGATCTGCCTTCAAGGAAGATATTCGGTGTACTTCCGCGGCACTTGTTTTCGGGGAGATCATCAGTCATCTCACTAAAATCTTTAACGATATTCGTCTTATCCCAACCTCATGCCATTCGAAACCCGGAGTTTTTGTTTACAAGGAGCTTGAAACTTGCTCTCACGTCATGATTCGTGGTGATAGCGTCCGCCCGCAGTTTCATCCTCGATACTCGGGTCCCTACCCAGTTACCAAACGGGACCAAAACGTCAAAACTATAACCGTTCGTCTACCTAACTCCAAGGAAACCACCGTTTCAATCGATCGCGTCAAACCAGCCTTCATTCTCCGCGACGAAGACTCGTCATCGCCCAACTATCATCGTAGAACTCCGAGAGTACATTTTCTTTCGGTACGACCTAAGTCTCTCCCTGTGGGAGGGTGATGTGGTGACATTCCCCGCCATATGATTTTATTTTTACTACTTTTCAGTCAGTCGCGTTTCGCGTTTAGAAAATATTAAAACGCCGAAATCTTTCCTTTTTATTTTATTTCCGAAGTGGACCAAAACCGCTTCACAACAAAGTACTTAAAAAGACCGATAATAAAAGCTTGTCCCATCAAAGGAAAGGATGGAAAATGGATCAAGGATGACCAGGAGAAAGCAAATGCGTTTGCTGAGCACCAAATGCAAATATTCACGCCAAATAAGCAAGGCGACACAAATCAACCATTGCCGGAAATCCAAGGGATAGATGCTGACGAGCATATCCCACCGGTCCCGTATAAAGAGATCTGTCGGGTGATTAAAAAAAAAATGAATCCAAAAAGGGCTCCTTGTTTTGACGGGATTACAGGAGAAAACCTTCAGCAAATTCCGAGAAAAGCGATTAGAAAAATTATGCAGCTAATCAATGTAGCTTTTCATTAACGAAAGGTCCCAAGGCTATGGAAAATTGCTGAAATAATCATGCTTCCCAAGCCAGGGAAGCAGCCGGAAGAATTGACAGCGTACAGGCCTATCTCGCTGCTACCGGTCATGTCCAAGCTCTTCAAGAAGCTCCTTAGTAAGAGATTGATTAAAATAATCGAGACTCGGAAGCTAATACCTAATCATCAGTTTTGGTTTCGCAGAAGTCACTCTACACTTGGTCAGGTACACAGAATCGTCAACGTTATAGAAAGAGCATTAGAAGAAAGAAATGTCTGTTCAGCAGCTTTTCTTGATGTGTCGCAGGCCTTCGACAAAGTATGGCATGACGGACGGACGGAAGTATAAGTTGAAGAAAATGTTGCCCTATCGATAGGTAAAGCTACTGGATTCGTATCTCTCAGAACGATACTTTCGGGTGAATCAGATTGATAAATATTCAGATCTGAAGCCAATTGAAGTAGGAGTCCCTCAGGGTAGTGTACTAGGCCCAATACGTACCTAATGTACACTGGCGACCTCCTGGAAAATAGCAACATCATCACTGCAGCATTTGCGGATGATACAGCATTGCTTGCAGTCGGCGAAGACAACCGGAGCTCAGTTCGAGAACTGAATCAAGCACTCTCCAGCGTCCACAGATGGGCAGTGAGGTGGAGAATCAAAATGAATGAGACGTAATCGGTACACGTGGATGTCACCAATAGGTCGATAAACTACATACCGGCGTATCTCAATAACAAAGAGCTTCCGTATTCCAACCAAGCCAAGTACTTAGGGATGTCCCTGGATGCAAAGCTCCGTTGGAAAGAGCTTGTGAAGAAGAAGAGAGCTGAGCTCAACACCAAATTCCGAAAAATGTACTGGATCATGGATAGGCACTCAAAACTGTCTATCCAAAACAAAATAACATTGTACAAACAGGTCCTGCGACCAGTATGGACTTATGGTGCCCAACTGTGGGGATGCACCGCCCAATCAAATCGTAAAATTATACAAGGCTTTCAAAACAACGGACTAAGATCCATAGTTAATGCTTTTTGGTACGTTCGGAACGATCGACTCCATCATGACTTGGGAGTGATATGACAGTCGATTGGATTGGCGAAAAATCATCAGGACCGCCTTTTATGCCACATCAACGAGGAAGCTGCCCAACTTGTTGATACCAGTGGCATGTACCGAAGACTTCAACGCGTAAAGCCGCATGATTTAATTCCTTCACAGTGTTTATAGCTTACTATGTTCATAGCGTCAATTTAATGAGATATCAGAATCAAGTTTAGTTCTGTACCTAAAACTTGTGGACGTAAATATTAAAACAGTATTAGAAAAACTTTACTTATAAGTGTAAACTTGGTGTGAATAAATATATGAAAGGGGGGAAAAAATGCCAAAAACAGGAAATAAATGTGTTGCACCATGTGCATTTATTGTCTTTGGAACGGGGAGCGGTTTGGAACTTTAATGGGTACATTGTAAAAATTTAAATTTTAGGCGTTGTTTGCAGGAAACTGCAAATCATGGACAATTTTAAGAATTTTCTCTTTCGCCCTGGCAATCATAAAATCTGGAAGTTTTTTCACTGATAAAGCGATGCTTTTCATGAAATAGTCGACGTCGTCGTTTTCTTCGGCACTCCTCGACCGTGCGTTGACTCCAGCCCCCGGCCCTGGTTCGACGTACGAAAATTTGGCTCTTTTGACGCCACCGCCGCCGCTGCTCGACATAATTGGTGCTGCCTCTTGATCACGCTCGGAGAGCGATGAAAATCTCCTCTTATCGCCTCCAGTGACACCACCACCATCACGATGGGTCGCGTTCGAATGCATCGACGAACCGTCACCACCCGAGTCGTCCATGTCGTAGATTTGCGATGACTCGCTTTTGAGTTGAACGTCGCAGGGAAGTGTCGCCCCTTCGAGCAGGAGGCCGTCTTCGCCGAAATGCTCGTCACCTGACAGCATGCTTCCGTTGTAGTCGATCCTTTCAACAAAGAAAACAAATAAATGAAAAACGTGAGAGAGAGAGAATAAAATTCGACCAATTCCACTACCTATTTTAACAAAAAAAATAGCGATTAAACTATAAATTACTCTGTTTCCAACTCTCCGGGGGGTTTCTTCAAGAAAGACAGACGGTCGAAAAGGTGCCATCTCAAAGGTTTCCGAGCTCCCTCGGGCGCTCTATTGAGGTGTCGAACAATTTTAAAGTAATTATCTTTTATGTCCCTCCAGCGTTTTTTGCACTCGTTCACTGAAACGCAGAAAATGGATATTTGTAGTCATCAACGACAACATAATTTTTTTGATAAAGGTACAGTATGAGGGGAGGGGGTTCCCTATTCGACACATTTAAGTCACTTTGCTTCGATTTTGTTCACCTCGAACGTGTTTCTACGACGGGATGGACAATGGTGGACGGTTGTGAGGTGGTACGGAGGGCGGAGGGTCTAAAATTGAATTCGAGGGTTTCATCCGCTCACTTCCCCGCATATTACGGGCAAAGCTCGAGTTCAATTACACAGTCCTTCTGGCAGCTAGTACAGCAGAAGCCCAGCCACTCTCCGACAAATGTTACGTAATTAAAGGGTTTTAAGGGGTTCTCTTCCATTTATTTCCGTGCCCCCCTCCCCCCTCTTACACCGTACAACCCAAACCACAGACTGCTCGATACATTCTCACTCTCCCTCGCAACCGATTTTACGTTAGTTATCGAATTTCGAATGTCAGTGGAGTTTCAAAAATGAAAGAAAGAGACAGAGAAAATAATTTCCCTTGAGTCCGCTAGGACTTTTTTTAAAAAGGAAAAAGTGATTGGTTGAAGTCAAATTCAATCAAAATCAAAAGTTGAAAGAGACAAATTATTTGGAGCGTACGTTATGGGCGGTAGTGTCCTTCATCGGAAAGGACAGCAACCCCCCCACCCACCCACTCTTTAAGGGGACGTTTCTGTTAATCCACGTGGCTTAAATGTAGAAAAAGAGCCGATTCGCCGTTTCTCCAATCCCAGGCAAAATTTGAGAAAAAGCGCTCATGTGGTTGATAGAAGCCCTTTCACGCGACTGAAATTGAGAAAATGCGCTATAATTTGCTGTTTCTTGCAAAATTTAGATAAAGTGCTCGTTCATGGGACAAGTCCCCGGCCAAAATGAAGAAAAAGTGCTAATTTACTGTTTTTTGGGGCAAGTCGGCGGCTTAAAATTGAGAAAAGGCGCTCAAATTGGAGGGTAAAATTGAGGAAAATCACCAACTCGCGGGTATAAAGTTGAGGGGAAACGCTTATTCGCGGCAAAAATTGAAAAATAGCGCTCATTCGTGACTATGAAATTGGCAAAAACGTTTCATCCCCATTTTTGTCGCGAGTCTGAACTTTTCCACTATTTTTACCACGAATTGGAGCTTTTATCATTTCAGCCTTATATAATTTCTTTACTTTAGCCGCGAATTACAGTTTTTACTTCATTTTAGCCATGAATTTTATTTTTCACGTTGATCCGCAAACAATTTGGGTTTTTCGCTAAGAATGACTGTCGTTTGTCAACTTTAGCCGCAAATTACGCTTTTTCTCTATTTTAGCTACAAATGAGCGCTTGTATCAATTTTACCAGGAAATTAAAAGAGTTTTATCAATTGTTAGCCGCGAATTATTTATCAACTTTAGGCGAGAATCGCCGCTATTACAATTTCCGTGAATTCACGAATTCTCTCTTTTTGATCCGAGAGTTTGCGTTTTTATCCGTTTTTTTATCTATATTTGCACACTTTATCTGCGATTTTGCGATTTTCTTATTTTATCCGTTAATTATTAGTGATTTTTCTTGATCTATCCGGTAATAATTAGCGATTTTTATCAATTTTAGCAATGCTATGAATTAGCCTTTTTCTCTGTTTTAGCCGCCGATTACCAATTTCCCTAAATTTTAGCTGCGAATTAACATTTTTCCTGATTGTACCAGTGAATTGGCGTTTTCCGCGATTTTGTCATTTTTAGCTGCTCAATAGCGTTTTTTAAAACTTCGTTGTATTCCAGGCGTTTTTCCCTAATTTATCAGCAAATTAGCCGTTTTTCTCAATATTAGCCGCGAAAAATCGCTTTCAAACCAAACATTTTAGTTAGTAGCAAAGTTTAGTCACGAAGTTGCCTTGAGAAACCATGTATTAGCGTTTTTTCAATATCAGCTGAGCGATTCTTCGCTACATTTTCTCAGTGTTAAAGCCGTGAATTAGCGATTTTCCTCAATTTTAGCCTCAAATGAGCGGTTTTCTCTGTTTTATCCGCAAATCAACGTTTTTTTTTTTTAATTTTAGCTGTGAGTTGGCGTTTTCCTTCATTTTAGCCCAGATAGTGTTTGTTGTCAATTTTAGCTGTAGATTTTTCTCGGTTTTAGCCATGAATTAGCGTTTTTCTCTGTTTTAGCCACTGATTAGCACTTTCCCTCGATATTAGCAGCGAATCAACATTTTTTTTAGTAACTTACGCATATTATTTAGGTCTTGCCTGCTGAGCGGTTCATCGCTGCTTTTTCTTAATTTTATAGTCATTAATTAGCCATTTTTATACATTTTAGTCATTTATTAGACGAGAATTAGCCCTTTTTCTTCGAATTAGCGCTTTTCCCCAATCTAAGGCCACTAGAATTGAGATTTTTTTTCTATTTCAACTGCGTGAACTGGCGTTTTTCTTTATATCACCGCTTGCCGTAGTCCTAGCCCAACTGGTGGATGGCAATATGGTTTGGTGTAATTTGTCGGAGGGGGAGGCTCCCATAGGTGTGGGCCAGTACTTTTTAAAGACTTCTGCTACACGTTATTGGAACCGTTTCGGCGCCACTGGTTTCACGATTGCAACGTCCATCAGGCCAAAATTAAGAAAATGCGCTAATTCGCGGTTTCACGGAGGTTGAAATTGGGAAGAAAATTCAAGTTCACGCTGTATTAATTGAGGAAAATCGCTCTTTCACGGCTAAAATTCAGAAAACCCACCAAATCCGCCGTTTCGCGTTTTCAAAGTCCAGGCCAAAATGAATAAAAGGCTCTATAACCTTTTGACGGCCAAATTTGAGAAAAATATATGGCTCGTTCACGGTCGAAATCGAGAAAAAACCCACATTTGCGACATTGTGACTGAAATATAGGAAAAACTTCTTTGTGCGCATCCCCCCCCACCACCACCACCACAAACTTGAAGGGTCCAACCACAGAAAGGCTACAACCACGAGTTGTTTAACCCTGAATTAGCGCTTTTTCCGAAGTTTTGCCTTCAGATGCGGCGAATTAGCATTTTCTTAAGCAGCAAATTGACGATTTTTCTCAATTTTAGCAGCGAATTGCGTTTTTCTTGTTTTTAGCAGCATTTCAGCGCTGATTTTCACGCAGCGTAAAATTATAGACTTTCCCTTAATTCGGACACGAAATAGCGCTACGTCCACAATCCTATCCGCCGATTAGCACTTGTGCTCAATTTAAGCCGCAAATTTATGATTTTCTCAATTTTTCAGACGCGAATAAGCGCTATTTTGTCAATTTTACCCGCAAACATTGCGCTTTTTAAATTTTCGTCAGTGCGTAACGTTTTTCTTTGTTTTAGCCACAAGTTAGCGGGTTTGCTCTCCTATTGCCACGAACTTGCGCTTTTTGTTATATTTATTTCATTTATCTATTTATTTGCCAAGAAAAACATAACAATTGCAAGAACGGACAAAATTGATAGAACAAAATAAAAATGAACATTTGTCTATGCCAGCTCCCTAAAGAAAATACTGCCACAAAGTTGCCTTCTGGAGCCGCCAATTTGCGTATTTTCAATCACAGCCAAAAATTGTATTTTTTTTCCATTTTGGCCTCTAATTAGTGATTTACCTCAATTTTAGCCGCAAAATTAGCACTTACTCTCAATTTTGGCAACGAAGTAGCGTTTGTTTGGAGAATTAACGTTTTCAGTGTTTGCCAGGAATTGGCGTTTTCCTCAATTTGTCCCGCAAATTAGCAAATTTCCCCTTTTTTTAGCTGCGATTTAGCACTTTTTCCCACTTTATACCGCAAATTATCGTTTTATTAATATTAGCCGAGCTAGTCAGTGATGTATTTACCTCAAGTTTAACCACAAAATTAGCACTTGCTCTAAATTTTAGCAGTGAAAGTATAGCGTTTTTATCTCGTGAATTAGCAATTTTCTCAATTATTGGCACAAATTTTGCGTTTTCCTCAATTTGTGCTGCAAATTAGCGAATTTTCCCTTTTTGTGCAGCGAATTATTACTTTTTCCCACTTTTAACAGCAAATTATAATTTTATTAATTTTAGCCGTGCTAATTTACCGATTTCTCTCAATATTAGCAGCAAACTAGTGGTTTAAAACATTTTTGCCCCGCACTATCAATTTTTTTCACTTTTTAGCAGTGCGACTTTACCATTATTCGCCCCGAAGTTGCCTTCCCCAATGCCATGGATTGTATTATTTTCAATCACAGCCGATAATTGTATTTTTTTTAATTATTAGCCACGAATAAAATTAGAGCTTCGTGTCTATTTGGCGTCTACACTGTATCCGGGAATTAGTGATTTTACTCAATTTTATCTGCGAATTTTAACAGCAAAGTCGCGTTTCTATTCTGTGAATTAGCACTTTTTCTCAATTTGAGCTGCAAATTAGCGTTTTTCTTAATTCTATCCACACTAATTAGTATTTATCTTTATATTTTTGCCCCCATCACCAATTTTTTATCACTTTTAACAGGGAATTAGTGATCTTTCTGAGTTTTCGGCTCGAAATTGCCTTCAGAAAAGCCATGGGTTTACGTATTGATAAATTATAGTCGCGAAATCAGCGTTTTTCAAAATTGTAGCAGTGAATTAACGTTTTTTTCGGCTCGAATTGCCTTCAGAAAGCCATTGGTTTAAGTATTGATAAAATTATAGTCGCGTAAATCAGCGTTTTCAAAATTGTAAGCAGTGCATTACGTTTTTTTGGTAAATTTAGCGTGATTTAGCGGATTTTTTCTCTTTATTCTGAGCATGAGGTTTATGACTAGAACATTATCCGTTTGTATATTAGCGCTTTTTTCCATTTTTCAGCCGCGAATCTTTTCAATATTGGCCGTAAATTATGATAGCCCGAATTGTAGCCGATATTTTGCGCCAGTTCGTCGATTTCGCTCGGGAATTATTGATTTTTCTTCATTTTAGTTGTTATTGTAATCAGCGGTTTTTCTCAGTTTTTGCCGTGAATCAGCGTTCGCCTCAATTTTTCTAATATTTCAGTCATAAATTAGCTGCTTTAGCAGATCTAGTGCATTTATTTTAATATTCGCTGCAAATTCGCAGTTTTTTAAAAACATTTTTGCCCCGCATTATCAATTTTTATCTCTTTCAACTAGGAATTATTGCTCTCTCTCTCAATTTTAGGCCCAAAATTGCCTTCAGATCAGCCACGGGTTTACGTTTTGATACATTTTAATCGGTTTACTAAACTTTTATATTTTGCGCCTTCGGCCGATTTCATTTGGGAATTATCGATTTTTCTTCACTTTAGTAGAAATTATAATTAGCGATTTTACTCAATTTTTGCCGTGAATCAGCGTTCGTCTCAATTTTTCTGAAGTTTCAGTCATAAATTAGCGACTTTAGCAAATCTAGCTGCAAATTAGCGTTTTTATTAATTTTAGCCGCACTAACTAGTGATTTATTTTAATATTCGCAGCAAATGTGCAGTTTTTTAAAAACATGTTTGCCCCGCATTATCAATTTTCATCTCTTTTTGTGTAGGGATGTAGCTGATGCTAGATCCACATGATTCAATTATTGTTTAAAATAAATCAGTTCTATTTGTGTCGTTTAATGAAACGTTGTTAAAACAGAACTCGTTTTGAAACATGGTGCCAAGCGATGAATTCGCGCGCAATGTGGCAGGTCTAAACGTCGCTGATCAAACTGCTGTTGGACAGCAAGTTTTCAGACCTAACGCCGCTGCTCCACCTCCACATATCAATTTTGATTCCCCGAATTGGGCGAGGTGGCGCACACAGTGGGAACGTTACCACCAAGCCGCGTTTCTAGGCGTAATGTCTGACGAGTATCAGGTGAATCACTTGGTCTTGGCTTTAGGTGATGAGTCGGAAAATATTTTCGCTCGCCTGAGATTGACAGAAGTGGAACGAAGGAATTACAATGTGGTTTTACAAGCTTTCGAGCAGCATTTCGAAGGCAAAACTAATTTAGTTTTCGAAAGGAGTAAGTTTTTTGACCGCACTCAACAGACAGAGGAGCCGGCTGAACATTTTATCAACGACTTGCATTCAATTGCGAGGAAGTGTAATTTCGGCATTTTGCAGGAGGATTTAATCATGCATAAAATACTGCAAGGCACGTCCAACGTTCGGTTGTCAGAGCAGCTTCAAGCTGACAGCACGCAAACTAAATTGACACTGCGAAGCGTCGAGGAACGAGTGAAACAGACGGAGCTCATTCACAGCCAACAGACTAGTGTCAGAAAGCATTTCGAACATACAGAGGTAAACCTTGTCAACAGCTCAAATTGGTCCACTGATAAAAGTCAGCAGAGAAGAAAGTGCTTTAAGTGCGGGTATGAGAATCATCTGGGAAAAGAATGCCCTGCAGTGAATAGCCGATGCTTTAAGTGTGATAAGTTGGGGCATTATTCGAGGTTTTGTGAGTCAAAACGAGCTGACTGTGCGTATCAATCTCAGTCGTTCCAAACACCCAAAGAGAGAGACTTTTTCTTATCGGCAGTTGATTCAAAACATCCTGTCTCAAGTGAGGCTCAATGGGAAATTCATTTACGGGTGGGACCTTATAGAGTCACCTTTAGCACACGGGAGCAGATTGCAGATCGCCTTTTGAAACAGAAGAGCTTGTTGTATGGTCCCGGGAAGAATAAATTAGACATCATCGGAATTTTTAAAGCCCCAATTAGTTACAAGCACAGGCGAAGTTTTGAAGACATTTACGTTCTGAAGAGTGAAGTCCAAAAACCCTTATTGGGCCGTCCATCAGCAATTGAAAAGCTACAAATAGTTAAGAGGGTTGACGAAGTAGCTGTTTCTGACCGGAAGCATAGTTTAAAACAGTTATATCCATCCATTTTTCATGGCATAGGAGTTATGGGTTACAGTTATACAATAAGTCTTAAAGAAGGGGTCAGACCGGTGGCTATCAACACGCCTCGTAGAATCCCTGTACAACTTATGGACAAGACCGAACAAGAGTTGCAAAGAATGGAGGAACATGGGATTATCTCTCGAATAGAAGAACCAACGGACTGGGTTGCAGGGATGGTAGTCGTACCGAAGCAGGGCAATAAAGAAGTCCGAATTTGTGTGGACTATTCGGAACTCAATAAGGCCATTAAAAGGGAAAGAGTAGCTTTGCCTGGGGTGAACGAAATTCTGAATCAACTTTCGGGAGCTCGGTATTTTTCGAAAATAGATTGTAGAAGCGGCTACTTCTAGATCCAAAATCACAAAAATTAACATCTTTTCTCACGCCTTACGGGCGATTTGTTTTTAACCGCCTTCCGATGGGTATCTGCAGTGCACCAGAGGTGTATCATCGCACGATGACCAAGATTCTCTCAGGTATCCCTGGAGTAGTCACCCCGTTGGACGATTCCCTCATTTATGGTCACACTCTCGAAGAACACAATGATCGGTTACATCAAGTACTCAAAAGGTTGGTAGCAGAGGGAGTCACGTTGAATGGAGATAAATGCGTGTTTGGGGTCCAAGAGGTTACATTCCTAGGTCAAACAATTACCTCCTCCAACATACGTTCCCCAATTACGAAGGTTCTTAGGTATGGTAAACTATCACGTTAAATTTTACTCCAAATTGGC
Source organism: Corythucha ciliata (assembly GCA_038030265.1). Lineage (NCBI taxonomy): Eukaryota > Metazoa > Arthropoda > Insecta > Hemiptera > Tingidae > Corythucha > Corythucha ciliata. The sequence continues at coordinate 46,008,197 of CM075941.1, forward strand.
TGAAGCGATGGAGCCTTTAAGGAATTTACTGAAGCATGAAAACGATTGGGTCTGGGATAAAAGTCTACAGGAAGCTTTCGACAGGATAATAAGCATGTCGTCCAGCGAGCCAGTTTTAGTTTTTTATAATCCCACTAGACCTATAATAGTTTCCGCCGATTCAAGTTTGCAGGGATTGGGGGCTGTCTTGGAGCAAGAAACTCGCCCAGGCGGCTGGCAGCCAGTACATTTCGCGTCCCGGGGCTTAACTGAGACAGAGAACCGCTACTCCAACTTGGAAAGAGAAGCCGAAAACAAACCTTTAGTCACCCTACTCGGAAAGAAACCCCTTATTGATTTAAGTGCTCGAATTCAACGCTTTAGAGTGTGTTTTTTCAAATTCGATTTTCGAGTTGAACACGTTTCGGGGAAGGAATTTTATACTCCTGACACTCTATCAAGATCTCCAGCTTCTTCTTCTTCTTCCTTTAAAAATACCGACGTTCTCGAAGACCAGATGACAGAACTATTTGTAGATCAAGTCTTTTCAGTCAACGTTAGCGACGTTCGGTTCAAAGAGATATTGGAGGCTCAATTTGCGGACCCCTTGTTTGATATTCTGAGGAAATTTATAAAGGAAGGGTGGCCAACGGTCCGTGACACAAGGGTAGCTCAATTTTGGAAGTTTAAAAATGACCTATGGGTAAAGGACGACATAATCCAGTATAAAAATCGCTTAGTGATCCCATACAAGCTACGTGCCGTGATGTTTGACAGATTACACGCCGCTCATAGGGGTGAAAATAAATGCATAGAACGTGCCAAACAATGCGTTTGGTGGCCATCAATTTCGCAGTATATTCGTGAGAAAGTTGCGACATGCCAAAACTGTATGTCTCATCGTAATCAACGTCCAGAGCCGTTGATACCGACAGCTCAACCTAGTAGGCCTTGGAAACGCATTGCCATGTACTTCTTCAAAGCAAAAGGGGAGTGGCATTTGGTCGTAGTTGATTTTTTTTTCCAGGTACATAGATATTTGTCCTTTTCCTCACAGTTTCCTTGCAGTCTTCTGAATTAATTGAGTACTTAAAAAAACTTTTTGCACATTTTGGAGTCCCTGAATCAATTTGTTGCGATGCAGGATCGAATTTAAATTCTTTTCAAATGAGACAATTCAGTAGAGAACTTGGGTTTAAAATCATTCCCGGAAGTTCAAAACACTATGAAGGAAATGGATTTGCTGAGTCCATGGTCCGGATAGCGAAAAATATAATTGAAAAATCACAGGATTTACAACTCGCACTTCTGGCATACCGATCTACGCCACAGATAGGTTCATGTTCGCCTTCTGAACTTTTAATGGGGCGAAAACATCGTGGAGTTCTATACCGATAGATCCGTCGTCTCTCAAGCCTAGGTGGCCAGATTTAAATAAATTTAGAGATATTGATGAAAAAGCCAAGCAGGCTCAGAAACGGAGGTTTGATAAGAGGCACGCAGCTCGCCCCTTAAGAGATTTAAAGGAAGGGGAACACGTTTTCATAACGGATATGAAAAGATTTGGTACAGTACGGACAAAAAGTATTGAAACACCGCGGCGTTATCAGGTCGGAACCGAAACCAGGAACCGTGTCAACGTAATACCAACGAATTATTTGCGACCGAAAAGATATGATGACATCAAGAAAAGAAAAATCAATCGAAGTTCCTCATCGATCCCAAAAATTTGATGACGATTGTGACTCTTGTCTTATTTTCAGCGGCAACACGAAGTCAAACACGACGAATTTCGACCCATCACAACAACCGCTAAATGTAAATTTAGGGAATAAATTAATTAGACTGATATTATCCGGACGACGACGGAAGGGCATATCCCAACACGATTCGAGTTTCGAGAAAAAATGGCTCCCCGGCGGGATTTGAACCCGCAACCTCTGGATTACCAGTCCAGCACGTTGCCATTTGCGCCACGGAGACGCCTATGGGAGTCGTACTCCGAGGGATAAGCTAAGCCGAACCCCACCCAGGTCCATTGTTTCTCTAAACTCTAGGCGCTTCTCCTGATCGGTAAACCACGCCGAATTTTATCTTATCTAGATGTTGTTAGATGGATATAATGAATAAATCTGTCGACGGTATTTTAATTAATAAATTAATTAGACTGAGTACGACTCCCATAGGCGTCTCCGTGGCGCAAATGGCAGCGTGCTGGACTGGTAATCCAGAGGTAGCGGGTTCAAATCCCGCCGGGGAGCCATTTTATCTCGAAACTCGAATCGTGTTGGGCTATGCCCTTCCATCGTCGTCCGGATAATATCAGTCTAATTAATTTATTAATTAAAATACCGGCGACAGATTGATTCATTATATCCATCTAAATTTAGGGATGTCAGCTGGGACACCTGATGATCCTCTTCCTCCTATTCGTTTGCCTCGGTGGGAAGAAGTGGAAGCAGAAGTAGAAATGGAGCCGGTGGAAGTCAACGAGCCGTTCGTCAATAACGTACCAGAGGACACCACCGGACATACAAGAAGTGGTCGAAGATTACGAACTCTTAATTAACCCCCCCCCCTTCATCACCAGTACTGAAGGAGGGGAAATGTATAGGGATCTAGCTGATGCTGGATCCACATGATTCAGTTATTGTTAAAAATAATGGCGTTTTCTATTTGCCAAGGCGGAATTGCTCTGGAGCGGATCAAGTGACGTCATTGCTCGGGAATGGAGCAGCTCCAGAGCAGCAGAAGCTCCGTTGAGAGCGGGTTCAAATGGAATGACATTTTCGAGAGAAGGAGCAATTTTAACATGTCTCACGGTTATCGTAGAAAAATTCATATTATGTTTATTTTATAAGAATAGAAGCCTTACCTATAGCTGAAATTAAAAATAAAAAAAATTGTGATGGATCTCCAAGCAGGTGTGATTGCTGCCCCTGCCTTGTGTTGTACACGGCTGGCCGTCATTGAGGAGCTGGTTGACTCAACTTAATCTCATGGACAAAAAGTGGAGAAAAAAACTCAAGGAAGGAGAAATCTGTTCATGTAAACTTTACAAATCGAATGACCAGCCCAATTCCTGTGCAACTCAATGAGAAAATAATACCATTTGCAAATACGGCGAAGGACCTAGGCATGACGCTGGATGCTAAACTCCGGTAAAAGCCCCACGTCAAAAAGAAAAAAGAGGAGAAAGGTACTGGCTGCTCGGGAAGTATTCTGAGCTCTCGGTGGACAACAAGCTCCTGCTACACAAGCAAGTTCTGAAGCCTTTTCTGGGCCTCAGGGTGTCAGCTTTGGGGCTGCACCAAGAAAAGCAATGTCAAAGTCATACAAACTTTTCAAAACAAAGTTTTCAGAATGATAACAAATGCGCCTGGTATGTACGAGGTCTTGACGTGCATCGTGACGAGCAGCGGAGCACGAAAAGAGGCTCCACAAACACTCTAATGTTGAGGCACTCGCCCTGCTGGATACTGCAGGAGACCTTCGACGGCTAAAAAGGACCAAATCCCTCGACTTCGTATGCTACATTATAAGTGTAGTGGAGCCACAAACTGTGTAAAGTGAAAGTGAAGTTGCTAGATGTCATATATTTCTTATTTGTATATGTATATGTAGCAGTTGCAACATGTAATAAATGGAATATAATAATTATAATTTAATTCAATCTACGTGCCATTAAAAAGACAATGAAGATATCGAAGGAGATAGGAAATAACTAGAGAAATAAGCTCCCGAGGAACTCCTGTCCAAGAAGAAGAGAAAGAAACACGAATGGGAAAAAACTGAAAATTCATCCAACCCCATTATTTGTTTAAATTCGGACTCTGTAAGGCTTATTGCCTACAAGTAACACGAGGCATAGCACATCGACATTCGAACCCACATTTTGGAAAATGTGGTTCAACAAGAATGTATTTAAAATGAAATTCGTCACTCCTACCGAAAGTGAAGCGGATATTCTGACGAAATCTCTGTTATAGACTGGCCAAGGATCACTTCTGAAAGCTAAGGAATCTTGTCGGGGCAAACTGTTTTTACGCGATTTTGCTATTATTCACAGGGTTTGATTATTGGAATCATGTTTGTGATTATTTTTTTAAAGTACAATAAATAATAAAATTGTCTTCTTGGCGTGCTTACAAAAATGAGTACTTTCATAAAACATTTTTCTTGCGTTGGTATTCCCATATTTTGAACCACACAAGTAATAGATCAGTAGCACTGCAGGTTAGGGCTTATCAAATTATCATTCTCGTAGTACAACTTCTGGGAAGGTCCCCATTGGAATTCAATTGAAAGTGCTGTATTTCTCTTTCATATTTCTATGAATTTCAATAGTAGTTGCTGTTCAGTTCAAATATTGTTTAAAAATGAATTTGAGCGAGTATGCCAGAGGCACGGAAGGAGAAGTTTGGGAGCGGTACATCTGAAAAATTGGATAATTGGTGCGTAACCATGTACATTCACATCAAGCATACACATTATCCTTTCAAGTAAGTTCATTGTGATATTGACATTAGCTGAAAGTCTAAAAAGTACTTATTTCTACGAATTAATCAACTTTTTCCGTCCTCTAGCCGCTTTTTGAACTTAATTTTCGAAACTTGGTAAAGTTAGGAATCATTGATTCGAGTTCGCAAATCAGCAAGTGACTTCTTCCCCGTGAAATCGCTTGATGCCTACAAGGCTCATTAATCAGAGTGGATTTGCTTTAAGTTTAGAAGCAAAAAAAATTGGTTGGCTGCTGCTGAAGTTTATTCTGAGGTAGGTACTGCCTGAAACATTCAACCGCTGTGAAATGTTGTTGTTGGGGGCGCCGGGCTTTGAACCCGGCAGGCGCCTAAGCCTCCTTTGGGCTCCTACGCCATACCCAGATCTAACTGTGCACTTCACACCCGTACTGTGGCGGACGTTTCGGTCGGTGCGCGGTTTGTCGAACGCACATCGCCGGGAACGCCCACACGAAGCCGAGTGTGCCGTGTTACAGCTAGCCGCATCCTTATAGTCACCCTTGTCTAACCGATAGGGTGGGCGGCAGAGACACTTGGGGGAGATTTTTTTCAAGTAGGTTTTCAATGGAACGACATGGTTCTAACTGCGAAAAGAAGACTTCGCCACCATCGGCCAATGAGATTGGCAGAAAACTGTGTGGTGTGGGGTGTTTTGAAAAAGAGAGAGACAGAAGATGGTAACACGTTTTCTTTACCATCGTTCATCAGGTTAGCTTGAAGTGTGAAGTCTGAAGAAAACTGAAGTCCGTCTTTCTGTTTCTTATTCATGTAACTTGTAGAGTTCTCAGTTCAGTTCATTTTCCTTCTCTATCGGAATTTGGGTTTTCACCAATTATGTCTCGGTTCATCACTTAACGCGTTGAATAATAGTCATTTACCTATTTCATTTCGGTTTGCATAAGGTAATATCGGCATTCAAAAGTTGGTTGTGCTATACATTGGATAAATTTTCAATTTCTCATGTTAATGTCAATGCATCTAATTATTGAACTTATTTACGTGAATCAAATAAATAATGCAATTATTAGAAGTTCGGAATTTTCGAGTCATTCTTTTCCCTTTATTCGTTAGAGGTTTTGTGTAAAGGTAAGGGACAAAAACTACTGAAGAATTGAGGTGAGGTAATTCCTGTTGGCGAAAGAAGATTTTCTTTGGTGCAAATTATGCTGTTTTATTTGTCTTTGACTTAAATGAAATGGCTATGTTTACACCATTGAATCCCTATTTCGCTCGGGAAGTTGGAACAAGGAACTTGCAACTTTAAGGATTATGGCTCCAATGATAAGAAATAGAGGGGATTGGTGAGGGGGAAGCACCAACACGCAAGCGCCAATAGCTTCTGTTGTGAACTGCGAAAACGAGACAGCGCTAGCTGTTCTGTCCTCGTCCCCCACTCCTCTGTTAACTCTCTTATGTTAATATATTTTATCCTCCTTGCTTATAGTGTAATGGGGTTGTGAAATGTTGCTAACTGAGTGTTCCTCATCCAGGTCAAAGACTTCGAGTCCCTCCAAACAATGCGTGGATTTCTGTTAAGATGAACGGCGTAGTTCAATCAGCGTATTGCGACTGCACTGCAAAGAGCTGCCTTGGAAGCGCCGCAGTCATGTTGCGGTAGAACTTTTTGCGGTGGAGGACGTGATCCGCCAGAGCGTCAGGAGTTTCCAGCTATAATGGCGCGGGTCTTCCAGTAAGTGGCCTAGAGAATATTTTAATCGAACTAACATGGATATGTATCCGAAGGCTCGCTGGGTTCAATGGACCCCGTGAGCGACGTAGATTATTCAGGCAAAATTATTCAAATCGTCGAAGGACTCCACGGTAACAGCGTTAAATTTTCAGGAATTCTTTTGAATTTGACGGGCAGTCTTTTACAGCTTTGCTTTTATCTTTACCTTTACACTAGGATACTCATCCTGAGCCAACTGAGGGACAGCTGGACGACTTTCTTGGGGAATTGGAGAATGAATGTTAATGACCTATCATATTCAAAGTGACGCACTCATTCAACAGACTTTTTGTGGGATCTTCGAAGACCATTGTGTCACACTTCTTCTTCGTTCAGAGCAACTTTGGAAAGGATCTGGAAACTTTGATCCAACTGGGGAAAACGATTAAAATTAAAGTCGTTGACTCGTCGATGCTGAAAAATGAGGAGTCAACTAGACCTCATCAAAGCAGCCGGCATTGAATGCGCTAAGGGTAAATCACTGCAAGCATTTTTAACTTGGTTTGCAGTACAAGCTTGGGGCGTGAAACATAAAAAAACAATTTTTATTGTAACTAAACCATTTGTTGATAAACTGTACCAACACTCTTGCGTTGACAAATAAACTCTACTACTACAATTTATTCGTTCTAGTGTGACAATTTACCGTTAATAAATTAATAATTCATGCTTTTCTTGAAAAATATCTATTAAAACACTCAAATCCTATGGAATCTGGCTCTTGAGATGTACTACGGGTAAGGTAATGTAACCGTGAGCAGGCGGCCATTGCCACTGGTCTATTGACGGCAGCTAGACAAGGAATAAGCAAAACTTTCATGATATCATAATAATAGTATTACCTTCCATGCTGTTCATAGCTCCCTCAAATTTCTGGGAGCAAGAAATGTTGCTCTGGCACTGCTCTGCAGCGATACTATGTGGCAAATAGAACTCACTAAAAAGTGCTCCACGGCGGCTTTAATGGCAAATGGATCGCCTAAAAGCTTATCAGAGCAACTCCAGAGCACTTTTTGTGGAAAAGGAAAACGACAGAGGATCGTGCGTCTTCAAAAACAGCCATTGCATCGTATTGTGATTAGCGACGGCTATTTTATTCCAGATTCGGGTGGATGTTAGGACTTGTAGACCATAAACTTTATTTTTGAACCATACAGCCATGGTGTTTTTTATAGAATGCATTTCGGGCCCAACACCTGTGTTTGGCCTTAGAGGTGAAGCGGTAATGCTGATGAGGGGCACCGGGAATGGGCCCGAAATGCATTCTATAAAAAACACCATGGCTGTATGGTTCAAAAATAAAGTTTATGGTCTACAAGTCGAAGCAACAGCCAAGGAAAGGATTTTGAACAAATTCCGGATGTTAGGACTTTACTGAAGCGGAATTTGGAAAATGTCAAAACGTTGGACAAAAATAACGCTATTCATATTGCAAAAAAAAATAGTAAAATAATGTACAGTAATAAGAATGGGACGTTCGAATGATGTTCCAACGGGCATGAATTAAAACAGGCGGTTTGTCGTTGACGGGCTGCGACACAGTTTTCTTATTCCGTGCCCTATACGTGAGTTGGGACACGGACGGGAAGTGGGTTTCAGCGTTTGTCGCGGGTGCGCGATCGTCATCGAAATTGCATGGATAAAACATTACAGGAAACCCTTGAAAACGCTAAAAAAGCTTAAATGCCCCTTCCCCCCTGATCCCACTCTCCTAGGACGGGAGTCTGTCGGTTGGCGTTATTTACGAAAATTTACAGTGACAATCGTGAGTGGAGCTAGCCATCTCGACGCCTGATTTAAGAAAGGGTAATTTATAAGCTTAATATTTTCAGAGTGCCCATCAAGCCTATTAATCTGATACAATACCTACCTGATCTATCTGATACAATTGCCAACAAAACCTCAAATTCGCGGTATCAGCGCATGAGAAATAATGCAATACGTCTCTAACTATGAAATTGCCGTTTATTCTGGAAAATCTCGATTGCATTTAAATAAAATGACAAGGGCTCATCACAGGAGGGCGAGTTCCACGTTAACTTGACGGGCTAACGTTTTGGCCGAGTAACGTCTATGCGATCCTCCCAAGACCATCACGACCATCGTTTGACGAACAACGCGTGAAATTCAACGAGAATAATGCAATTCAACCTGCGCTGCGTAATGTAAAGAAGACATTGAATAAATCGAGACAGAAAAGAATGAAATTCTGTAAGGGACAGAAACAAGGTGAAGTCGAATATCAGTGGTTAAACCCTAATTATTCAACTGAACTTTGGCTATACTCAGCTACGAGTGACACAAAACACACTGACATTCGAACTCACTTTTTGTAAGATGCTTTGCAAGAAATCTTTTCAAGATTAAATTCGTTTTATCCATCGATAATATCATGTACATTCCAACGAAGTCTCTTGTCGGGAAGCATAATGAATTTTGTCGGTATATCGGGGTGAACTGATTCTACGAACTGAAGTTCACTTCAAGATGGAGTAATAAAATTGTTTGTTTTGTTCAATTATTGGGTACCTAATTGGTAAAGAAATTGTCCTCTTGGTGCTCACAATAAGTAGTAATCTCGTAAAAATTTTCTTCTAGCGTTTACTTTCATCACTTTTAACTACGCACATCACAAGTTATTTAATTATAAAAGCCGGAATGAGCAAAGTTTTGTTTTCTGTTATCATATTACCTTCCAAGGTGTTCATTGCTCCGTCAAATTTCCCGGAGCAATAAATGTTGCTCTGGAGTTGCTCCGCAGCGAGACTACACGGCAAATAGAACTCACTACAAGTTGCTCCACGGCGGCTCTAATGGCAAATGGATCGCCTAAAACCCTATGAGAGCAGCGCTGGAGCAACTCCAGAGCAGTTTTTTGTGGAAATAGAAAACGCCATAATCAATTATATTTGTGTCGTTTAATGAAACGTTGTTAAAAGAGAACTCGTTTTGAAAAACTTTTAGCTAGGAATTAGTGCTCTCTCTCTCTCAATTTTAGGCCCAAAAATGCCTTCAGATAAGCAATGGATTTTTGTTCTGATAATTTTATTCGCGGAACCAGCGTTTTTTCAAACTTTTAGCATTAAATTAGCGTTGATCTTCAATTTAGCCGCGAATTAGAAATTTTTTTTTTCTTTTTCATTTGTATCTGCGCATCAATGTTTTTTCCAAAACATTATCCGCGCAAATTAGCGCATTTCCCAATTTTAGCCGCAAATTCACTACTGATTCTTTTTGACATTGGCCGTAAATTACGATAGCCCGAATTTCAGCCGATAATGTGTGCCGTTGGTCGATTTCATTCAGGAATTATCGATTTTTCTTCATGTCAGTAGTAAGTATATCAGCGATTTTTCTCAATTTTTGCCGAGAATCAGCGTTTTTCTCAATTTTAGCTGGTGTAATTATAAATTTTTTCTAAAATTTCAGTCATGAATTAGCTATTTTAGGAAATTAAGCAGTGAATTAGCGGTTTTTCTTCTTTTTTTCGCGAATGGGCAATTTTTCGCGATATCACCATTATTCTGAATTTTAGCGCCGAATTAGCGTTTTTTTTTTGTTTTTTTGTGCATTTCAGCCGCGATTTTTTTTACTTTTATGTACTTGAATTATTGCTTCTTCTTGTTTATTTTTGCCTTTATGTGCTTAAAAAAAAGGTTAAAACCCGGAAAAAGTCTCAATTTTATCCAGTGCCTGGCCGAAGAACAGCACATTAGCGTTTTTTCTACACTTTAGCCCTAGCCACGAATCCCACCACGAATCGGTGATTTCTTCTCAATTTTGTCCCTAAGTTGCATCGAGGAGCCACGAATGAACGCTTTTTCGCAGTTTTAGTCACAAATACTGACGCGTTTTCACAATTTTTTTGCTGCGTATTTGACCCTGGAACAGCGTTTTAGTGCGCCCATCTCAACTTTATCTACTTAGGGACCTGAAAGAAACCGGTGGATTATCGGGTTTCTCTATTTTAGTCGGGAAGTTATCTTCGAAAGGCGCAATTTCTCTCAATTTGAGGCTTGAGAATAGCGCTTTTTTGGGCTAAATCGAAATATTCGGCCACATTTTTTGCTGACCAACCAGCAACGTGTTCCATTCTCCAGGTTGAAGGGGCTTCAAATCATTTTCACACGTAGCAACATCCATGAACATAGAACCTAAAAATCCCAATTTTTCATTTTTTTAAGTTTTTCGGGTGCCCCCCTCTGATAGAGGGAGCCCGGGCGGCCCCCCCCCCCTCACACTTATCCATGGTACGCTACAGTGGACAACAGCATGAATGTTATTCATGAACTGCGTACAAGCTTGGTGTGGTGCTCGCGTGATTAAAGGAGCCGACGAGGGTGAGGGGGGTTGTGATGTCCGTGCTGTTCTGTGCTCATTATACTAACTTCTAAATATAGCAAGCAGAATGAATTTCTTTATTTACCGTCTCGACCCACGTGCTTCGATACGTCGGCCCATAAATTATTTTTCAATACGACATTTTTATTGAGCTTGTGGTCTTTGTTGAATAACGGCGGAAACTCGCTCACTTTGCTGACTAAAGTTTCGTCTTCAGCCGTTGTGAATCGCATCGCGCGTGTTAATAGAGGTGGAGGAGGACGGCCAATCGCAAATTTAAACACTTTTAACAAACAGTAAAAATGACTGTTGACGGGTGGGGTGGTGGAGGGGGTGTCAGCAAACTGAGAGGAACGACCGTAACACGGCCGAGCCCGCGGTTGAACTGCCTGTGTAATTCCCCCCTGCCTTTGCCACCCTTTCACCACTTCGCGTATAATAGTGAAACGACGGAGTCAAAAACCTCCACCAGCACGGTTCGAACGCGACCGCATTGCATCATTTTTGATGTGAGCAAGAAGAAGGAGTCGTGGGAGGGCGTTGGTGGGGCTTGAGCGTTGGAGGGTGAGTGTGGGGGGGGGGACTGGATTTTCCACCGTTATGAAATCCTGTCAGGGAATTGTGGAAAGTGCGGTGTGAAGAGAGAGTGAGTGAGAGGGTTGAATGAGTTGAACGGGATGGAGGGGGGTCACGGTTGAATCGACCCGAAAAAGATCCACCGAGGTGGTAGCGGCTGCGGAGAGGAATACTGGACCCGGTCGAGTAAACCCCCCAACCACAACCCCAGCCACTCATCATTAACGCTACGCTGAATCACCCTTGTTCGTTCATGTAAAATTATTTCTCTTTACAATACAAGGAAGTTGCTAAACCGAACCCTTTTGAATTCGAAGAAACAAAAGACGAGTAAAATGAAGTCATCAAACGCAGTTTATCCGATTTTAAGCTGTGGTGGCGGGGGGAGGGTCCACCCTCCACCGCATCCACACAACCCTTTTACTTCAGTTCTGATTTATAGTGCTATCCGGAACGAGCCCTAGGGTAATTACAGCTCTTAAGACTCTAAAGGGTTTTGTAAAGATTCGTCGTAAAATGTAACAACCTCTTGAGTGCGAATAAATTTCAAGATCTCGCACTTAAAACTGGTTGTGGTTTGATTACTCGAAGTTGCCTTGTTTTGAGTCTTTTTAAGGAAACGAAAAGTTGTCACTCAGACTTGGCCCTCTAGGGCTTGTTATTACCTTCGAATGAACCGAAAAATTTGTTCTCTTAACAACAATTTCTCCTCCCTCTATTTAGAGGAAAGACTCTCAAGCCTCGACCTCCCCCCCCCCGCTCTCTATAACCACTGGTTCTTCGAAAATGAAGCGTAAGACCATTTATTAAAGTTCCTGCCTGGATGGAAAGAGTCAACGAGTGAAAATAGGTTTTTCCTCCAGTTTGGATAGTAATGAAACTTGTGTGGGGGGGGGGGGAGCTTGTTTGTGGTACGAGTGATGTTGATGGTGGAGGAGGGGGGGGGGGTTAGAGATGCTCTGCGTGAAAAACTGGTAGATGAGAAAGTGTTTAGAAAGAGGAAGAAGATTTTTCAGTGTGTGGGCGAGATGGTGGCACGTGCCTTGGATGCTGGTAAGTGTGTAAGATGTGGAAAAACGGTAAATAGCCCACTAAAGTTGTTTTGGCACTAAGCCTTCAACTCCCCCCGCCCCCTCCACACACTCTTTCTCTCTCTCTCTCTCTCGTAAATCATAAAAACCTGAGTTTGGAGGGTTCAAAAAAAGTTTTCTGTTACGACAGTTATAAATGGAACCAATTCCTCCCCTGCACCCCCTCCTACCTGGTGGAAAGCGGATAAAAATCTTTGATAGATCGCTTCTGATCGTTATGCAGCTCATTTACTTGGAATAAACGAAAAGACAGGTTGGAAGAAAGTTATGTTTTATTGGATTTTCTTTTCTGGCTTAGCGAAAAAAAAAGATTATTCCCTCGGGTGACTTTCCCTCAAAGAGGAAAAGCCAAAACTTCGTTTCTTGAAATCCGTCCCCTTTTCACTATTATGTACAGTTTTACAACCACTCAACCCCACCACCACCCTCATCTGACGATAATTAGACTGACCCCCGCCCCCAACACAGGGTTGAAAATGCCGAGGATTTCACTATTCCACTATGCTTACGACTGCATTATAAATGATGCTCTTCTCCGGTTAGTAGCTATTTGTCTGAGAAGTTGTATCCACACAGGACAAGACTATAGTTTGTACTTTTGTTTGTTGTCATGAAAAAGAAGGGTCCTTACCCCTTTTAACAAACCCATCCCTCGAGGGTGGCTCTTTACTGTTTGCGTTGGTGATTGGTGCGGGGGGGAGTGGAGATCAAAGAGCTAATTTATAATTCTCAAAGCCATCGACTTTTCAGAGTGTCGTCCTAGCGGTGTCGTGCAAAGAAGAGCACAAGCAAAAATCGTATAAGGAGGGCACACTACCAATGTTACCGACCGATCGTATAAAAGGCGGCTACACACTATCGTGTTATATGTCATAACACGAAACATCAAAAAAAATGTTTCGGCTTGTTTCGCCGTACGTGTTTCGTGTTGTGAGTCTACAACGTAGCAGCCTGTACGCACTAAGGGATTGTTACCTCGAAACATTTCAACTGCGGATACTAAAATGTGTCTCGCGAAACAGACATTAAGGGGGGGTTTCAGGATGCTTGAAAATTGGCCCGCATTTTTCTCAGTCAGTTTTGGGAATTTTTCGGTCATTCTTTTTTCTATTTTTCATGAGGACTAGTACTAATGACGAGAGATCTTCTTTTTTTGAAAATTTTTTTTTTTTTTCAAAATTTAAATTTTTAATTTTTTCAATTTTGATTTTATCAAAAAACAAAGATCTCTCGTCACTGCAAAACATCTTCTTGAATTGATATACGCTTACCCGAAATCGATCGGATGCTCCAACTCGCCGAAATTTAGGGGCGAATCGGCACCTAAATTTATACAAAAAACCGGGTTATTTGTGACTTCATAGTTCTAGTGGAATCCGCTAGAGAGGCCATCACGCTTCGGGCGATAACGCAGATGGAAAGAGCGCCGGCGAAACTTTTTTTTTTCTTCTTCCTCGTCTTCTTTTTTTTTTTTTTTACAAACCAGTGTCCCGCCTTTTTTATCCTTGCTAATTTCAATGATTGGATTTGGATAGCTTCACGTGTTCGATAGTTGGCAATAAATGTATTTTAGTGTTCGTCGTCGCATCGCGTCGTGCTTTAAAATATGTTGCTAATATGTAATATGTAATCGGAATGAACAATCTACTCCGATAGGAGTGCAGTTGAATCCTTCATTCACCATTGCGAATTTCAAATAGGTGTACCGTCGTAATCAATTGCTTGTTGGGCACTTGTGTGTGCTAGTGATCACGGACGGGTGATGTTGAGAGGTATTTCCTCAACCCCTTTCTTGTTATTCTTCGCCAACATTTTGCCTAGGTAGAATTTCCTGAAGAACAAAGTGAGACATGGAAAGCTTACTCGGATAGATGCAGAAATAATGGTCGATAATTTATTTATGAGGAAAATTGTTGGCGTGGATTACCTACTGGAAGGTATCGAGGAAACTCATCTCCCTCCCTCTTGAAACGCACGTAAAAAATTAATACGTTTATGTTTAGGGAAAAATTACAATGATATAGCATGGTATTTTTTGAAAATTGAAAACGTGCAATTCATAATATATGTATGCATTTCATTGGCCGGATATTTCCCTCAGATTCAGGGGCAAATGGCTATAGCGAAAAAGGATTATATTGCCTGTTCCAGTGGCGGCAGAAGGTGTTAATTCTTGTGGGGTCTCTGAAACTCAGAGTTCATGAGATTTCGCAAACTGGCTTAAACTGGCAATCTGTGCCCTACAAAAATGGCCAAACTGACCATTCGCGCCTTGAAAATGACTAAACCCCACATTCGCACCATAAACATTGCTAAACTGACGATTTGTCCCCTGAAAATTGTCCGAGTGACCATTTCCACGCCTTAAAAATGCCGTATACTTGTACAGACAATTTTTGCCCTTGAAGTAGCCAAACTGGCTATTTACCCCCTAAAATAGGCAAAAATGACTCTTGTATATGCAGCCCTTAACTGGCCAAACCGATATCGATAAACTGACAATGCACGCTCTGTAATTAACGCTCAAAAAATGACCGAAAGGATCATTCATGCCCAAAATTGACTAGTCGCGCCTCTAAAGTGGCTAAACTAAAGTTACGCACTAGAAGTGGCGTTCGCCTCTTGAACATGACTAAACTGTTAATTTACCTCCCAACTGTGTAAAATTGTCTATTTTCGACTTGAAAATCGATAAACTGCACGTTTGGACTTTACTAAGCTGACAATTTCGTACCCTGGAAATAGCCAAACTCCCTCAATTCACGCTCCAAAAAAGTTGGCCAAAATGCTCTAAAAAAAAAAAACTTTCGACTCGCGCATTAAAATGGCTACATTGACAAGTTGCACCAAAAAATGGCAAACTGGCCATTCGCACCCTGGAAATAACTTGACCGTCTGTTCGCGCCTTAGAAATGGCAAAACGGATAATTTGCTCGTTTTAACTCGCCACACTGGCTCACGCCCTGAAAGTGGCAAAATGGAAATCCACGCTGTATGAATGCTTTAACTGGCCATGATATTCGCTCAGTAAAAATAGCTGAACCGACTATCCGCGCCCAAAAAGTGACAAAAATGCGGATATTCGTGCTCTTAAAATGATATATTGCATTTTCACGCCCTGTATACATCTATACGTTAAAGTGACCGGTTTTATTCCCTGGCATTTCTAATAAATTGAAATTCTCTGACTTTTCTATAGTTTCAGGGGGACTATTCTCTAACAGGAAAGCAATATGTTTTGCAAAGCAATATGTCTATTTCATTAATTTTCTTCAAACAAATGAATGAGATACAAACATTGCTAGGAAAAACATATTGCTTTTTTGTTGGAGAATAGGCCCCCAGAAAGTTTTCCGAACATTTCCGGTCTGTATAGACACCTGGCTTCCAGTGATACCCAAGGGATAACCTCTCCCACCGCAAATCAAACAATATTCACTTTCAGGGTGTCTATAGCTTCCCCAGAACAAAATTTCCCGACTTTTCCCTGACGCATAAAAAATGTTCGTGGTTATCGAAATAATTATAAATAAATAAAAAAAAGGGCAAATTCATATAGCTTTCGGACCGTCGAACCTCACAAAAATATCTTCTCAACCTTCCAACAATTTATTCATAATTTATAATCTCGCTCCATCTATAAGCTAAATACGAGATGAAACGAAAAATAAAACATATATTTGAGCTAATAATCGATTAATAGCATTGGTATGAAAAAACATAAAATTCAGGGGCCTTATTCTTGAACGCCTTGGCAACACTAGTTTCGATTGCATTATTGCTTTGTTGAGGAAGCATCATTGCCTAGTCGAAGTCTTGAAATTTGCAGTATTGCTTTGGGCACCATTTTTACAAGGTAATATTGTCTTTTTGTATTTTTTTGAAACACTCCCTGCCGGTGTTTCCATTTTTGTCGATTCGATGCACAACATTGCCTTGTCTGTTGTCATGGGAAACTCGAGAGTTTTGTTTTTTACAAGAAGGAATTTATTTTTCACAGTTAAGCTTTGTTGTCAACCAAAAAATGAGTTGCCAGTGACCTGAATCAGCGACATGCCCACGAGAAACGCTCAGTAAGATGCGTGTGGAGGCAAGGAAGGGCTAAACGCCACAATTACGCTCACCAGCATTTCTCAGATGGGTTGGGCAATGAAGTCGAAGTTTAAAAGTTGTCCTTGTTGTGCATAAAAGTGGATGTAATTTAGGTCCGAGTGTTCTTCTACCAGAATCCAGGACTAGCCTAAGGTCCTTTACACATCAGGAAAAAAAAGTCGCCCAGGTGCGGCGTCGGACTGTTGCAGTAAAAATACATAGAACTCTATGGGGCCTTTCACATTTGGCGCCGACGCTGGAGACGTCTCACCCCCGAGAAAATATCCGCTGGCACGAGCGATAGGTGTATTTTTTTTTTTTTTTTTTAGGCTTCGGAAGGGGCTAATTCAACGTCGACAACGAGATATTCTTGCCCCATGTGGGCGCTTAGAAGGACAATAATGTGCTCTGCTGCTGTAGTCAAAAACTCTCATTATAACAAAGAATTTCTAAATATAGCTCTAACTTTGGAGATTTTTTTAAAAATTCACAACAGAAAGGAATCCCCGCGGTTACTTTATTGCATCGATTCCAGTATTGCTAACAAATGGTATTCTTGAAACACTGAAGCACTCTGCAGCCCAGACAACATTGCTTTCACTTCTTTCAAAGCAACATTGCCTTCAAAGCAATATTGCAAAATTCTCACAATTTCAAGAATAGGGCCCCAGGTGTTATCTAGTCTACCGACGGTATGCTTGCCTGGCATGGCACATTGGCACAGCCGTCCGAGTGAATTGAAAGGATGAAAGGCTGTGCTATATAGCCAGGCAGACCGTCAGTATAGACTATAGATTAAATGTTAATGTTTGATTTTTTTAACGTAAATTTGATGTTTTTACATACCCGGCATGCCTGATAAAATCAATTTTTTGATAATTGTCAATTATCAAATCGATTATTTGCTCAAAACACGTCATGTTGTTGTTTTTTTGAACGTTTTATGTCACATTTGCTCATGGAATGAGTGAGATATTTTTTGAATTGTGAATGTTGCGTGTTGAAAAGTTGAGAAAAAGAAGAAGTTTCTTTGGGGCTCGACGATCCACAGAGCAATAGCGACACTGTAATTATTCGAAAACAGTTTATCTCGGCCAGTATTTTCAATCAGCTCGATTTCTATTACGAATTCGAGCTGATTTTTGGAAAAGTGGGTTTCGCAGCAACGCGGCGCTTTGGTCGCGCACCGCGCCGCGTCGCTTTGACTTTTAGAAAAGTTTGAAGTTTCTTGCTCTCATTCCAATGGAATGCCCTCAAGACATAACTCGGCAGCAAAAAGAGATAGGCCACTACCTAAATAATGAGAAATTCACACTGCATTTTGTGTGTACGTCATCAATTTTTGCTCAACCTCAACTGGTTCACCCTGTACAACCATGAAAATTCAAAATTCGCTACCAGTCGATCTCATACAGTCACATCCTTCCCTTTTAACGTTTAACCCTAAATCCAGCCAGGACATTATTGAGCAATACTCAATATTTTCAGAGTAAGGGGTGGATTCGCCATTTTCCCCTGACTTTTCTCATAAATTCACGGAATTCCCTGACATTTCCCTGACTTTTCGAGTTTTAGAAAATTCCCTGACAATTCCCGGTTCTCCTGGTTTTCCAGGTCTGTAGACACCCAGACCCGCACAAGTGCGACAGAAAACATGGACCAGCCACTTTTCTCAACTATTACTGATCAATAAGACATAGTGCATACTAAACACGTTTCAAAAGTAGTGTATTCAGAAAGTGAGTGATGACGGCTAGGGATCGACCCATATTAATCTTCTTCATTGCGCAAACATACAATTCCTCTTTGACCTTAGTTTAACCCACCAAAACTAGACCTAGTTTGCACCTGCAAAAGGAATAAGGAAGGATACGTTCCACAGCCTGTGGCCTATTTACTATTAACAATTTTACACCGAACAGCCGCCTCAGAATTTCGGGAAATGTTTCTTTATGCAAAGTCACAAAAATCGAATTGGTGGATATCTGTATGGATTGCATTTTTCCGAAAATAGTCGATCCGCGGAAATCCATGCCGATACGAGAGCCCTGCCACAGAATAAAATATTTGTGTAATGTGCGCGCAATCAACACATAGAGGGCAATTTTAGAGGAAGGCACATACTAAAGCGACGAAAAGCGAATTATGATAAGCGCTAATTCATGGCTAAATGTGAAAAAATCGTCAATTCGTTGGCAAAAGTAAGAAAAGGCGCTAACTTACGGTTAAAATTGAGAAAAAGCGCTCAAATAAAGCTAAAATTAAAAAAAAAACAATTCACGATTTCATGGCTGAAATTGAGAAAAAGCGCTAATTCACTGCCAAAATTGAGGGAAAACACTAATCCATGGCTTAATGTGAAAAAATCCCAAATTCGTGGACAAAATTAAGAAAAGACGCTGAATCACGGCTAATCTTGAGAAAAACGCTGCAAATTTTACACATGGGTTTATTATTCATGAATAGTCAAATCCGGCTTTAAAATACATGAAAGTCGACACCCCACACCCCTATGATCTCAAAACCTTTGAAAACCCCCATTTTGGACCCACTTTTGGCGCATAAAACGCCAGGGAGTTATTTGATCAAACTGATCAGATGTTAGGACCAACTACATCCCAAATGGAGTCTACGAGTGAAAGAACGAATTTTTTCGAGCAATCCTAGGGCAAGATATGGCCCGGACGGCGTACGGCGGACGGACATTGCAGAAATCGAATCTAGACATGTTAAAAGGTACACAGAAAAAGTTTGAGGGTGGGTTGTAAAAAAAAATTTCTGACCGAAAACATAGGTGTATTATTCGGAATGAATATTAAACCAGAAGCACTCATTTAAAGCTAGAATTGAGAAAACACAATCAACGATTTCTGGAGGCAACGCCATGTGGCGTGAAATTGAGTGGCGCTCATTCGGGGCTAAAATTGAGGCTAAGTGCTAATTCATTGCTATTATGTGAATACATAGCCCATTCGCTGCTAATGTGGAGAAATAGCGCTAATTCGGGAAAGTGCAAATTCGAGGCTAAATGCGAATAAATCCATTAATACACTGCTCAAAAAGAAAAAACAGCGCTAATTCGTTGCCCAAATGGATAAAAACAGTAATTCACTGCTAAAATGGAGAAAAAGCGCTAACTCATGGCTAAATGTGTACAAAGTGCTAATTTTTGCCCAATTGTGACGACATCGATAATAACTGCAAAATTTAGGAAAAGCGCTGAATCGTTACCCAAATTGAGAAAAAATGCTTTTCGCTTAAATTGAGAAAAAAACATAATTTAACGATACAAAAAAATTAATTATATTTCTTGTTAATTTAGAGACTGATAGCGTTTTCCATTTCCATAAAATTCTGTTCTGAAGGCTAGCGCTTCCACCCGTCTTCTCTGAATTACATCATATGGTAACGGAGAAGACGGGTGGAAATGCTCAGCTCCAGAGCGGAATTTTATGTAAATAGAAAACGCCATAAGAGGCCTCAATGAGATTTCCACCACAGGCCCTGATAAATGTAGTTTCCCCAGTGATTACACTTAAGCCGGCATCGGACATGCGGTGTTTGCTAAATAACGAGCAAAGTACTAATCAATTTCTAGCATTGCCAAGAACAACTAAGGGGCCCCCACCGAAGTTACACTGCCAGAACTCGTTCACCAGACTCGTAAAGTCGTGAGTAATTTTGGAGTTTTTTTTTGTGTGTAACTTTGAACATTTTCTTTGTATTTTATGGAACTAGCCCGGAAGTGCAGTTGCACTAGGGAATTAAAAGTAAATAAATAAAAAACATGGTCCTCTGAGCCAGGATATTGTCCTGTTATAATATATAACACTTCGTACCATTAAATTTTGCTACATACTTTAATTTTGTAAATCGGCAAGGGAGAAGTAATATCCCCCCCACTTCACCGCTCGTCATCGCTAATATCCTTATCAGTTTAACAGTCGGTTTTACCCAAGGTGGTAGAGCTATGTAGAGGTGGCGCAGCTCCCCTCTTGCCCTACTAGGACGAGGTTGGGATTTGACGTCATCCATAGACCTCTACAGGAAGAAAACGATCGACTGCTCCTTTGCGCTACCCATTCCCCATTTTCCATTTAGCATTTTCTACAATTTCTCGTTAAGAAGGAATACATGCTGGATTTCGAACAAGGCTTATGTCTCTAAACCAACAATTTGCTATTTTTCGCTAACGCTAATTTTGTCAGGATGTATTCAACGTCGTCTAATTTTTCCTTTAAATGTGTGCTGTGTGCTCGAAATTGAAATCAGGACACAAACACACTAACTTATTTACCTCGATATTCGGGTCGTGTCGAGAATTACCATAAATAGAGTGAAAAATTAATTAATAATCTGTCTACACCGAGGGCCGTTTCTAGCCCTCGCGGGGCCCGTAGGCGAGAACTATCAGGGGGCCCCCTAACAGCTGGTGGATAATTTAAATGTATACTAAACACAGACGTGGAGACGGGTTTTGTTCAAAAAGGAGGGGCTTCAGAAATTGTATGCTTTGCTCTGCTAAAACTGGCTTGATAGCCACTCGCATCCTTCAAATCTAGGTATGACTACAGTCGCAAAATATGGCAAAAACTGACGATTTTCGTGCCTTAAAAATGACGACCTAAAAATAGCGAAACTGGCGATTGCAGCTCTAAAAAGAGCCAAACTGACTTCTCGCGCCCTATAAATTGCTGGACGCACGATTAGCGCGCCATGAAAATGCCTTAAAAGTTTATGATTCCCGCCCTAAACATAGCTAAATCGACGTGGCCTTGACTTCCTAAAAACAGCTAAATTGGCTCCACGCACTCTAATGATGGCTAAAAACTGACGATTCGCGCCCTGAAAATGCAAATGACTAAAATAACGGATTCGTGCCCTGGAAGTATCAACACCGGTAGTGTTTTATTCGTTGAATTGTTTGAGAACCACGGTCATGATAGTTCAAATAAAACAAGTGGGAGAAGACCTTCCTTTCTTTTCTTTGCCTTCACGATGAAAAAGCTGCAACCCCAAGACAGTCACAACCTACAAAAAGATCCGAAAAGCCCCCAAAACAGACTATTTCTCAGTAAAATGGATAATATTAAAAAATAGGCGATTCATTCATGAAACTACGGGCTTTTTTGCAATTATTAGCAGATTAAATCGAACAGTATTTTGCACTTCTATATGGACAGAATATTTTGCTAGTCCGGCCAATAAAATTACCTGTCTGGTCGGCTCTGTAGCCGTCAAAAGTGCCCTAATAAGCGGCTTAAACGAAGGAGCTGGACGCGGAATGTTCACAAACTTGGCCGGGACACGATCAATTTAATCTAAAGTCTAAAGGGGAACGTTTAATAACTCTCTTGGCTATTTGAGAGTTCGTTGGTATGTTATATCTAAAAATAACATACCAATATCACAATAGATAATAATTGTTATATATATTATCTAAAAATGTATAGTTTGCAAGATTCATTATTTCTTAAGGCGCGTTTACACCATAGTGTCCCGCGACACTTGTTGCTTGAAATTTAGTGTCAGACACAAATTTCCTTGGTGTAAACACAAACTTCCAGAAATTTTTATCAGAATTTGTATAGTCAATAAATTTCACATCTGGCACTTTACATTTATGTCGAGACACTCGGACACTTCAGTGTAAACCCACCTTTACCATTAGGACCAGCCTATACAGGGTGTTCGAAAATTCCGATGCTCTCATTCGAAAATGCAATTTCGCGAGATCTTTAAAAATCGAATTTCCAGGATTTGGCCCTTTAAAGCCTCAATTTGCCAGATTTATTTTCTTTTAAAATCCACGATTTGGTTCACTTTGGCAACCAATTCTCGTCGATTTGGCTATTTCAAATAGACATTTCGGGTCGTGTTTGGCTCAAATACGCCAATTTCACTTTCACATGTCTGGATATTTTAAGACCATTTTTTGTGGATCTGGCACCTTCAAAGCCAATTTCTCTGATTTTCGTGGTTCGAAAATCCAAATTTGCGGGGCTGATTCTTCAAAAACCAAATTATTCGGATTTTAGCTCTGTAAAACCCCAATTAGGATTTTCTCTCCATCGAGATTTTTTGTAATTATTTTTATTCCAAGCCGGGGGCCCCCCCATGGGTCGGAGCCCCTAGGCGGTTGCCAACCCCCTAAAAACGGCCCTTTACTCCGTTTGAGAAAGAGAAAAGTAACTATAAAACCTAACAGACGGTCAGGCAACAGACTTCTGGTCTATGAGTGACGTAGGCAGTCCTACTCAATTCCAAGAAAAGAGCTCTTGGTGCGCCACCTGTTATATCTATCGCCTTGGGTTTTACCCAACGATAGATAAAAGAACTGGATTGCTCATCACTGCTGATAAAGACCAGCTGATAATAGCCATCAAATAAGCTCCCATAGTGGATGAGAGGGGTGGAGTTTCAAAATAAGTGCCATATTGCCATGACTACACAAGGAGAGGGTCAGGGTGATTGTTTACCAGGGGACGACTTGCCCCCTCCACGCCCCTCCAGTTCTCTGTGAGCAATCCAGGTTTATATATCGTTGGTTTTACCCGCCGTTTAGTTGTGTGTTTCGCGGTAAACCGGTTTTCCACGTCTTTTTCTTCACCTTCCGAACTTGAAAAATGGCCAATTCGGATTTGTTGGAGTGGGCTCACCTAAAGTTTTTGTTATCGAGAGCGGAGTACCTTTCCCAGCTTGGGGAAATGGTAAACGAAGCCGCCCGAAAAGAGTGTTTAGATATTATTGAAGAACGCTCGAACACAACAAATTCGTTCCTGAAGTTGTCACTTTCGACCTCTTTTACCCCTCTTTACTTCCCCTACTCTTTGAGGGGAAGTAACCCCTCAGACTGTACTGGACAGCCTAAATAAATTTGTCTCTTATTCGTATGCCATTGAGGCGAATGTCAAGCCGTCAGTTTCGACGCAGCAGGCGCGTTCTCATTCACCGACGCCTAGCCAAAGTTATTCTAAGTCTTCCTGTTCGGATTCTGAGATTGAATAGTTGGGTGGCTGCCTCCCCTCGTTCGACCTTTCTCAAGAAATGGAAAATTTAAATTTCGGTGGTGGAACAGGTGTTCGCCTCCCAATAATTGAACTACCAACGTTTTCAGATTCTTCGTTTTCTTCATGGATTAATTTTAAATCCCTATTCCAGTCTCTTATCGTCGATAATTCGAAATTGTCACCAGTCCATAAGTTATTGTACTTGTACTTAAAGTCGTGTTTAAAAGGCCAACCGTTGAAATTGGTCGAATCAATTGAACTGGAAGGAAAGAATTTCACGGTGGCTTGGTCCATCCTACTGAAAAATTATGACAATGCACGTCTTAGTGCCACCAAATACCTAAATGAACTGATGGATTACAACGGTTTCTCGTTTGAAATTTCTGTCTCTGAATAGTTCTAATCTCTTCGGTGAACGAAAGCTCATTCTTGATACTGTACACACAAAGTCTATCGCTTTTATTTCGCAGATCGTAGTTCATAGTTTTGGCATAACCTGTCATTAACAAAAAAATATATTTTATAAAATGCGCTTATCCGAGAGTCGTGAGGATCAAAATTATACCGTTCCTGTTGGATTTGTCAACACAATTAATCCAAAGTTCATTGTTGAGATTCAAAAGTGTGTTGACGTCTCGTTCCATATTTTCAACGCCGTACGAAATAATTTCCTTTTTAAATTTGTCAAGGAAAAAGTTGTATATTTTCTTATCGATTGAGTTCAACGAGTAGAGAAGTTCCCTTTCGGAGTTATTCAGGATCGTCTATTTTTTTATGAGTCAAATACAAAGTCGTTCCTTTTTAAAACAATTATTGCCTTTTTTTTTTAATTTGACGTCGTACCATACTTTCCACGAGCCCACCGGTCGAGAATTCAGTTTGAGG